>CM032456.1:216265917-216456447 GCA_019049505.1 Pachyrhynchus sulphureomaculatus | reverse complement strand
AGGTTCTGTTTGTGGCTCTCATGTTTCCTTAGAGAGCGTTCTTTACGAGTGGCGGTCGACGGATTTCTTTCTAACACCCTCACTATCAACGCCGATGTGCCCCAAGGCTCCATACTGTCTCCTACTCTCTTTCTCATTTACATTAACGATCTGCTGGAAAAGACCGGGAATCCAATCTATAGCTTTGCAGATGACAGTACGCTTGTCTCTTCATTCACCTTGAACGCTCGGACATCGGCTGCTCAGGCGAATATCCGCAGACAGCAGGAGGTCGTTCAACTTAACAAAGACCTGGAAGAAATTCTATCTTGGGGTGACAGTAACCAAGTGGAATTTAACGCTACAAAAACCCAAGCGGCAGTTTTTTCTAAAAAAGTTAACGTTGCTGAACCCGACATAGTTTTGTCGGGGCACTCCATTCCCCTAGCATCGTCGCTCAATTTGTTGGGCGTTAGTTTGGGAGCAAATATGTCTTGGCATGAACATGTTGCAGGCATAGCAAGGAGAGCTTCTCAAAAGTTGGGAATATTATTTAGAACCAGAAAGCTTTACACCCCACAGCAACTGTTAATTCTTTACAAAGCCCAAATTCGACCAACTATGGAATACTGCTCACACGTTTGGGGCTCCGCTCCCAAACATACACTGCATTTGTTGGATTCTGTTCAGAGAAGAGCGGTCCGTCTGATTGGGGACCCGGAATTGACCGGCGGCCTTGATTCGCTGGAACATCGAAGAACGGTTGGCGACTTGAGTCTGTTCTACAAGTATTTTCATGGAAAGTGTTCGAAGGATGTAGCCCGCTTAATTCCTCCCAAAGCGGTGCATGTTAGAAATACACGTCGCGCTGGTGCTTCGCATCCGTATGAGGTTCAGCTTGTTACTCCGCGTACGACGCTTTTCAAGCAATCTTTTATATGGAGAACGTCATCCCTTTGGAATAATTTGCCCAGCGCTGTGTTTCCCACCGAGTACAATTTACAGCGATTCAAGAACAACGTGAATCGCTTTTTCCGCACTCGTGCCGCTCCTGGAGCGCTTTAGGGACTTCCCTGCAGCACGTGTGCTAGACCAATAAAAAAAAAAATATATATATATATATATATATATATATTTTACTCGTGTTTTCACAAGCTTTCATTTGACACCACACTCGATGACCTAGTAAAAAAAATTTTTTTACTAGGTCATTCCAGGATGTCCAGAGTCGTCTTCGATGTTTAAGAGCGTAATCCTCCTGCAGTATCCAGTCTTTTTTTTTACTGATAAATGAGCATTGTGCAAACGGAATTCAAACTTTTTTGTATATTTTCAATATTTATCAATGTTCAGGTTGTGAGAAAAGAGATGAAAGCGACAAAATTCTTGCTCTGAGAAGCAGTCATCAACTGGTACCTTTGCCGCGTGTTTAACAGTCCTTTGGATAAGGCTGTTGGTGGCAGTGTACCAGCATGGTTTCACTACACAACGTGTTCAAAAAGAAAATTTGGCCGTAAAAATGCCATTACTCCAGTTATGATATTTATTTTCGTGTGCCCGAACTAACCTTACTCGGGCGTGTTTTTCTGATAATAAACCTTCCGATTTCACCCCCTCAAAACGAACCCCTTAAGTCAAAATTTATGATACGGTGGTATAAAAGGATCAGTGACTTCACAAAACACACCCCAAATGAGTTTTCAACAAAGTTTGTTTCCAATCTTTACTGAAATATGATGACCTTGAAATTTTTTTTTTTTTTTTATATACCATGTAAATTATTAAAGGTAATGCACTCGTGATAATTTTCGTTCAATCTACACCCCGTGGAGAATATTCCAGAATTTTTTCGAAATTTTTTGATAAGTACTTTTCGAGATAAGGCCCGGGACAGCGATTTTTTCGCGAATTTTTAAAAATAATTCAAAGAAAAGTGGGCGCAAGTATAATATTATATATATATTTTTTACTCGTGTTTTCACAAGCTTTCATTTGACACCACACTCGATGACCTAGTAAAAAAATTTGTTTTTCACTTCTGACTTCACCCCCCAAAACTAACCCCTTAAGTCAAAATTTAATTCTCAAAACTACATGGCTCTGATGAGGCCATCAATTTCTATATTATTACCAAATTTCACCTTTCTATGTCAAATAGTTTCGGAGAAAATCGGGTGTGACAGACAGACAGACAGACAGACAGACAGACAGACAGACAGACAGACAGACAGGCAGACAGACAGACAGTACGGAACACTAAAAAGATTAACACCAAAGGAGATCGACGATGATATAAAAATCTGTTCCGTCATATACCACTGTGAAAGAATGGTTTGCAGAATTTAAACGTGGACGAGAGAGCATCGAAGATGACCCTCGCTCCAGCCGGCCCACTCAGATTGAAAGATCTTAGATAAACTACCAGGGAGATTGCAGACACTATAGGCATCTCGTTAGAACGAACCCAAAACATCATTGCCAACGAACTCGGATTTTCTAAGGTGTCCCCAGATTGCTTTCAGTTGAACAAAAACGAATTCGACTCACGATTTCTCGCGACTATTTGGAGATATTTGAGGCTTATCCGCAAGATTTTGTTAACAGGTTTGTCACAATGGACGAAACCTGGGTTCACCACTACTCTCCAGAGTCAAAACAACAATCCAAGTAGTCAATCATCGCTCCTGATGAAGCTAACATGGTTAGCGAAACGCGCGTCGAGTGCAAAAATAAAGTGTTTGGTGTAGTGGTGATATATACTGAGTAATTCAAGCAGTGCAAAAAATCTGGTAAACCCGACTTCAAAGAAAGCGAAGGCAATTCTGTCGGCTGGAAAAGTGGCGTCAGTTTTTTTGGGATACTAAAAGTATTATTATAGTAGACTACCTTCCGAAAGGCGAAACAATAAACTCGACTTACTATTGTACCCTTTTGCGCCGTTTACGTCAAGAAATCAAAGAGAAAGGCCCAGGATTAGTGAGAAAGAAAGTTTTGTTCCATTAGGACAACGCTCGCGAGTCTATGGCTCAAATTCGTGATTGTGGTTTCGAATTGCTGCCCCACCCAGCTTATTCTCCTGATTTGGCACCTTCGGACTGTCATCTGTTTCCAAACCTAAAAAAAACCTCGGTGGCCAGGTATGGAAGCTTTGGAAACCAGGTGGAAGAAGTGCATGGAGCTAGGTGGAGATTACATCGAAAAATATATACAGTGACTCACAGCTTAAATGATGCAGTCGCTAGAAGAAAAGACTAACTGGTCTCAGTGCCTCTTTATTTATTTGGAAAAAAACAACTTATTGAAATTAAATTAGTAAAGAGTCTTCTAAAAAAGTATGAATTACTTTTTGTCTTAAATATGCCTTACTTAATTAACAATAAATAATTAATCAAATCATATGCAATTTTAACGTCACAGCTTAAATGATACAAAATAACAACAGGGGTCAAAACTTATCGCATTTTGAAATTTACGAAGGCGGCGTTGCTTTGATTTCTTAGTGCAATTGTTTTTTGTTTTAGTTTGACATTTTTTCATTCAATAAAACGAAATTGTTTAAGAATGGGTCGTCGAACTACAATTTCTGAGAGAAATTTAATTATTACTCATTACAGGAATAGATTCAGCCAAAGAGACATAGCCAAAATGGTAAATAAATGTCCGTCAACTGTTCAGCATATCATTGAACGTTACCGGAATAAAAATAGAGTCGAGAATAAGTCAAAGTTGGCTCCAAATAAGATCTTCAATTAACGTGAAGAAAGATGGATTTTAAGAGAGATATCAAATAATCCAAAAATAAAACCGGTCAAGTGCAAGTTGAACTTGCACAATTAGTGTTCCGTACGTTGATTGTTTTTAAAATAAAAATTTTTGTTAGGGTGGTATAAAAATGATCAGTGACTTCACAAAACACACCCCAAATGAGTTTTCAACAAAGTTTGTTTCCAATCTTTACTGAAAACTGGTGACCTTGAAATTTTGTTTTTTTTTTTATATACCAAATAAATTATTAAAGGTGATAATTTTCATTCAATCTATACCCCGTGGAGAATATTCCAGAATTTTTTCAAAATTTTTTGATCAGTACTTTTCGAGATAAGGTAGGGGACAGCGATTTTTTAAAAGTAATACGAAAAGTGTGCACAAGTATTACATTATATATATATATATATATATATATATATATATATATATATATATATATATATATATATATTTCTTACTCTTGTTTTCACAAGCTTTCATTTGACACCACACTCAATGATCTAGTAAAAAAAATTTTTTTTCACTTCTGATTTCACCCCTCAAAACGAACCCCTTAAGTCAAAATTTATGTTACGGTGGTATAAAATGATCAGTGACTTCACAAAACATACCCCAAATGAGTTTTCAACAAAGTTTGTTTCCAATCTTTACTGAAATCTGATGACCTTGAAATTTTTGTTTTTTTTATATACCATATAAATTATTAAAGGTAATGCACTCGTGATAATTTTCGTTCAATCTACACCCCGTGGAGAATATTCCAGAATTTTTTCGAAATTTTTTGATAAGTACTTTTCGAGATAAGACCCGGGACAGCGATTTTTCGCGAATTTTTAAAAATAATACAAGAAACGTGCGCGCAAGTATAATATTTTATATATATTTTTTACTCGTGTTTTCACAAGCTTTCATTTGACACCACACTCGATGACCTAATAAAAAAATTTTTTTTTCACTTCCGACTTTACCCCCCAAAACTAACCCCTTAAGTCAAAATTTAATTCTCAAAACTACATGGCTCTGATGAGGCCATCAATTCCTATATTATTACCAAATTTCACCTTCCTATGTCAAATAGTTTCGGAGAAAATCGAGTGTGACAGACAGACAGACAGACACCAAAGAGATCTTATAAGTGTTCCGTATGGAACACTAAAAAGTACTTCAAAGTTGTGCGCCGAGGTGGAAAGACAGTTTGGAAAAAGGTGTAACCCCGAAACAGTTCGACGGATGTTGCGAAATAATAATTTACATAGTCGAACTGCTAGAAATAAGCCTTTCATTAGCCAAAGAAATAGACGCCTGAGATTGGAATTTGCCAGAGAGCATATCAATAAAGACTTGAACTTCTGGAATTCAGTAATATTTGCTGATGAGACCAAAATAAACTTATTTGTGTCCGATGGAAAAATATCAGTGCGGAGAAAGCCTAACGAAGAATTAAAATTGAAAAATATGAAAGCTACGGTAAAGCACGGTAGAAGTGGAGTGATGTTATGGGGCTGTATGTCATCTGCAGGAGTAGGTAACATGTATTTCGTCGAAGGGAATATAAACCAATCTGTGTACTTGGATATACTAAGGCAGCATCTCGTCGTTAGTGCCCAAAAATTAGATATTGAAAACAATTATCGGTTCTATCACGACAATGATCCAAAGCACACGTCATTTCGAGTCCGCAGTTGGTTGCTTTATAACTGTCCAAATGTTATTAAAACACCAGCCCAGTTACCAGACTTAAATTTAATTGAAAATTTGTGGCTGCCATTAAAAAATAAAGTAAATAGTGCCCCAATATCAAATAAAACTGAATTAAAAGTAAAAATTACTGAAGCATGGAACACTATTTCCCCGGAGTATACTAGAAAGTTGGTTGAATCAATGTCCAGAAGATTACAAGCCGTTATTGATAATGAGGGAGGCCCGACCAAATATTAGCAGGCTTATTTCAAATTCTACAGTTTGTTTTTTTCTAATAATTTTGGTATATTGAATTTTGCATCATTTAAGCTATGACGTTAAAATCGCATATAATTTAATTAATTATTTATTATTAATTAAGTAAGGCATATTTAAGACAAAAAGTAATTCATACTTTTTTAGAAGACTCTTTATTAATTTACGAGGCTGGTTTGAAAAGTCCGTGCAAAGTCCGAGAGATGGCACCACCGGCGCGTATCGAGGTCATGTTTAGTTAGTAGCATCTCTTGAATGAACGCACACCAAGTTTCAGCCATATTGGTCTATTTCTTTGTGTTTGGCATTCGTGTGAATCAAGAAAGTCGAGTGATTTTCAAGAAATGGACGAAAAAGAATTTCGTGTGGTGATTAAACATTACTTTATGAAAGGCAAAACGCCTCAGGAGAGTAAAGAGAAGCTTGATAAACATTATGGTGACTCTGCACCTTCGATTAGAACAGTTTATAAGTGGTTTCAAAATTTTCGGGCTGGCCATATGGGCACAAGTGACACTGAACGTTCTGGACGGCCTGTGGAGGTTACGACTCCAGAAATCATTGATCAAATCCATGATATGGTGATGGATGACAGAAGAGTTAAGGCGCGTGAGATTGCTAGTGCTGTGGGCATCTCGACTGAACGGGTACATAAGATTTTGCATAAACATTTGGACATGAGAAAGCTATCCGCAAGATGGGTGCCGCGATTGCTCACGCTTGACCAAAAACGGAATCGTGTAAAGTGTTGCAAGGATGGTTTGCAGCTGTTCCAGAAGAATCCGGAGGACTTTAAGCGTCGTTTCGTCACTGTGGATGAAACATGGATACATTAGTATACTCCTGAGACCAAACAACAATCTAAACAATGGATTACCAAGGGGGAATCTGCACCAAAAAAGGCGAAGACCGTTCCTTCGGCCGGAAAGGTTATGGCGACTGTCTTTTGGAATTCGCAAGGGATAATCCTCATCGACTATCTGGAAAAGGGTAAAACTATTACAGGTGAATATTATTCATCGTTATTGGACCGTTTGAAAACCGAGCTGCAAGAAAAACGCCCGCGATTGGCCCACAAGAAGGTCCTTTTCCATCACGACAACGCACCAGTACACACCTCAGCAGTTGTGGTCGCAAAATTAATGGAAATAGGATTCCAACTCGTTTCGCATCCCCCCTATTCTCCAGACTTGGCTCCCTCGGACTACTATTTGTTCCCCAATTTGAAGAAATGGCTGGCGGGACAAAGATTTTATTCAAACGAGGAGGTGATTGCAGACACTAATGGATATTTTGCAGACTTGGACAAATCCTATTATTCGGAAGGGATCAACAAACTAGAACATCGTTGGACGAAGTGTATAAGCCTAAAAGGAGACTATGTCGAAAAATAAAAAATGTTTACCCCAAACACATAAGTAGTTTTTATTTTTTGCACGGACTTTTCAAACCAGCCTCGTAATTTCAATAAGTTGTTTTTTCCAAATAAATAAAGGGGCACTGAGACCAGTTAGTCTTTTCTTATAGCGACTGCATCATTTAAGCTGTGAGTCACTGTATATAAAGATATTTTTGTACGTATTTTATTTTGTTTTTTTGATTAGGCCGTGAATTTTTCAATCTATCCGGATAGAAAATATATATAACTCGAAAATATTAATACCATCTATAAAAAAAGTATGTAGCTAATTAGTATTTCTAACTTACTTATTTTAATCTAAAAATATTTCTTCCATATATACGAAACTAAAAGTTGCTCTACCTTTCTGCTTTTGAATTTT
Source organism: Pachyrhynchus sulphureomaculatus (assembly GCA_019049505.1). Lineage (NCBI taxonomy): Eukaryota > Metazoa > Arthropoda > Insecta > Coleoptera > Curculionidae > Pachyrhynchus > Pachyrhynchus sulphureomaculatus. Next base: position 216,448,963 of record CM032456.1, on the reverse strand, counting down.
GTTTCTTAAATCCTAAATAAAAAAAATATTTTCTTCATAACATAAGCAGCTTTAAAAGAAGCGATCTTATTTTCATGTTATCTATACGCCGATAAAAATGCTTGAGATTTCCTTTATTCTTAAAAATATAATGCAATCCTACCCAACTGTTTATCTAGAGTTCTGTATATTTACCAAGCTTTCACATTTCGTTCGAAAATTAAAAGCTTCAATTCTATCTGTAAAATAAATAAAGTAATATTACTGGATAAAATTGTTATCATTATTACCAGAACGACTTTCTGATTTCTTATAGAGATTATTACCATCATTCACAAATGCCAAAACTGCTACAGTAAAAATAATTACAATCAAGAGCCATTTTTATCCAAAATACTGTCCTAAATTTTGATACACAATATTGTAAAATGTAAGTATTTTTTTCTGAAATAGTCTGAGGTCATCAATTGATATTTTTTTACTAGAAAAGAAAAAATCATTTAAGGGAACATTACACTTTCTCGGATTAGAAAATTCGACTTTTTAGAAAATATCCTCTTGGAAAGTAATATGCCATCAAAAACATAAAATGTAAAAAAATGCCGAGTGTCGCAACGCAGTGCTTCCACCACGAAAAGTTGTAAGATCACGTGTAAAACCAAGTCAGTTATTTTAGTTAGTATCTATGGAAGCACCCGTTCAACAACCTTGTCATAAATTGTTATCTATTTCGTTACCTACCAACATTTATAGTGACCGTATCAATATTAGACATCTTTATTTCTATAATATATATAATGACTTGGCAATCGCACGGCAACATAATCACACAAGAATAATCCACTATTTCGATTGCTACGTAAGTCTAAACACTGCACTTAAGAATAAAGTGTTTGAAATAGTAGATTATTCTTATATGATTATGTTGCCGTGCGATTACCAAGTCATCATATTTATTATAGAAATAAAGATGTCTAATACTAATACGGTCACTATAAATGTTGGTAGGTAACTAAATAGATAACAATTTATGACAAAGTTGTTGAATAGGTGCTTCCATAGATACTAACTAAAATAACTGACTTGGTTTTATATGAGATCTCACAACTTTTTGTGGTGGAAGGACTGCGTTGCGAGATTTGGCATTTTTTTACATTTTATGTTTTTGATGGTATCTCATTTCTTTTTGTAGGTAGTCCTCTTTTTTTTTCTCGGGTAATAAAGGGTGATTCATTTAGAGGTACTTTTTGTGATGGGGATTTAATTGCAGATTGCGCATGCGTCGTGTCAACTGAAGTGGCATTCCTGTTCAGTAATGTTTGACAATTCATAATGGAAAGACTTAGCCCGGCACCGCGTCTACAAATTGTTCAACTTTATTACGAAAATGGGCGTTCTACGAGGAATGTGTATCGGGCGTTTAGAGCAACTTATAGTCCAGATAATCGGCCTACCGAACGCACAATTCGCTCTACCATCAATAAGTTTGAGACCCAATTTTCATTAGTGGATAATGCTCGACCGAATAGACCACATCCAGCACGTAGTGAAGAAAATATAGGGGCGGTAGCGGAGAGTGTACGCGAAGACCGTGAAGTGTCGATTCGTCGCCGTTCTCAATAGCTTGGCCTGTCATATTCAACAACTTGGCGTATTTAACGTAAGGATCTTTCTTTAAAAGCATACAAAATTCAACTAGTGCACCAACTGAAGCCGACCGACCTTCCGAATCGTTTCCGTTTTAGTCGTTGGGCTCTTGACAATCTTGCAGAAGATCCACTGTTTTCGAGAAAAATTTTGTTCACCGATGAAGCCCATTTTTGGCTTAATGGGTTCGTGAATAAACAAAATGCCCGTATTTGGAGTGATGAACAACCTGAAGAGGTTCAAAAGCTGCCATTAAATCCAGAAAAAACAACTGTTTGGTGTGGTTTATGGGCCGGTGGAATAATCGGTCCATATTTCTTCAAAACAGAGGCCGGCCGGAATGTTACTGTGAATGGTGACCGTTATCGCGCCATGATAACAGACTATTTGATGCCAGAAATTGAAGCCCGTGGTCTCGACGAAATTTGGTTCCAACAAGATGGCGCCACTTGCCATACTGCCCGTGAAACCATGGCTTTACTGCGAGAGCAATTCGGCGAACAGATCATTTCACGCTTTGGACCAGTGAATTGGCCGGCTAGATCATGTGACATCACACCTCTTGACTTTTTCCTTTGGGGCTATGTAAAGTCCAAAGTCTACATGGATAAGCCAGCTACAATTGAGGCATTGGAGGCCAATATTACTCGAGTCATTGGCCAAATACCACTCGAAATACTCACACGCGTTATTGAAAATTGGAACTTCAGAATGGACGTTGTTAACCGTAGTCGCGGACAACATTTGAAAGAAATTATATTTAAGAAATAATTGTAAAGAATGGTTCTTTTATATGATAATAAAGATTATAAAATAAAATTGTTTTTATTCATTTTTTTTTTATTTAAAAAAAAGTACCTCTAAATGAATAACCCTTTATTTCTTGTAAGTCAGCTATGGATTTTCTTAAAACCCACTACCATTATTGGTTTTTCTCAAAGGCTATGATGTAACAATTTTTGACAAGTCTGGACGATAAGTGCTTCTAAGTCGATTATATTCAACGATTGCGGACTCCTGAACTTTGATACTACCCAAGTCGACATTAATTAGATGTAATCTGCCCAGACTTGTCACTCTCGAAAGTGCCACGTATGCTTGACCGCATGTGAACACTGAAGAACCGATGTCCATCAGTGCACCGTTTAGACTTAGCCCCTGACTTTTGTGTATGGTAATAGCATAGGCTATACATATCGGAAAGTGTTCGCGATGAACATAAACTCTATTAACAATTTCCAATTTAGTTTTGACTGGATCAAGCTCGTAAAGATGTTTCATTATTAAATGTAATATGTATTTTTTTTATTTTATTTGTATTTTCAGGATCAACCTTTACTCCTTGTACTATACCGATAGAACCGTTGACTAAGCCAAGACTCACGTCAATATTTCGTCTTAACGTGACTTTTGCTCCTATTTTAATAATTATATATCTCTTCTAACCCTGCTGTCATGGAAGCATCATCTTCATACTTTTTTATAATTAAATTATACTTAAAGTATTTCACTTAACAATTTTTTTAATTACACGAAGTAGGTAAGTATTATTAAACGAATATATTTGATAAATGAAAAATATTATTAAATATAATAGTTTAATTAATTAATAATACAAATTATTCATAATTATGGATTTTTTAGCAATTAATTAACTTTATACGACGTATTATTTACCGGGACTCACGGTTGACCTTGCATTATGCTATGTATGGCTGAGCTCTGCGCGCTCTCCGCGCTCTATCTTAAAAATGGTTAAGCGTATAAAAAAAAATTTGGAACAAAATTTGTATAGAATTTTATGCCCTACAATTTTTATAATAGATGCAAATATCATTGAAACAATAGGAAGGGAGATATTTGCGAAAAAACCGATTTTTGTGACCTTTGACCTTGAATATTTTAAGACGCGGACACGAGATTTTATGAGACTTTTGAGACAACTTTTAGAATGCCAAAATAAAAGTTTATACAAGTTTACAGCTTATTATCTCTCATTCCGAAGTTGACCCTCTTTTTTGGCTTAAGTGACTGTATCATTTAGAAAATGGGACTGAAATTTCGGGATGTTTCAGTTTTTCCTTCCTTTATAGGCTAAACACTAACTGAATTCAAAATTTGAAGTTTGTGTGTCTGCTAGAAGTACCTTAGAATTTTGATGATCGGTGAGTGTGTCAGTGACAAAATTAAAGAACTTCGACTGGCGATAGTTCGTAAACTATAAGGTATAAATAGTAGGTAATTTAGGAACATAGCTAGTATAGTATGTCATCTTGCTCACTGAAAATTCAGACTTCTAGCTTTATCCACAACGAAGTTACAGGTGGGTCGAAAGTGCCGTGAGTGGCTTCGAGAAAAGGATGGTACCGCTGTGCTTTCTGCTCGACTTGGCGGGGGCACTGCCGTGCCTCCAGATATCTTACTAATATTCCCTAAAAATTTCAGAGGAAAATTTCAAATACTTTCGAAGTTATACACGATTACAGCGCAAAGTATAAAACAGGCCAAATCGATCGCAGGGCGTGCCAACTTACCTTTCGGCCGTTTACAAAGATTTTGCTCTACCTGCGTCAAACATCCGCTGCTACTTTTATGATTCTAAAAAATATAGAAGTAGGTAAAAGGAGAGCTTACTATAATGGGTATAATATCTTTACAGTTTGAAGTAAAACTGTAGCTCCAAGGCAAACGGTACGCTGGCTTGCCCAGTTCGAAAATATCGCTCGCAGGGTTAACATCACTCAGTAAACGTCTCGGCTAATATCTTTTAAATGGATAAAAAATACGGGAAATTTAGTTCCAAGCAAGTGTGCAGACCACATAAAAGACAGTTTTATGGTAATCGATTTTCAGATGAAAGTAGTTCTAATTTTGCCATTACATCTGCAGAAAAAATTGCAATAACTTCTGATTTGAGTTCAAACAATGACTCGACTTTTAGTTATTGTATAGAACAATTTTTGGTTCAGATTAATTCATAGAAATAACGGTTTCGTTTATAGGAAGTGGTTTTTAGAGGGGATTTTGTGAGGGGTTAAGGAAACGTAATAAAGCCAGGTGGATATTTAGCTTGTTGCATGGTCCATAGGAGCCGGGGAAGCATATGTACTTCCTGGCTAGGGTTTCCTACATTTTTTCTGATGATTATAATATTTTTCAGAAAAAGCTATAAAAAATATAGTACACTTCAAAAAATATAGTGTTTTATGGAAAGTGTAAACACAAGACAATGGTATCTTTGCTACCTATTTATTTTTATAAAAACTATACAGTAGAACCCCGGTTATCCGAGGTAACGAGGGGGGCACCCTCCTCGAATAACTGAAAACTAATAATATTTTTTATTCAGTCAAAAAATAAACACCAATACTTTAAGCCGATGTATTAACGTTTTTAACATATAAATAGGTACATACATTATAAAACAGTGAAATAGGTATCTATGCGCTTCTGTTTCATATTGCATCTTCTTTTTCTCGCTGCAATGTTTCTCCATCTATTAAGAAGAAGCAAATCCGCTGGGGTTGCCTCTGGTTGTTGTTCGATATACCTCAAAGCTTTTTCCAAAGAAGCAAAACCTTCTTGATGAGAGATCTTAGTGGGAGACAGCATCATCGTCATCTGATTTTTCGGTTTGCTGAAAGGCATTTGTTATTTCTTCAATACTCATTTCTTCTTCTAAATCATCTGCTGTAATATATTCAACAACATCTTCTCTTGTCACATTTTCGCAACCTTTTAATTTTTGCATTAATTCAAATAATCTTTTTTCTTTTTCTTCTATCTCGCTGTCAAAATTTGAAGAGGACATTTCTCCATGGCTTCTCAATTTCAAAGCTAATTCATTTAATGGAGTATCATCTTCACTGTCATTATAGTCCTCAAAATTAATAACTTTTGACCAGATTTTTGGATAGTGGTAGTACGCACAGAATCCCAAGCTTGACTTACCCAGTAAACTACATTTTTCAGTGTAATCTTACTTATCGCAGTGATAATATCCTCCTTTTCTGTGTATTCTAACAGATGTTCAAGATATAAACGCCTATAATTTTTTTTAATGTTTTCGAGGATGCCTTGATCCATTGGTTGCATTATGCTGGTTACATTTGGAGGAAAAAATTTTACAACAATTTCGCCCACATGAAGTCCTTCTCCAGGGTGAGAGGGGACATTATCCATTAAAAAAATTGCTTTAATAGGAAGACGGTTTCTGTTCAAAAATTTAGTCACAGATGGCACGAACTCTTCTTCAAATCAGTTAGTAAATAGGTCGCATCCATCCATGCGCTCTTCTGACTTTTGTAATAGACTGGTAAGGCTTTGGGTGAGATGTCTTTTAAAGCTCTTGGACGTGCAGACTTGCCAATCACCATCAGTGGGATTTTGTGCTTGCCAGATGCATTGGAAATACCATTATAGTTAATCTTTCCTTACTTCGTTTGTGCCAAGGAGCTGATTTTTCCGGTTGAGATGCCAATATTTTTGATGGAAGCATTTTATAATTCAGACCAGTTTCGTCACAGTTGTAAATTTAATCACATGTGTATCCACAATCTTCGATTTACTTTTTAAAGTTCTGCTTAAACTTCTCAATTGATGACACATCACCAGAAAGTTTTTCACCACATACAATCAGTTGTCGTACACCGTACCGTTTTTTCCAGCGGTCAAGCCATCCAGAACTGGCGGTAAACTGATCTAACTCTGGGAATTGCCTACTAATCATTACTGCTTTCTGTTGTAAAATTGGACTTGACAGAGGCACACCTTTGGTACTCTGTTGATTAAACCACATGAATAAAGCTTCGTTAACCTTTTCATAGTCGCCGGTTTTCATTGATTTTCTTCCCGAGGACGAGGAGGCTTGATTTATACACCACTCTTCTATTTATGTGCGGTTTCTTTTCAAATCTCCAACTGTTACCTCGTCTACTCCATAATCCCGTGCAACAACTTTAATTGTCTCTCCTGCTTCAATTCTCCTGATGGCTTTTAATTTTTCTTCAATAGGAACGACGATTTACGCTTGTTTTGCCCCGTTATAATACGACAAACAAAAATTGAAACAAAGCAGTTCGTATTAATTACACTTAACTACCAGAACTCCAACCAAATAGATTATGTGAGTTTACTCGTACTTCTCGTAGTAAACTCTATAACGCACTGCATTCACGCAAATTTACATGCTGAAAGAGTCCAAAAACATAAATAGGGGAACCCCTCACACGGGCCACGGGGATTCCCCTATGGCTCCGACATTTTTAAATGGAAACATGTACATACATATTTTAGAAGCTCAATTAATACGCAGCATATACGCGCGTACCTCGGATAATCAGGTTCTTAGATTGGCTCGGTTAATCCGGAGCTCGGATAATCGCGACTCGGTTAATCGGGGTTCTACTGTATTTGTATGCACTTCTTGCATTTTTTAACAATTGTTTTTCAACAATAAAACTGTCATATGCTTTATTACATTCAATTTTTAAATTTATTTAAATCAAAAGCTCATTTTTTATTAATGAAATAGCGGCTCTGTTTCTCTCTTCTCGCCATTTCGAATTCATAATTCAAAATATCCTTTCTGTGAATGCCGAAGTGGCGGGAATAGAGAGTAGAAATAAAATAATCTTAAATAAATTTGGTAAGTTATTTTCGATATTTTTTAAAACATGCTGCCATTTTTGGCCTGTAGTTCAGTGGGTAAACTCACTATAATCTTTTATTTTTTCAAAAATTTCGTTTAATATTATTATTTCAGAGTAAAGTTCGTCCATTTTGATACTCATTTTTTCTTGTAAATTTAGGACTTCTAATATTCTCTCACAGTCATCAAATGAAATTTCGTGTTTTAAATTTAATTTTTGAATGTTGCATAACTAATTGCTTTCAGCAAAACCAAACCGTTTATTAAGATATTCCAGACATTTATCAATGAATACTAGACAATTCTCTTTAATTTTATCACTTTCAGTGGGGGATTTGGGTTCTAAGGATTACAACAGTTTTTGCTTCTATAACCAAAGAAACAGTCTTTTTTGTGTTGTTCTAGCGCCGATTTTAGAGTTATCCACATCTAAGACTATGATGTTATTACCTTCAAGTTCTTTAACAGTTTTATGAAAGTTATGAAAAAATGGCGCGGGGGTCGTTCAACTTAACAAAGACCTGGAAGAAATTCTATCTTGGGGTGACAGTAACCAAGTGGAATTTAACGTTGCAAAAACCGAGGCGGCAGTTTTTTTCTAAAAAAAGTTAACGTTGCTGAACCCGACATGGTCATGTCGGAGCACTCCATTCCCTAGCATCGTCATTCAATTTGTTGGGCGTTAATTTAGGAGCAAATATGTCCTGGTATGAATATGTTGCAGGCAGCATGTTGCAAGGAGAGCTTCTCAAAAGTTGGGAATATTATTTCGAACCAGAAAGCGTTACACTCCACAACAACTCTCAATTTTTTACAAAGCTCAAATTCGACCAACTATGGAATACTGCTCTCATTTTTGGGGCTCCCCTCTCGAGTGATAAGCACACTAATGGACAGACAGACAGACATACAGAGAGACGTTGCATTTTATATATATTATAGATGTGCAAGATGATTCTAGTATACCTGCAATTGTTAACAACACTTTTGTATCGGACACATTAGAGTTGTAAACGAAGAATAGTGACAGACTTATTTTACTAGTTCATCTAAATCAGTGATTCCCAAAGTGGTTCAGGTGGACCCCCAGGGGTCCACGGAAGACTTGACGGAGGTCTACGTTGACGTGAAAAAAAACTGGGGTTCACAAGTTGTAAATGAGGGTCAACGAAAATTTATCTGGTTTCGATAGTAAAGCAAAAAAATCTTGGCTTGGCTTTACCTATCAATGTAGGCAGATAATACACTACTCAAAAAAATTAAGGGAGCAAAAAAAAATTCCAAATTTTTCGGTGATTTTTGACAGGCTGTATTTCGGTGAAAAATGGTCGTATTGAGACTTTAAAAAAAAGCATTTTGAAGCTTTAAGATTCTAATTTTCAGATTTTTTGGCTAAAATTTTTTAGGAGCTACGGTTCTCATGCAATCCTAACAGATAGCGCGAAAAAATAACATTACAAATATTTTGCTTTTTTTTTGGTCCACGGGCTTAAAAAAAATTTTTTCAGTTAGGCCGGCATATGGATCAGATAGCCTGTTTATTTAGGATTAATTTCCTTGTTTTAAAATCTCCCTTAATTTTTTTGAGTAGTGTATTTTAAGAAGGTCAGCGACTGTTACCTGTAAAAACTTGCATATTCGATATTTAGTACAACGCTCGCCCGCCCGCAACGCTACCCGTTCAGACGTGCAAAAGGACGAAATAAGACTTGTGTTGTGCTTGCAATCTTGCATGAACTTGTTTGATTCTTCACCAATATAAATACGAATGCCAAGGACAAACGTTACTCATTTGTTTCCGGAATTTTGAAAAGAAAAGTGTGAGTGAATAGATGTCAGTGTTTGCCAGTGCCGGAAAAAGTAAGTGCCTGCCTATTTGTTATTCATACTTTTATTTTATATTGTAATAATATATATATTGTTATGTTTGCGTGTAGTAGGTACGTAATAAAAATTAAATACTGAACAGGGCCATTATTCGATACTTCTATAAAAGAACAGAAAGCCGAGAAAGATTGAACTTTTAGTACTTTTTATTATAAAATTATTTATTTACCCGACTGTGGTGATTCACTAAAGGAGAGATATATGATTGACCTGCATGTTTGTACATATTTCAGTGCCCTCGTAGTTGCTAATGCTAAATGACTAAAAATATTTTCATAAATTGTACGTGTCTTTATGTACCACTCGTAACGTACATCAAAGTAATAAATAAATCATTAAAATCGCAGAGTTTTGATGTCAAAATATTCTTTAAAAGTATTTTCTCTCGAATTTACAGAAATGTATCAAAATATAATTAATCAAAAAATATTTTATATTACATTAAAATAGGTTCAGCCGTTTTGTGAAAATCTCTATATGGGTCTTAGCAGTTTATTGCTTTTAATAATTAAAATCAGTTTTGCCGCCGGCATTTTGGTTTTTTCATTGCAATAATTAATTAATCCTATTTTATTCTATTAAAATAGCCATATCCTGTTAAAGTCGGCTTATGATTACTCAAACAAACATTTTTTTCCTTACAGGTAGGTAACTGATACGAAACATGGCTGAATCTAAGAAGAAATGTCGACAGTACAGTGTTGATTATTTGAAATTTGATTTTGTTCCATCAAAGGCAGACAAACGATTGCCCATATGCCTTTTATGCAACAAAGTTTTGAGCAATGACTCTATGAAACCATCGAAGCTCGAAGATCATCTAAGAAGATGTCATCCTGATAAAATAGGTAAAGATTTAAAATATTTTCAAACACTGAAGGAAAAATATGAAAAGAGACCCACCGTGCACAGTATGTTCGCTTCAACGCCTCAAAGTAACGATGATGGCTTGCGGGCATCTTACAATATCTCATTGCTTATAGCGAAATCTGGAAAACCGCACACCATCGGAGAACAGTTAATTTTACCCGCTGTTGAAGAGGTTTTAAAAAACTGTTCTGCACAAACCTCCATTTGACGTACACGAAAGAATTCCTTTGAGTAACAACACTGTACAAAGACGTATTGATGAAATGAGCTCTGATATTGAAAGCTTCTTGTGTAATTATCTGCAAACAACTCATTTTTCTATTCAACTGGACGAGTCAACTTTACCTGGTAATGGAGCATTATTATTGGCATATGTTCGATTTGTTATGGATGAAAAAATCCATGAAGAGCTGCTATTCGCGAAAACTTTGGAGACGGACACTAAAGGCGAATCAATATTTAATGTCCTGAGTGATTTTTTTTAAGGAAAAATCGATTCCATTTACAAACATTATTTCGGTGTCAGCAGATGGAGCTCCAGCCATCTTCGGGCGATATCGTGGGTTTATAAGCCATCTTAAAAAAATTATACCAGCAGCAACTGCAATTCACTGTGTCATCCACCAACAACACCTGGTAGCGAAAAATTCGAGTGCTAGATTGCACCAATCACTTCAATTTGTGATTAAAGCAGTTAACAAAATAAGAAGCAATGCGTTGAATACTCGTTTATTTGCACAATTGTGCGACGAAAATGATGAAGACTTCCAACGATTGCTCTTACATACTGAAGTACGCTGGTTGTCGAAAGGTGCATGTTTAACAAGATTTTACTCACTTTTTGAATCAGTTTTAGAGTTTCTAGAAAGTAAAGATCCAGATTTAAAAGAAAACCTGATCAAATTGAAAGCAGACATCGCGTATTTGACAGATTTGTTCAAAAAATTTAATGACATTAACTTGCAGTTACAAGGGGACAGCCTAAATTTAATAAAAACAAAGGGTGTAATTCCGGCTTTTCTTGGAAAATTGAAATTTATGAAGCAAAATATTAGTCGGCGCGAATTCTCCCAGTTTCGAAACTTGTCACAGGCAGAATGTCTTGATGAGGATATTCAGACATACGTTCAACATTTAAATGCCCTGCATGATGACTTCGAAAATAGATTTGAAGACATTCTGACGATGGAAATATCACCATGGATCATAAATCCATTTGATGACACGGAAGTGGCGAATGTGGTATTACAAGAGGAGCTACTCGAGCTTAGCACCAATGAGGAGCCGAAGGTGAAATTTAAAAAAGGCTATCAAACATTTTGGCTGCAGGCAGAAATACCCGAAAAATATCCTGGGCTGTGGGAAATTGCGAGAAAAACTTTTGATAGCGTTTTCCTCGTCATACCTTGTCGAAAAAAGTTTTAGTGCCGTTACAAACCTATTAACAAAAAATAAGGAGCACATTGAACATCACAGAACGGGGGAGATTTGCGGTTATTCCTTACAAAACTGAAGCCAAATATTGACAATTTGCTGTCAATCCATCAAGTACATCCCCCCCATTAAAATTATGACTATTTTTTTTTTAATTGTTGATTTGCATTGTTGAAGTTACGGTACGTTATTAATGTTTAATTTTAATTCTATTAAGTCTGTAATCATATTATTTTAATAAATAGAACACAAGAAAATATATTATTTTTCTTTTTATTTTTACCACTCCGAATTTAGGGTTGGAACTCAGCCACGATGCAAATTTCCATCGTTAGATCTAATCTTCACATTTTTTGACGACTTTTGGGAATATGGTAGAAATGTAGCAGCAGGGGGTCCACCGAAATCAGTAAAATTTTGAAAGTGGTCTACGAGAAAAAAAAGTTTGGGAACCTCTGATCTAAATTTTAAATACTTTAGCATAATGAACACATTTTTTAACTAATTAATAATAAACTTGAATTTCACTGTATACCTAAACCTCTGTTGTAAGTTTCCGTCTAATAGTTTTAGGTACTCATTATTTGCTACTTTTTAAATTTTTATGCCTCATTTATTTACAAGTTGAAAAATTGCTGCCAATAAAAACAATTTTTAAAATATTACGGAGTACAACTTTTTTCATTTTCTTTTAGCCAATTAAGTTAAAACTTTGATTGAGTAATCAAAAAAGAAATCTAGGTTATTCGGAATAACTTTTTTGTTTTCAAGACATTCTGCTAAATGGAAGTTTATGGTTTTACATTGATATTTTACTGAAGGGAAGGGCATCCGTTGCCAGTGGGAATGTTTTTTGGAATCTTAATAAGATTCTAATCTTATTTGAGGATTTTATGATTCGAAGATTGAAAAAAAAAGGCAGCAATTGTATTAGTTAATAAAATACTAATGAAAATAACACAAATATCCATTATGAATTTTAGTTATAGCATTTTCATAGCAACAATATGAAGAAATTATTAAATTAATAGTGCTGATTTAGTTAAATGGGATAAAAGCGAATTACTATTATTTTGAAATTTCGATATTCGCAGTATTTAACATATATCCCCTGGATAAAATTAGTTTAGCTCAATTTTGAACGTCATTATTAATATAGCAAGTTGAGAAATTATTTTAGGAAATTTTCATTTTCAAATTTTTAAATTTTTCTCCTTTCATCCTACCTTATAACATCTCGATTTTAACTAGAGTATATGTAATAAAACTGACTTTAAATATTAACCACCACAATATTAGTGGTGGAAAACATTTGTGAAAATATATATAATAATAAAAAAGAAAATTGAAACCTTTCATCGAGCTATATTTGATAAAGGGTGAAATTTGTAAAAAAAACGTATTTGTTCGAATTTAATTGATTATATTAACTATTTAAAATAAAATAATGCGTGTGTACGTACATATGTGCGTGCGTCATGCCTTATTCTATGTGTGTTTGTGTGTCTGTATATCTGCGCGTGCGGGTACAACTGTATTGGAGAATGCAATGTACTATTTAAGTATTTAATAAAGCTTAAAATGAGTAAAACCGAAAATTAATAATGTTTAGATGAGCTTGTATATTCGTGTTTGTTATATACATTTTTTTTCTCACCTCAAGTGCCTCACTTCTGCAATTTCTCACGATAACTTGTGCTACCGTATACTTACTTATACATTTAGAATTAATACTTAGATGCTATTTGGGAAAAATTCTGTGAATTCACTCATTTATATGGGTCATTCTTATTTTCAGCGAAAAAAACTGTTTCAGACAGGTAAAATCCGCATTTGTAATTAAATGTTAAAAGTAGCTATGCAAGATTAAATATATCACTCTATTCTTTAAATACCGTATAAAAATAATCAATATATAACTTTAATAAATTATTAATTAAATTAAATATAAAGAAAGGTCACGCGCCGTGGCTTGTGAGATTTGTGCTATTGTGTCGTAATTTTTTTTCTACGTTAAAAGTAACTCGTTTAAAGGTATATTTTCACAAATCATTAATTTTTTGGATGTTAATGCAGACTTTCTTAATTTTTAAAAAAATGTTGCTCGAAATTTCTGTATAAATAAATGCTGTGAAAGTTGTGATCGTTTTTTCTGTCACGACCATGGCTCATTCTTTACTGCATAGATAATCTGTAAATTTTACTATTTGACGTTGGCATCACTAGCTTTTATTTTTGGTCTAGTAACACTATCTTATATCAAACAGTTTACCAACATGGTTGCATAGTGGTTCTGTAAGACCGGTTTGTTTGTGCATTTATTGGATTTTGTCAAGCATACCACGTCAAAACCGTGGTTACTATATTTGAAGTAATTATTTATATTTACTTTTATTTATTGCATGTATTAGTTGGGCAGTATTGTTCATATATCTTGTAAATAAATTAACAATATAGACCAAACAGATTGGAAGTTATGCGAGCCACGGTTCAAAATAGTCACAACCATAGGAGTCACGACCATAGGATCTGTGTTGCCATGGTCGTGACCGTTATCCGTAGTTGTGACAACATTTATCTAAATTAGTAGCGATAGTTAAAAATACATCAATTCAGTTATAGTTATATATATATATATATATATATATATATATATATATATATATATATATATATATATATATATATATATATATATATATATATATATATGTACTTACATCATATCAGCTTGTAGATGCTGGATATAGGCCTTCCTTTAGGCAAAGTAAGTTTACTTTATTTAGGTACTTTAATATATATTTTTTTTTGCAATAGATGCCGCGTAGTAAAAAGGACATATCTTTAGAAGAAAAGAGAAAAGGAGGCGAGATTGCATAAAAGCTGATCCCGAAAAGTATGAAGCTGCAAAGTTAATAGAGAAACAGCGTCGTGAGAAGCGAAAAGTTGAAAAAAAGATACCAAAAATTGAAGATTTAACGCCGCGACAGCAACGGGCTCAGCGAAAGGCATGGCAAAAAAGAACAAGAAAATATAGACGTTTAAAAAAGGACAGGCAACTCCAGTTAGAAAAGATACTTAGAGAAAATGCTCCCGCAAGTAGAGATGATGAAACAGGCAATATTGTAATAGAACGTGGTAACGACAATATGAACCAAAATGAATCACGTCTCTCGACGCCATCAACTTCATTTTCGACATGTTCTACGACTTTTAATATGAGTAGAAAGCAGAGCCGTCAGAAGTTACAAGGTGCACTAATAGCCAGAAAAAATCGAAATATTAGATTAAAAATCATAGAAAAACAAAGAGAACGACTAGATGACATAAAAAGAAAAATACATACATTGCAAGTAAAATATAACAGACTCCTCCAGCAAGCAAAAGATGTAAACCCCTGGAATATAAAATACCAATACATCAATTAAGAAGAAATGCTATTAAAAAGTTCCTAGAAGAAAACGAAAATAGTAAAATGTGCCCAGGCAAAATAGATACAGTTACGAAAAACAAAATAAAAAAACAAAAGCGATATCTATGTGACTCAATGGAGAATCTACACAAAAAATGTAATTCTCTGGTATCTCGACTCTCATTGAAAGTTAGTTATGCATCTTTCTGTCGTTTAAAACCGTTTTGGATCACGCAACAAAAAGTATCCGAGAGGGATACTTGTTTATGTGTTGCTCACGAAAATTTCACCAATATGTTGGAGAAATTGAATCTTCTTAATATAATGAAATTAAAGAATGTAGATGATTTATGTGATTTGTTAGTTTGTGATAAAAATTCTCGGAACTGACAGGGTGATTCTTGTAGAAATTATACAAAGAACCCATCATAGGAGACTGGATTCAATGCTAACGATGTAAAGAATGGACCCATGATGCTTATTCCACATACAGTGGGGTTGGGGAATATGTGATACTTGCCAAGACTGATGAATAAATATTAAACCTTTAATAATTTAATTATAGAATTTAAATGAATGTTAAGTTTTTTGAAATATTTAGATTGTTTATTATTCTGAAAGAAGGAAATAAAAGTTAAAAGAAAAGTGAAGTCTAAGTTCAAATAGTTTATTACTAATGTTGATTTTTTTAAATAAAAATTATTATTAAGAAGCGAAATCTAAGAGCCTTAAGTTTTCTAATGCTTTGTTGATCGAGTTTTTTTTTGTAAAAAAAGTATATTATTATTGCTACTGGAAAACATTGTTAATGTTGCTGACTGATTAGAGTAGAATTAGTTAGAATAGTTTAATCCATGAAAAATTTGATTCTTAATAATTAGATTTGAATAATCACAAAAATATTTATAAATGAAAACTATTTTGAGAATACTGTGTAACTAAACATTGGTTTTGAGTGATCTTGTCCACTTTTTTAAATAAAAGTACATTTCGTTTTATACACCATGACTTTCATTGAGATTATAACATGATTAAATCATGACTGATCACAACCGTGGCTATTTGTAACGACCATGCATCACTATTGTCACAAACGTGGTTCAGTCGTCACAACCGTGGAAAGTACAATTTAAAAAACCGGTCAAGTGCAAGTTGAACTTGCACAATTAGTGTTCCGTACGTTGATTGATTTTAAAACAAAAAATTTTGTTACGGTGGTATAAAATGATCAGTGACTTCACAAAACACACCCCAAATGAGTTTTCAACAAAGTTTGTTTCCAATCTTTACTGAAAACTGGTGACCTTGAAATTTTTTTTTTTTTTTATATACCAAATAAATTATTAAAGGTAATGCACTCGTGATAATTTTCGTTCAATCTACACCCCGTGGAGAATATTCCAGAATTTTTTCAAAATTTTTTGATCGGTACTTTTCGAGATAAGGTAGGGGACAGCGATTTTTCGCGATTTTTTAAAAGTAATACGAAGAAAAGTGTGCGCAAGTATTACATTATATATATATTTTTTACTCGTGTTTTCACAAGCTTTCATTTGATACCACACTCGATGACCTAGTAAAAAAAATTTTTTTTCACTTCCGATTTCACCACTCAAAACGAACCCCTTAAGTCAAAATTTATGTTACGGTGGTATAAAATGATCAGTGACTTCACAAAACACACCTCAAATGAGTTTTCAACAAAGTTTGTTTCCAATCTTTACTGAAAACTGATGACCTTGAAATTTTTGTTTCTTTTTAAATACCAGATAAATTATTAAAGGTAATGCACTCGTGATAATTTTCGTTCAATCTACCCCCCGTGGAGAATTATTCCAGGATTTTATCAAAATTTTTTGATAAGTACTTTTCGAGATAAGGCGCGGGACAGCGATTTTTCGCGATTTTTTGAAAATAATACAAAGAAAAGGCCGCGCAAGTATTACATTATATATATATTTTTTACTCGTGTGTTCACAACCTTTCATTTGACACCACACTCGATGACCTAGTAAAATTTTTTTTTTTTCACTTCCGATTTCACCCCCCAAAATTAACCCCTTAAGTCAAGATTTAACTTTCAAAACTACATGGCTCTGATGAGGCCATCAATTCCTATATTATTACCAAATTTCAAGTTTCTATGACAAATAGTTTCGGAGAAAATCGGGTGTGACAGACAGACCGACAGACAGACAGACAGACACCGAAGTGATCTTATAAGTGTTCCGTATGGAACACTAAAAATGAAATTTCCAGTGTCTTATCACAATTTTAGCTTATCGAAGCTAATAAATAAAATGTGTGACATATTTTCCTAAGAATAGTAACAAAACCGAAATCATAATTACAATTCACTTAATTATTTTTTTTACGTCACTGATAATAAGAATAACCCATATGTAATAAGCAATATCGCTTATTACATATAAATGTAATAAAAAATTTTTAATAATTATAATAAAATAAAAATTGTAACAAAAAGAATCGCGATTTTTGACCTCACAAAATCATAATAAAAAAAATCTGAGTTTTCTCTTTTTGTTTACGTGACATTCCTGCCAAGTTTTTATTACTATTTTTGTAATCAGATTCAGTTTTTTTTTTATATCTTGTACTAAACTAGATGCCAATAGCTCTTTTTGTTTTAAATTCCAATTTGTAATTTGATCCTGCCGATTTTCTACAGCAGCTGACTGTGTGCATAAGTGTGTTATTTCTTTTTTCATTTCATTAATATAACGTTTAGTTTTTTTTCTTACCTAATGTTAGTAACGTTACTGATGTAGAATAATTTACTAAATTGAATTTTGGAAATCTTGCTAACACGCATAAGTGACACCAGCGCAAGTTATCGTGAGAAATTGCAGAAGTGGGGCACTTTAGGTGGGAAAAAAATATATATATCATACACGAATATACAAGCTCATCTAAACATTACTAATTTTCGGTTTTACTCATTTTAAGCTTTATTAAATACTTAAATAGTACTTTGCATTCTCCAATACACTTGTAAGCGCACGCGCACATATACAGACATACAAACACACGTGCCCACGCCCTCACTCCATAGAATAATGCACGACGCACGTACATAAGTATGTACAGATGCGTTATTTTATTTTAAGGTAGTTCCCTCGTGACAATCGGAGCCAAAAGTATAATCCGATAATAAATACAAAAAGTTTAAAATACTCAATGGCAGAGTATTTTCTCTTTGTCGGAAACTGTATTCGATAAATTGAAACTTTCATATGCAGACACACAATTTTAATGAAAATAAATGTGGCAAAGCTGCCAGTGCGTATACTGAATGCTCTATAGAATGACGTATATATAGGTTATTTATTATACTTTGTGTATGTTTACTGTTTAGACCGTATTACTTCTATTTAAAATTAAAAAAATATAATTAAAAAAAAAATGCCTTTTGATTATAATCAATTGCAACATAAAGGTAAATTTGCAAAGAAAAAGCCCATCAATAAACGCAAAAAAATTATATCGGCAATGAATGACGTGAAAAAAATAAAAACTGAAGAGCTTAACCTGTGTAGTGTTCAACGGATCGTTGAGTTAGATGAGTTAGGAAGAAATTTAAAGTGTTATCTGTGTAAAAAAGTCCTTTCACTAGAAAAGATAACTCATGAGAAACGTTTAGGTCGTAATTACAAATACGTATTGTATAAAGAGTCCGTCATGAAAAAACTAATACTGCCATCTTTAATGCCTTTAAAAAGTGTTATTTCAGATTTTATGATTAAAAGAATTGCATCTGAACGTATAACCTTGGAAGATCTAAAAAGTTCTTATGATAAATTGGGCTTTCCAAAAATAGTGCAATTATTATCTAGTTGAAAAGGAAATAGCAAATCACGTGAAAATGAAATAATTGATTACTTTACAAATAGTTTATAATACTTTATTTATTTATCAATTAATTATTTATTTAGTTTTACGGAGAAGATTTATAAAACCGTTTTTTTAATATATATTTAATATTGTTATCAATTGATATGTAACAGCGTTGATAAATAAACATAATATTAACTTAAAATATTGAAACATTATTGAACCTACAAACATATTTTTGTTAAACATAAATCTTTTTAATACTAAAGAAAAAAATAATAAATATCAAGATACAAATTCAGATCTTTAATTATTACATTTATTAATTTTATTTGATGATTATAGATAAAGCTGATAAATATATTGTGTTTATTCAATAGATTATTTAACCTGCAAATGAATTTCTGTTTAAAAGTTAACCATCTTAAACGCTGTTTGAATGTTGGCTCTTAAAATATGACGACATACGGCGTTGTCACGCGGTTATTCTTTTAAACAAATATCAACTTTAAATATTTATCTCTTTAACAAATCGATAAAAAATTATACTTTTTTTAAAAGTTTTCAAAATTTTTTTTTATTAAATATTAGTTTTTTAAAAAATTCCTAAGAAAAGTTCTTAAGATATACACGAAACTATGTCTTTTTTTATACTTCATTGGCCTATTGCATGTTAATTATGTGCACTTTAATTGTGAATATCTCGTTTCACAATCGGTCAATTTTTTTTTTTAAATGAAAAACATTTAGATTAACATCATATTTAAATTTCATCAAATTCTTAAGAGTGAACTACCTTAGGTTTTTTTAAAAAAAATTCGCGCTAAATAAGATTTCAAAATATACATATTTTTTTTATTTTATATACTTTCACAAACCTTTTTACCAATAATAATGCAATTGACAAGAACTTTAAATTAAAGTCAGTTCAAGATGGTCGTGACATCTCTAATCTGAACTAATTATATTAGTAAATAAAATTTACAATAATGTATAGGATCCCTTTAACTTTCCTAACGTTAAGCATATTTTTTATTAATTAATAATTAATAGAAATGAAATAAATGTGAAAGTAGTATTCGTCTGTTCAATTACTAACGTAATAATCTAACTTTAAACTATTTCTCGTTATAATAATAAATTGGCAACTCTTCTCAGACATTATTTTAAACATTTACGATTAAAGTTAGTTTCAGTCCAAACAGGAAAAATGTTGTTCGGAATATTTTTCTTATTTTCGAAATATTTGTAATTCATTTATTTTACTAGAGGAATTGAGCCCCTCTGGCTATGCTTTGTGAGCTGAATAACTTTCCAGTTTTGTTTGAAAAATTGATGAAACATTAAAGGATCAAAAAGGAATAAACTAAATGAATCAGTAAGTGAAACATAAAATGAAGCTCACAATCTATCTAACTTTCCTAACAAGCCAGATAGCAAAAGATCTGATTATATAACTTTTGTAGAAACAATACGGGGAGCTTTATGGTACTCAACTACATTATTTGGTCCAATAAAATAATTTTAATATTACGATTTGTTTATATGACTGTTGGATAATTTTTATATGTATTATTTTTTTTTAACTCATCCCGTCACTATATTTATGCCGAAGTGCAAATTTAAATTTAATCGAATTATTTTATAGAATCGTGAATTCATAAAATATATTTTTATAATTATTTTTCCCAATTCTGTCGTTACTTTGGATAGGCAATTAGAAAAGGAATCTAATTTTGCAAGTATTTTTATTAAGTAATAACACTTTGGTAATGGTATTAGCAAATCATATAAAACACATAAACCACCAAACAGAACTTGATGTTCTAAACGCACAAATAACCAACAGCCTACTTAAGACTACAAAACAAATAGTAACATCGAAAAAGAAAAAAACATAAAAATTAAATATAGAGACACAAAATCTCATGAAACAGAGACGACTATTAAGAAATGTTCTTACAAATTGCATATTAGAATTGGCAGAAATAGACCAAAAAATAAAGAAAAAGATCAAAGAAGACGTCAGACAGTACAGAAGTTCGAAAATAGAAGAAACTTTAAAAGAGGGGAAAAGTCTGAAACACCTAAACCAACAAATGAATGGCAACTGGCCATGTTTAAATCTTCTTGTGTATAGACATGACCCATATTGGGACAAATGAGCAAGTGCCCTTGCATTCGAGTGTGTCTGTAATCTCATATATCGTTGTCCTTATAACCCCAGCTTACCATCAAACACTTATATTTGGATACCCCTGAACGGATTCGGCTCAGAGTCCTCCAAGTGTTGTACTTTAATTGGTAACCGCTTGCAAGTGGTTTTATTTCATGGTCTGGGCTCTCACCAAAGAGCTACTCTTCGCTCTTCAGTGCTAACCTCCAATGGTCTGCCTCTCTGTATAAAGCATCGTCCGGAGTTGAGTCTGAAGGGTACTACTTTATGGTCATGTAGGGGATGCCTCTCGCCTTTTACTTGTTTTTTTTTTTTTCCTTTTCTCCAGCCACTCTGCGTCTAATGTTAGGGAGAGCTATTCCAGCCATATGGTAGATTTTCTGGATTGGGGTTGGTTTCAGGCAGCCGGTAGCTATTCGGACTGATTCATTAAGAGCAGTATCAATTTTTTTGTACGGACTGATGATTCTCATACAGGGACTGCGTATTCTCCCGCTGCGAAACAAAAGGGCTCATGTGGTCGAGCGCAGAACTTCCGGTTGCGTGCCCCAACTCAAACGTGTCAGTCTGCGGATTATTGCGACGTTATGATTAATAACAGCCTGGTGCTTTAATGGTAAAATTCTATAATATATTTGATGGTATTTTGCATCAGTTCAGTCTAGAATGTGGAATGTGGTATGGGCTTTTGGATATTCTTAGTTTGATTTACACTCTCAGGGTTCCCTACCCTTTTTATATCAACAATATTATGAATAAAATATTTATATACTTTAAAACCACAAACAAAAATCATGGATCCAAATGATCTCTCATAATTTAAGGTTTTAGGCATCTCGTCGTCTGATAAAGATACCCCATTACTACCACAAATATTTAAATTCGTTTAACTGGATTTTACAGTAACTTTGAACTTATATTTTCGATCTTCTAAATTTCTATACTAACAAATTGACATAACAAATATAAAATGGATTTAAATGACTGCTACGCTAGTAATTTTATCTCTGCAACAGGGACTCGAATTTCTGCGGATAAATGTAAACTTTCTGACGAATGGTGATAATTAATTTAGTTAAAATTTGGAAATAACGAACTTTGTCAATAAAATGAAATTATTATACATATTGGGCAACTTCGAAAATTTATTCATATAAATCACGAATAACATAATTTATTTCGTGTAACTGAAAAACAATAAATCTCATAATAAAATCGTTTTGCTACAATCGATGCCCTGTTTCAAACTATGCCAAATGATTTTAGAGTTTTTTTACTGAGTTGCTCTTTTATATTTTTTATATTTATATATACCTCGAGATATAATAATAATAGAACCACAACTATCGGAATCGCAAAGTGGATTTAGACCAGCAAGAAGTACACAATACCACATATTTACACTGAAATAGATTATCGAAAAAAGATCAAAACAAAATAAGAGTCTATACTTTGCTTTCATGTTTACTCCTCGTTCAAAATCACGGTCTTGAAATTCTTGGTGTAGTTCCATATGAATATATGGTAATTTTTTCTCGTGGTGCGATTGGCCGTAGATTGGAATGTGTCAGATAAGTCAGCTAGTTGACGGCTGCTGACCTGGGGACTATCCTCAACATGAAGTAAAATCTCCATTTCTTTTTCCTCATTGGTAGCATTCTGATTTAGTACTTTCCATTTCGTATACTCAACGCTACCATTACCATCAATTCGTTCCATTAAGCACTGAAAAGATTTTCTAGATGGTATACATCTATTAGGGTACTTCGTTTCGTAATGCCTAACTGCCAAAATACAATTTTTTCCCGCCTCGCCCAATATATAAACAATACCAATTATTTCATTTTTAGGAAAATCCATAACTATTACCTTTATACGTCACTTACTACAACAAATTAAAGTATTTTTACTTTTTTAATAGACATGTCAAAATTTGACAATGCCTACATTTTTGTTTTGTCTTGGCAACTATGATGTTATAGCGTAAGTGCATTAAAAACAAGGATAAAAATTGAAAAATTCAAAATAAATCGAAAACTATTAGAAATAGGTATACGACACACTTAATAAAAATTGGAGAGTTTTGTAAAACCTATCAGAAAAAATAATAATATACAGGATGTGCTACTAGGTTTAGGTATATAACATTATTAATAAAAAAGTTATAGAATTTTACGCAGAATTTAAAAATAAACTAGAAAATGGGATGTTCTGTTTAAAAAAACATATGTTATATCGGCCACACTATTTTGAAGTACCCTGTATACTCAAAAATAATTTTAAACTGTGCACCTTAACATTTCCTAAAACTATTGTATTTATCATTTTTTCGTCATTCCCGAAACAAATGAGATAATGAACTTTACCCTATCGTTGACTCATCCTGTACAGCTGGTACGAATAAGTTTGGAAGCCGTTATTGAAAGTGTAGAGAAGTTTGTACAATGGTATTACTCGGTAGGTTAGATTAGATAAGAATTTCCAGTGATTACTTTGATTACCTAATAGTACTACAAGATAGTACTTACACCCTGAGGCGTCTTTACGTTCTCTGTCATTATTAAATTCCCAAAAATTACTCATGATGAAATGACACTCAATTTTTCATTGAAATAATTTTTAATTACTAGCAAATATATTTTAAGTTTACTTTACCGTAAAAATGTGCTTTTTCTCATGTTTGACGTTGTATAAACACATGAAATAACACAGTCAGACCACAGAGTTATGACTACTAAAAATTCTTGTTGGGAATGCATTTTATATTCACATATACTTCCGGATATTCTGTTTCGCTGGACCTACTGTTAAAATTATGCTCAGTTTAAATATTATTTTACATGCATGTATTTGAATAGCATAAAAGGCCTTTGATTAAAAAAGTTCAATTTAAACTTTTTATTATTATGTTAAACGTTTAAATTCAACTAGTTTTATACTATGCTCAAAAACTAAATTGGTCCCGAAGGAGCCTAGTTTTTTAGTTGCATTTAGTGCAGTACCACCGCCAAGTCGAGCAGAAAGCACAGCCGTACCGTCCTTTTCTCGAAGTCTGAATTTTCAGTGACCAAGAGGACATACTATACTAGCTATATTCCTAAATTACCTACTATTTATACCTTTTAGTTTACGAACTATCGCCAGTCGAAGTTCTTTAATTTTGTTACTGACACACTCACCGATCATCAAAATTCTAAGGTACTTCTACAAATTTTGTTCTAAACATTTTTTTATACGCTTAATCGTTTTTGAGATAGAGCGCGGAGAGCGCGCAGCGCTCTGCCATACATAGCAAAATGCAAGGTCAACTGTGAGTCCCGGTAAATAATACGTCGTATAAAGTTAATTATTCACTAAAAAAATCCATAATTATGAATAATTTGTATTATTTATTAATTAATATATCATATTTAATAATATTTTTTATTTATCAAATATATTCGTTTAATAATACTTACCTACTTCATGTAATTAAAACATTTTTAAGTGAAATACTTTAAGTTTATTTTAATTATAAAAAAGTGTGAAGATGACGCTTCCATGACAGCAGGGCTAGAAGAGAATATAATTGTATTATATATATATATATATATATATATATATATATATATATATATATATATATATATATATATATATATATATATATGTAATAATAGGAGCAAAAGTAACGTTAAGACGAAATATTGACGTGAGTCTTGGCTTAGTCAACGGTTCTATCGGTATAGTACAAGGAGTAAAGGTTGATCCTGAAAATACAAATAAAATAAAAAAAATACATATTACATTTAATAATGAACATCTTTACGAGCTTGGTCCAGTCAAAACTAAATTTGAAATTATTAATAGAGCTTATGTTCATCGCGAACAGTTTCCGATATGTATAGCCTATGCTATTACCATACACAAAAGTCAGGGGCTAAGTCTAAACAGTGCACTGATGGACATCGGTTCTTCAGTGTTCACATGCGGTCAAGCATACGTGGCACTTTCGAGAGTGACAAGTCTGGGCAGATTTCATCTAATTATTGTCGACTTCGGTAGTATCAGAGCTCAGTAGTCCGCAATCGTTGAATATAATCGACTTAGAAGCACTTATCGTCCAGACTTGTCCAAAATTGTTACATTATATAAGAATAATTTACTATTTAAAATACTTTATATTCTTAAGTACACTGTTTAGACTTATTTAGCAATCGAAATAGTAGATTATTCTTATATGATTATGTTGCCGTGCGATTGCCAAGTCATCATATTTATTATAGAAATAAAGATGTCTAATATTGATATGGTCACTATAAATGTTGGTAGGTAACTAAATAGATAACAATTTGTGACAAAGTTGTTGAATAGGTGTTTCCATAGGTACTAACTAAAATATCTGACTTGGTTTTACATGAGATCTTACAACTTTTTGTGGTGGAAGGACTGCGTTGCGAGACATTTTTTTACATTTTATGTTTTCGATGGGATACAATTTATTTTATTACGTTGCTATCTTTAAAGTATTCATATCAAGACAGATTAAAAACAAACGGACGCCAGAGTTTCATTCCTTTAAAGATTGGGTCCTCATCTAAAAAGACTAAGCAGATAGCTCACTGATTGCAATTTATGTCGACACTACTATAAATACAATAAAAACTTCTTAGTTACTTTGTTAACTGACACTAAATATATTTTTTGTAAAGAATTTACAAATGCGTTATCGCGATTTCGTAGTACAACTACATTTTCAAACACTTAACTAAGACTAATTTTTTTTTTACAGGGAGAAATCCGCCTTATGGATCCTGGAGCAGTCTGCGTCGCCTTATGGGTGCCCCAAAGTACTCCAGTTATGTGGGGATCCCCAGCCTGAGGGGCCGGCGTACCCAAAAAAACTCCTTGTGAGCTGAGACAACCCTTCACTCATTTTACATACTGCGATTTTTAATGTCTAGTTGTTTTTAACTCTAGGGTTAATTTTGTAATGACTTGAGCTAAAACTTTGTTGAAAAATCATTTGGGGTGTGTTTGGTGAAGTCATCATTTATACCTCTGTAACAAAAATTTTTATTTTAAAAGAAATCAACGTACAAACCGCTAATTGCGCAAGTTCAACTTGCACTTGCCCGGTTATTTTATTTTAGTTTTATATGGTTATATTTTTATCTCGTTTTTACGTGTCGTTATATTGTATATTTTAAATCGACTCAGTAAGTATTTTCTTTAAAATTATGCATAGATTTCTTAATGATGTAGCACCTGAGTTTAACTAAATTACATAAAGTAAAATTGTGAGCTGAGACAACCCTTCACTCCTTTTACATTCTGCGATTTTTAATGTCTAGTTGTTTTTAACTCTAGGGTTAATTTTGTAATGACTTGAGCTAATCTACGTTATCCTAACATAATACTAAAACTAAATCTAAATGCCCCTCCTTACAGGGGCGTGTAAACGTTATAATGACTAAGGCTAAAACAGATTTTTGGTATTTATCTTTATATAATGAAAAAATGTGGGTATATTAGGTGCTATAAAAGTTGGTAAAAGACGGAATTTCCGACGTCTACCTGACTATTTAGTAAATTTATATTATGGTTCTTTGAATGTCTGTAAATTTCTATAGATTCTAAGAAACTAAGTTTTGACCCTTTAGGTGCCGTATGGAGTCTGGATAAACAATTAATATTGGGAAATGGATAGCCTGTTTCTTAAAAATGCTTAACAAAGTGTGATTTTTCATTTTTTAGTGTTCCGTACGGAACACTTATAAGATCACTTCGGTGTCTGTCTGTCCATCTGTCACACCCGATTTTCTTCGAAACTATTTGTCGTAGACAGTTGAAATTTGGTAATAATATAGGAATTGATGGCCTCATCAGAGCCAAGTAGTTTTGAAAGTTAAATTTTGACTTAAGGGGTTAGTTTTGGGGGGTGAAATCGAAAGTGAAAAAAAAAAAAATTTTACTAGGTAATCGAGTGTGGTGTCAAATGAAAGCTTGTGAAAACATGAGTAAATATATATATATATATATATATATATATATATATATATATATATATATATATATAATGTAATACTTGCGCGCACTTTTCTTTGTATTATTTTTAAAAAATCGCGAAGAATCGCTGTCCACCCACCTTATCTCGAAAAGTACTTATCAAAAAATTTTGAAAAAATTCTGGAATATCCTCCACAGGGTGCATTACCTATAATAATTTATCTGATATATATAAAGAAACAGAAATTTCAAGGTCATCAATTTTCAGTAAAGATTGGAAATAAACTTTGTTGAAAACTCATTTGGGGTGTGTTTTATGAATCACTGATCATTTTATACTTCCGTTACAACATTTTTTATTTTAAAAGCAATCAACGGACGGAACACTAATTGCGCAAGTTCAACTTGCACTTGACCGGTTTTTTAACCTATAAGATGCATTCTGTTCTGCAAATCTTATTTTGAAAGTCCGTCGCTTTTGGTATACCTAACAGCTATTGTACTCTTGACAATTAAGTTTATAAACTCCTGATTTATAATGTTTATTAGTTTTATCTTTGGCGTTGAAAAATATATTGGATAATTTTTGAGCGGATTTTAAAACTATTCTTGTTTTTTCGGCTGTGAGAACTTGAGATATTTTATTCGAAATGGAACCAAAATATGTCAGGAGTATGAATGTTTTTCTTTCTTGGTATTTTTTTACGGGGTAAATTAAGATGAACGTGATTTGCTTTGAGTACTATATTCTTGATTGTGTCCAATTCTTTTTTTAAATTATTTTTACTAAAAGGGATATTAAAGGCTCTATGGATCACAGATCTATAAGCTGCCAGTTTACGGAATTAGGGTGTATTGAGTGAACTGGGATGGTGACATCTGAAAAGGTCGGTTTATGGAAAAAATCGAAATTGTAACATCTAAGAAATTTATTTTATTGTCTGTTTCCTTTTCCAATGTGAATTTTATGTTGAGGTGTATATTATTTAGACAATTTAAAGTAGAATTTAATTCAATATAATATCCATGGAAACATACTAAGATGTCGTCCACATATCTAAACCAAGAGAGAATATTTTTTGCGCGTTGAGTTTTTAGAAAATTATTTTCCAATTCTGATATAAAAATTTCTGCCAGCAAAGGACTGGAAATAATTTTCAGTTATACAAAACTCGAAGAGTTTCAATATATTGTTATATTGATGTTTTTTTGTAGCACCTAATATATCAACATTTTTTCATTATATAAACATAAATACCAAAAATCTGTTTTAGTCTCAGTTAAGCGTTTGAAAATATACACTACGAAATCGCGATAACGCATTTGTAAGTTGTTTATTAAAAATATATTTGGTGTTAGTTAACAGCAATCAATCAACTCTTACTACCATAAATAACTAAAATTTGTAGTATAATTTAAACACCATATATTATAAAATACAGGTTACCTTAATAAGAACTTTAAGTTGATTTTTATCAATTTTAAGGTATTACTGCCCAGACTTGAACTATTAGTCTATTTATAGAGTTTAATATAAACCGTTGAAAAGTTATCTAATAATAGCTATAAAGTGACGGCCAAAAGTTGAGTGCCCACCTTATGCTCAGTTTTCTTTTTTTACCAAGTGCTAGCCCGACAGATTGTTACAAAGCTAAATAAAACAAATCCATATTAGCAACATTTAAAAGACCAGCTAGTAAAGTCGAATACAACGGTCAAGCCTATAAAGATAAAATTGAAACCGTAAGATATGACTAGAAAATAAGGACGTGATGGAAGAGATTTCCAGGTAATCAGCCAGTAGCAGATAGGCTACGGTTCTGCTGCAGAGAATGCATTTCATATTTATCTTCTTTCTTGCTTCCACGTTTGTGAGGCGAATCACCTGTAAACTCTGGTTACTGTTCTTGTGAGATTGATTGTCAACTGTCTCACCATATTTTCTTTTAAAAATTTAAGGGCTTTAATTTTTCGTAGGATTGAAAATCAAAAAAAAATTTTTTGGTTTTTCACACTACTATGTATATATATATATATATATATATATATATATATATATATATATATATATATATATACGAGTATATATATATATATGTATATATATATATATATATATATATATATATATATATATATATATATATATATATATATATATATATATATACGAGTATATATATATATGTATATATATATATATATACATATATATATATATATATATATATATATATATATATATATATATATATATATATATATATATATTCGTTCATCTATCTATCAATGAATTACTCTGGCCATCCTCAAGTAACGCCAATGAATCAAAATATTATAATCCAGCAAAATATTCTCTACTCTACTAGTATGTTCCATTATGTCAGCATATTGAACGAATCTTTTGAATAATAACCATATGCCACTGAATAGACTGAAGCCTGTGTTGATAAATAGAGCGTAATCTCTGATAGATGTCGTCATTTTCGAGATGAACTTTAAAAACTATTGCGTCTGTTTATGTATTTGTGGAGCTTTGCATGACGCTGGAATATCGCAACAAAGCAATTTATATTCTAATAGACCTTCAGATATTAAGATTATGCTCTGCTAGGATTTATGGCATAATATTTTACTGGGTGCCTAGTGATATTTTAACTTATTTTGATGGTAAATGATACTAAAGGAGAAGAATTATGAAGACGCAGTATTCGCATTTTTTTTAGTGTTCCATATGGAACACTTATAAGATCACTTCGGTGTCTGTCTGTCCACCCGTCCGTCCGTCTATTCGTCTGCCCGTCTGTCTTCTACGCCTGATTTTTTCTGAATCTATATGACATGGAAAGTTGAAATTGGGTACTAATATAGGAATTAATGGCCTCATCAGAGCCATGTACTCTTGAAAGTTAAATTTTAACTTAAGGGGTTAGTTTTGGAGAGTTTAAAAATATATAACGTAATACTTGCGTACACTTTTCTTTGTATTATTTTTATCGCAAAAAGTACTGACCAACAAATTTTTTAAAAAATTCTAGAATATTTTCCACGGGGAGTAGGTTTTGAACGAAAATTATCACTCATTGACGTTGTAAAAACACACATGAAATAACACAGTCAGACCACAGAGTTTTGACTACTAAAAATTCTTGTTGGGAATGCATTTTATGTTCACACATACTTCCGGATATTCTGTTTCGCTGGACCTACTGTTAAAATTATGCTCAGTTTAAATAATATTTTACATGCATGTATTTGAATAGCATAAAAGGCCTTTGATTAAAAAAGTCTAAAATTTAAAATTTTGATTATTATGCAAAACGTTTAAATTCAACTAGTTTTATACTATACTCAAAAACTAAATTGGACCCGAAGGAGCCTAGTTTTTTAGTTGAATTTGTTTAGTATGATGCAAGTAAATATATTTCATTTAATATATACAATTTGTCTTATTAGGTTACTGTCTTTAAAGTATTCATATCACGACAGATTTAAAACAAACATACGCCAGAGTTTCATTCCTTTAAAGATTGGGTCCTCATCTAAAAAGACTAAGCAGACAGCTCACTAATTGCAATTTATGTCGACACTACTGTAAATACAATAAAACTTCTTAGTTACTTTGTTAACTGACACTAAATATATTTTTTGCAAAGAATTTACAAATGCGTTATCGCGATTTCGTAGTACAACTACATTTCTAAATACTTAACTTTTTTTAGAGGGAGAAATCTGCCTTATGGATCCTGGCCTGTTTCTAAAAAATGCTTAACAAAGTGTGATTTTTTATTTTTTAACCTATAAGATGCATTATGTTCTATGAATTTTATTTTGAAATTTCCTTTTCGCCTAGATAACAGCTATTGCACTCTTGACAATTACGTTTATAAACTCTTGATTTATTATGTTTATATTTTTTCGATCTTTGGGATAACATTTTTTTTATCTTTCACAGGTAGTCCAAAATATGTCTAAATTTTTGCAGTTTCTATAGAAACAATGGCAGCACTATCTCTAATTGTACCCTTCAAGTTGATATGATTATGTAGAAACAATCTTAAAATATGATTATTCGACGGCGAGCTATTTGTAGAAACGCACTCGGAAAAATCCTCCAAACACGATTCCCCCAACCAAAAATCAGCAATCTTTTCCTTGTTCCCGTTACAGCTTTTATGATTTTTACACGCCATTTTTAATCACGGAAGCAAAGATTACTTAAACACCGATAATTATTACGTTTTCGAAATGTATCTGGAACGACGCGAAGAATGAGTGAGACTACGGGGAATGTGGAAAAATGTCAAAGAATATGTAAAAAATAACAATAGTAATGTGGAAAATGTATTCTCTATAGAGTTTCCAAGTGAAGCATGTTACTAGGAAGATTTGACGCGGCATGGGGGGGGGGAGGAGATGAGGACTCCTGTAAATAGATGCTCGACGGAAGAAAAAAAGAATAGTGGCTTAGCAGTGAAAAATGTTAAAACTTTTGTCTAAAACATTTTTTCTGATGTTGCGTTCGAGTCATTTAGGAGTTAACAACAAAGTGCTTTGTTCTCGCAATCTTTGTCCAATATTACTCATGCGCCATGGAAATTTCTCAAAGATCTGTGTCATATCTACGATTTTGCATCATAAAACTTGATCTACAATGATTCCCGTAAATTTTTCCGAACTTTTTTAAAAGGAAAATGCATTCTTTTACCCTTAATGCGAACTTAACATGAACACTGCGAAAGACTGAAGGACTTTAGGGGGAAACGGCCCTCGGGAACGGATTCAGCAACAAATAATGTATAAGGAAACCCCTCCATAGTTCTTAAATCCAAATCAAAAGTCTAATAGGGGGTTATTGAAGGGGAAAAACACGATCGAGATGAAAAAAATATGCAATATTTTCAATCGATGGACGCGACCTCTAAATATTAATATTGTTTTAAAAAATTTAAGGGCTTTAATTTTTCATAGGATTGAAAAATTAAAAAAAAATTTTTTGGTTTGTAACCCTACTACAGGGGTGCTCAAACTTGAACTGCTGGCGATCTACCTCAATATTGTTAGACTACGATCGATTGACTCTGAGAGGCTGCAAGTAAATGCGATGCAGGATTGTCGTCTAGGTAGGCTGTATCGTGGCATAGATATTAGTTTTCCGCACAATATGCATTTTTTAAGTCAAGGTAAGTGTAGGTCTGCACTAAAATGTCAATGAAAAAAAACTCATAATTATTCAAAATTGCGAGTTTATTGGTTCTTACAAAACAAACGAGTTCTAGTGTCTAAACTTAACTAAAGAGTGACTTTGGATGTTGAAGCGTGGCACTGCATGTCCTTAGCATACTTTTCATAAGATGGTATGTAATTACCGAGTGCTAATCGCAAGCATGATGACATATGTTCGTCAGTTAGTCGATTACAATATTTTGACTAATTATCTTCATTTCAGAAAATGCAGACTCGCACAAGTAAGTTGACCCAAACATTGCCGTCAGTTGAAGGGCGATTTGCCTTAGATTCGGATATTTATCTTCAGATATAAAACACCAGAAATTTGTATCAGATGCTGTGGCTTTGAGATGTATATCTGATATAATCTGCACTAACTCATTTTCAACAGAACATGAGTCTATGTTAAACTGACTTGCTATTTCAGTAGCTAATTCCTCAATGTTTTTACACGAAAAAGGATAACTCATAAATGATGCGATATTTGCCAATTTACTGAAATCATAAAAACGTATTTCGAATTGGCCCAAAATATTTGATAATTCTGCCTCATAAATATCATAATTCAACTGAGGAATCCTTGCTTTCAAACACGGAAAATTTTTCAGATCCTTTCTTTTCAGTTGATCTATCATAAGTTGCAATTTACTTTTGAATGCATTTATTGCGCTAATCATCTCAATAATAGTTTTTCCTTTACCTTGAAGCTCCAAATTAATGGTGTTTAAATGCATTGTGATGTCTGTCAAAAATGCCAAATCAGTCAGCCATTTTCCGTTTTTCAGCATCTGAGTGTCATCACCTCTTTCGTCCAGAAAAGCTGTTATTTCGGGCAATAATTCTTGAAACCTTTCTAGGAATTTTCCGCGACTCAACCCCCTGACGTCCGTGTGAAGAACTAAATCAGTGTGTTCAGCTGACTCACTATCTCCCAACTGCAATTTAAAGAACCATCGTTGCAAGCTACGTGCACGGATAGAATTCATAATTTTTATTGCAATGCCCATAATCTCCTCCATGTTTAGAACTTTTGAACACAAAACTTGTTGATGTATAATGCAATAGAAGGAGAAAAATGAAGGGAAATCATCATTAGCTCGACATAATGCCACAAAACCGTTTTTATTTCCAGTCATTGCTGGTGCTCCATCGGTTGTAATGCACACTAGTTTATATATTGGTAGCTTGTAGTTTGTTACAAAATTGAAGAAAACGTCATATATATCTTCGCCACCGGTCTTTCCTTTCAGAGGAATCATTGTCAAAAACTCTTCCTTAGTTGACATGTCATTGAATACCATTCGAATAAAAATACACAGCTGGGCAGTGTCTGTCATATCGGTGGATTCGTCGAACTGTAAAGAAAAGTATGTACATTCCATGATATCAAGTTTTAGTTTATCTGCCATGTCCTGACTCATGACTTCAACACGCCTTGTGACAGTCGGACGAGATAACTGAAGTTCTCTAATAGCAGACGTAATCTCTGTTTTATTTTTAAAATCTCCAAATAAAGTCTCACCCGCTTCAATAAATGCTTCTTTCACAACCAATCCATCATCAAATGGTTTCTTGTGTTTCGTCAATATATGAGATATTTTAAATGACGCGATCATTGCAGCTTTTGATTGTTTGGCTGGTCTTGTGAACATGGTTTGTTCTTTTTTCAAACAAGTTATCAAATCACGTACTTTTCGTTTTCTTAATTCACTCTGTGACGGAAAATCCTTTTCATAATTTTTATGAACCGTTTTATGATGCCTCTCTAAGTTCCCACGCTTAGGTATTGCAACTGACGCACGGCAAATGAGACAAATGCACTTATCCTTTACTATACAAAAGAAAAATTCTTCCTCCCAATCGTTATTAAAATGATAAGTTTTACTTTTCTTCGCCGCACTCATTTTGGACTATTTATTAATAAACTTTGTATCAATGTATCGCCTTCAAGTTACAATTCAGACTGACTCCTATTCCTGCAGGCGCAACATTTATATCGGCGCGGCTTTTCTTTGACAAGTACCGCGCGTTCCTTTGATAAAGCCGCCTTTTGCCGCTAGCAGGGGGTTATTACGATAAAAGAAAGTGACGAGGGGGTTATTCTGGCCTAATTGTGGAGCGAATAAATTTTAGTAGTTTATTCATTACATTTTGTTTTAGTTACCTAAAACAAAATCTGTGAATAGTTCTATATCGGAATTTTTTTCTCGAGATCGACTCAAAAAGCACTCGCGATCGACCGTTTGAGCACCCCTGCCCTACTATATATATATATATATATATATATATATATATATATATATATATATATATATATATATATTCGTTCATTTATCTATCAATGAACTACTCTGGCCATCCTCAAGTAACGCCAATGAATCAAAATATTATAATCCAGCAAAATATTCTCTACTCCACTAGTATGTTCTATTATGTCAGCATATTGAACGAATCTTTTGAATAATAACCATATGCCACTGAATAGACTGAAGCCTGTGTTGATAAATAGAGCGTAATCTCTGATAGATGTCGTCATTTTCGAGATGAACTTTAAAAACTATTGCGTCTGTTTATGTATTTGTGGAGCTTTGCATGGCGCTAGAATATCGCAACAAAGCAATTTATATTCTAATAGACCTTCAGATATTAAGATTATGCTCTGCTAGGATTTATGGCATAATATTGTACTGGGTGCCTAGTGATGTTTTAACTTATTTTAATGGTAAATGATACTAAAGGAGAATAATTATGAAGACGCAGTATTCGCATTTCTTTTTAGTGTTCCGTATGGAACACTTATAAGATCACTTCGGTGTCTGTCTGTTCACCCGGCAAGATACGAAAAAATCTAGCAGCTGTTAGTAAAAAAAAAAATAGTTTCCTTCATATTCAGTTTTTCAACAGTGTGAGCATGATTTTGCTGTGAAAGCGGCAATTTTTACTGAAGTATAAGAATTTCTTCAGTTATTTCATCCCCACACAAGAAATGAATGTTTTTCAATGGTTGTTCACTTGACGATTTGAGGAATGATTTTACAACGAATTATGGATCGATGCAACCTTCACGATGGATGACCATGAAATCATTTTTTCATCAGTGTATTTCTTTCTGCACTTATTATGAACTGACACTTGTTTCAAACCGTTTAGGAAATGATCATTTTCGTGAAGGCTCCGTTTTACACTCACCGTTTTCAGAGAAGCTATACAATATGGAACCGACATTTTGAACGTGGGTCAGAATAATACAACAAACAAAATCTAAACTGAAATTAAGGCGAGAAATGAGTAAAAATGAATGATAGTACCTCCTCTCTCTCCAAGTTCTATTCAGTGTTTGCCTACCACAAGTTGATTCTGAGAATTAGGATGGGCAAAAAAAAGGCGTTAGCCGTAGACCCTTTTCTCTCTCAGCCTATGGCCTATACAATACTAAAGCTAGGTATTTTGTTATATACTATCATTATAGATAACATAATGCGCGACGAAGAGGATTATTCAAAACCAGGAGCTTCAAAGCGAGTTTAATTTGTAAACTCACCAATATCAGAAGTTGCTTCTTGGATTTGTCGGTTCGTTTTTGCAAGTTCCTTTTGCACCTTGATTTCTTCAGCTCGAGACAACTTGAGATCCACTCCAGTCATGGAACCTGGGCGGCCCTTCTGCCTCTGTTTCACGAGAAACGCCTTATCTTCTTCCGATTTCATCAGAGCCAAGGCATCTTGTTGAGCAATATCAAAGAGATCATCCAACTTTTCAACAAACTGTTTAAATTTGTTCTTGGCCGTTTTCGATGTTTTCTTCCGGTCTTTTTGAAGAGTTCTCCACTCGGCGTGAAGTTTTTCCAGCTTAGTAATTGCATCTTGCTCATGTTTAGTCGGGATTCGAGCTTTCTCCCAAAAAATGAACACTTCTCGTATTGTAAGTTTTGCTGATTCTCTTACAGTTAATTTCACAGTACGTAAATTATAAAATAAAGCACACAAAACTTGACGATTTGAGGGTAGTTTACAACCGGTGATCTGGTGAATGGGATAGCCCACAAGAAATATTTTATCCTTGGTCCGGCTTTGTACACCTGATGTGGATGCTATTTCAGAGGCCAATAGGTAAATAACAGTTAAGTTGCATAAGTAATGTATGTATCGTAAGTTAATAATTGCATAAATATAATAATAAATATTGTATAAAAGAGAATATATTATGTAATAACAATTAATATTTCCCTACGTAATATGAACGGGTTTTTTAATTTTCCAAAAATGCTAATACTTCCATTGCACTGTAGTTCGATAACTATTACACACAGAAAAAAATCATAAATATAAAAGTCGTAGCAAATTTGAAGCTCTATAATATTGATAACAACAACTTTTGCTCTCCGATGCTTAGGAACAGAGTAATTAGGCAAAAAATGAAAAAAGTTGGAAAATTTCGATGTCATTTTAATATAACTTTGCTTGTACAAGGTGAGTCAGCGACAGAATAAAGTTCATTATCTCATTTGTTTCGGGAATGACCAAAAAAATGTTAAATACAATAGTTTTAAGGAATGTTAAGGTGCACCGTTTAAAATTATTTTTGAGTATACAGGGTACTTCAAAAAAGTGTGGCCGATATAACATGTTTTTTTAAATGGAACATCCTATTTTCTAATTTATTTTTAAATTCTGCGTACAATTTTATACTTTTTTTTATTAATAATGTTATATACCTAAACCTAGTAGTTTTTCTAATATTTCGTTTTTTTTTTAAGAAATACTAGTTTTCAATTTTGTAAAAAATTGCCAGTAGCGCCATTGTTTCTCTCTCTCTCTCTGTACGTTTTACGGCCACAGCTGCCAGGACTATTCGGCCGAGTGTCGGTTTATATTTTAAAATCCTTATTTTTATGTTATATTAAATGTTTCCCAACAAAGTCTACAACAAAGTGAGTCTGGATTCTATGTCTATAAACTTGTTAAGATTTTATATTTTAAATATTTAGCCTAAGCTTTTCATATAATTCATGGGCACTGATAAAGGTTCTCCTCGGGAAACTGCTACTGGTTTTGGATATAACCGTTTTCTGTCAGCCCGTCAGCTCAGTTACGCAGCTGTTACAAAAAGCACGGCCACACGTGCTCCACCACCTGCACAATTCACATAACCTCAAACCGACATTATAGGAATCACTCCTCACAGCGCTTAGCAACCGTCTGCGATTAGAACCCCTACCAAGCAATTTGTGGACCACCGTTCCACACTCCGGAGCCCCCAAACACG
This sequence comes from Pachyrhynchus sulphureomaculatus, assembly GCA_019049505.1. Classification (NCBI taxonomy): domain Eukaryota; kingdom Metazoa; phylum Arthropoda; class Insecta; order Coleoptera; family Curculionidae; genus Pachyrhynchus; species Pachyrhynchus sulphureomaculatus. Next base: position 216,411,574 of record CM032456.1, on the reverse strand, counting down.
CGGACTTCGTCCTCTGAAGCCCCAACCGTGCCTCGAACTGTCAAACGGAAGTCGCGCCATTGTTTCTGAAGGTGGAATACGCATCATTGGTACGAGTATTCTATAGAGATGAAAAAAAGATATATGTAAAGAAATTTGAGTTAGATGCTACAGGGTGTTCAAAATAAATTTATACATTTCGACTATTTTAAATTGAAAAATCTCAAATTTTTTAAACGGCACACCCTACATATTATTATTTTTTCTGATAGAGTTTACAAAACCCTCCAACTCTTATTAAGTATGTCATATACCTATTTCTAGTAGTTTTCGGTTTATTTTGAATTTCTCAATTTTTACCCTTATTTTTAATACACTTACGCTATTGTGAAAACATAAAGTTAACAATAATTTTAATATAGTTTAACTTATCTAATGATTAGTTATTATGACCTAATAAATGTTCAAAAATATGTCCGTCTACTTGAATACACATATTTAGTCGTTTTACTATATTTTCCTTCACTTTCCTTAGCATAAAGGACGTTATTGTCCTGCATGTATCTCATATCCTATTTTTCACATTTGCTGGTGTTGTAGGGGGATTCACATAAACACGATCTTTAATGTAGCCCCACAAAACGGAGTCTAGAGGTGTTAAGTCACATGATCGAGAGGGCCACTGAATGAATCCATCCCTACTGATCCATTTTTGTGGGTAACGAGCGTTTAAAAATTCCCGAACTTCCCGGTGGTAATGAGCATGAGCTCCGTCTTGTTGAGTCCACATTTGTTCCCTTTCAAAGTTATCAACTTCTTCAAGAAGCTGGGGTAATTCGTTTTGCAAAAACTTTAGATATCTAGGCCCGTTAAGCGGTTCGTGGAAAAAATATGGACCAATAATTCGAAAATTTAATATTCCACACCATACATTAAGCGACCAATGGTTTTGGTTTTGAACTTCCCGAACCCAAAATGAATTAACAGTTGAATAATAATGCTGTTAACGGCTCCGTTACGGCGAAAAGTAGCTTCATCAGAAAATATTATTTCGGATAAAAAAATTGGCGACATTTATTGCTCCATTCATGGTAGTACAAAAGTTTACTCGTCGTTCAAAATCACGGTCTTGAAGTTTTTGGTGTAATTCCATATGAAAGGGATGATGATACTTGTATTTTCTCTGGTTTACTACTTTCCGTTTTGTATACTCAACGCTACCACTACCATCAAACCATTCCATTAAGCACTGAAAAGATTTTCTAGATGGCATACGTCTATTAGGGTACTTCGCTCCGCAAAGCCTTACTGCCAAAAGACAATTTTTTCCCGCCTCGCCCATCCATAACTATTACCTTTATACGTCACTTGCTACAACAAATTAAAATATTTTTACTTGCTTAACCTCTTCACGACCGAATTTATTTGGGAAAGTAGGACCAAAATGCCCGATTTTTTTTATGGTATATGTTAAATCTGCAAATAGGACTTACCAAATATGTTTTTTCAAAGATTCAAAAAAACAAGTGTTTTCACAAAAAATAAAACATTTTAATTCTGTTCTTGACATCACCCGAATTAACTCGGGCGTTCAAAGAAATGCTAATTTGAAAGAAAATTTGAGCCAAATAACAAAAAAGTGGCTTATCTTATCAACTAAATAGTACTAACTGTATGATATACTCTAAAGCAGGGTGTAACACAGAGCGGTACGTCACAAATAGGGCAGTAGTAGCGTGTTTGCTTTCGAACTTTTTTGCCGCGGGCATCACGCACTCTACAGCATACACCACATTGCCGAGTTGGAAATTGTTTTTTTTTCGGTTGCCGGGATACACTCAGGGAAATGACGACCTGTCAGTCTAAGTGGTGTAGGTTGGCTTGAAGGTCGTCCTTTTCTAGAAGAAAATTCCGTGCGGTGATATTTTTCCATGATCTGTTTGATTAGATCCAACCTATGAACTAGTGCTGACTTTGTTCCTCCAGTTTTTCGATATAACACAAAAGAGTTCCACAGTGCCAAATCTAATAAATGAAAAAATATTTTTTTGTAATACTTTTTTCCACGCTTTCTTGGAAGGTTGTAGTCTGCTAAGTGTTGATCCACCCGATCAACACCGCCCATGGTGTCGTTATAATCGATGACAACTTTCGGCTTTATTATAATCTCTCTTGGTTTTTCTACCTCTACACAGGTGTTCGTATGAATGGTTGAAATCAAAGAAATATCTTTCTTGTCTTTCCACTTTAGGACACAAACTTTACCTCTTTGAAAGGCTACAATTTCTCCTTTTTTCAGCTTCTTTTTTTTTTAGCTCTGAAGGAACTTCTTTTCGTGTTAATTTTAGTGTTCCATAAACGTCGGTTTTCTTTGTAATAAGTAAATCCGCAAGCTGAGGGGAGTTATAAAAATTATCCATCGTTATGCAATAGCCCTTCTCTAACAATGGCTTAGACAGCGTCATGACAACTTGCGACGAAATTGGTAGATTTTCATAGTCTTTGTCAAGGTTGGTTTGTTTTCCAGTGTAGATGATAAAATTCCATACATAACCACTTTTAGATTCACACAGTAAATAGGTTTTTATACCAAATCGAGCTCTTTTTAGTGGAATGTATTGGATCCAACCAAGTCTACCCTTATATAAAAGGAGACTTTCGTCAATAGACAGGTTTTTTTTCAGGTACGACCAGTTCTTGAAACTTGCTAACCAATTTTTCGTATACTGGCCATATTTTATTAAGTTTTGGGTTTGGATGAGGTACTTCATCAAATTCATCATTATTAGAAAAATGGATGTTTTGATGGATAGCCTCAAATCTATTTCTGCTCATACAACTGGCAAAAAAGGGCGTCACCAAAAGAGGATCGGTTGACCAGTATTGACGCAATTCTGGTTTTCTTATAACGGTTTGTAAAATTTTCAATCCTAAAAAGACTCTAATTTCTTCGCTAGTCACAAGGTACCACATTTTTCCTCTTTTTTTTGCTCAGCATACCTGTTGGTTTCTGTTACTATATGGCCAACCAGATCGTCGTCAACGAACTGTTCAAAAAAATCCAACATGTTCCAATCATTGCAGGATACACAATTTATAGACGGTACAGCCGTAAAAGGGAATGATGATGGGGCTGGGGAATCAGGTTGCAATTCAAACCAATCACGTGCTTCAAGTAAATCCGCCGAATTATCTGAATTCGAGCTACTACTTGAAATATTGCCGTAAGATGTATCGGAGCCACTTTCGTCTATTGGTTCGTCAACTTCTGACTCATCTGACAGATCATAATCGTGCCTGTCCATGATATACTAAGTATTTGGGTTTCAGCTACTAAAATGTAAATAACAGGTATAATAAATATATTTACTTATTGTAGACAAAAACTTACGTAAAATTTAATTCACAGAAGCAGCGCAACAAAACTTATCAAGTCGCAACACAAACTAAATTTACCCGCTGGCAGCTTATTTTGCCTCAAGATCAAATAAACAGTCGCAAAAATCCGACAAGACCCGAGGGGTTTGAGTTAAATGTGTAAAAATGCGTATTCCCGCTTTTCACGAGACAGTTCGGGTGATGGCGCGTAACATCCATAAAAATTAGAGATGAGAGAGTTAACTCGAGCATAGGAAAATCGAAACATTGACCGTGCCCGACTTATCTCGGGTACAGTCGTTAAGCGGTTAATAGACACGTCAAAATTTGATAATGCCTACATTTTTGTTTTGTCTTGGCAACTATGATGTTATAGGGTAAGTATATTAAAAACAAGGGTAAAAATTGAAAAATTCAAAATAAATCGAAAATTATTAGAAATAGATACATGATAATAGATAGATAATAATTTATTTGTTTTCATGTAACAATAGGTTACACTTATAAGCCAATAGGCATTAAACAATGTCAACTAAGTTTACAATAATCTACAATTAAATAAAAGAAAAGGAAAAAAAAAAAAGTAAATAAGTAAAAACACTTTAAAAGCAAAATTACAATATAGTAACGCAGACACAATGAAATAAGAGGCACAACGGAAAAGACAAGAAACCACCTCTGCTGACAAAGCCATCAAATCCCTGGGCTAATTTCAACTGGACTGGAAAAATTCATTTAATGAGTAATTAACTCCTTGAAGCAAATATTTGGTTAAAAATCTCTTTACTTCCGTTTTACATAACGCACGTACACTCTCTGGGAAATTATTATATATCTTTAATATGCCATAATTAACATTTTTCTGTATGTAGCCGTAATTACACTTTTCGGGAAGCATATTCAATTTATGCCTAGTAGCATACCTGTGATTGTTCATGTAAGTCCTAAAAATATCGCTGTTGTTGTGAACAAACATAAAGCTGTCCAAGATATACATAGAAATAGTGGTTACGATCTTTCTGTCTCTAAACACGTTCCTACAGCTATCACGTGGCGTCATTCCAAATATACCCCTAATACATTTTTTCTGAAGAATTACAACTCTTTCAATTTCCGGTGAATCACCCCAAAAGATAAGACTGTATCTTATTCTTGACTGTATGAAGGCATGATAAGCTGACAGAGCAGCATCGATTCCGACATTTTCAGAAATAATTCTTAAAGCATAGCAATACCTTGAAACTACTCAGTATATATCACCACTACACCAAACACTTTATTTTTGCACTCGACGCGCGTTTCGCTAACCATGTTAGCTTCATCAGGAGCGATGATTGACTGTCAATCATCGCTGACTGTCAATCATCGCTCCTAATGAAGCTAACATGGTTAGCGAGACGCGCGTCGAGTGCAAAAATAAAATGTTTGGTGTAGTGGTGATATATACTGAGTAGTATCATTGTGCCAAAGATTCCACATTCCCAACTTAATATCTTGAAACATTCAACGCAACATTCTCAATATGCGCTCTCCAGTCCAGTCACTGATTTATTTAAACCCCCAAGAAGGAAACACGTTCGGACGATTGGATATTAATATTTCGATATGTAAAAGATAGTGTTTTCTATTCTATTGCCGAAAAATAGGCATTGTGTTTTTTGAGCGTTTATTAATAAGTCATGAGCCGAAAAGTATCCATCAAGAGCTTCGCACGCTCCTTGCACACTGGTCAGCATTGCGTGCGGGCTCTCCTCACTAAAGATCAATGTAGTGTCATCTGCGTAAAGTATAGTAAATTCTCCGGATATTCTATTCATTCGTATATATAATGTATATGAGAGGTCCTAATATTGATCCCTGAGGAACACCCCTCGACACCCCGATCTTGTGGGAAATTATAGGCGTACCAAAATCATCAATTTCCATAACCTGTTGTGTCCGATTTTCCAGGTAAGATGCTAGCAAATTCAACGCATTTCCCTGAACACCATACGATTCGAGCTTGGAACATAGGGTATTATGATTGACACATCAAAAAATGACATACTTAATAAAAGTTGGAGAGTTTTGTAAAATCTTTCAGAAAAAAGAATAATATACAGGGTGTGCCGTATAAAAAATTTGATATTTTTCAATTTAAAATAGTCGAAATGCATAAATTTATTTTGAACACCCTGTAGCATCTAACTCGAATTTCTTTACATATATCTTTTTTTTCATCTCTATAGAACGCTCGTACCAATTATGAGTACTCTACCTTCAGAAACAATGGCGCTACTGGCATTTTTTTACAAAACTGAAAACTAGTATTTTTTTTTTAAAAATTGAAATATTAGAAAAACTACTAGGTTTAGGTATATAACATTATTAATAAAAAAGTTACAAAATTTTACGCAGAATTTAAAAGTAAATTAGAAAATAGGATGTTCCATTTAAAAATAACCGGTCAAGTGCAAGTTGAACTTGCGCAATTAGTGTTCCGCATCTTGATTGCTTTTAAAATAAAAAAATGTTGTAACGGAAGTATAAAATGATCAGTAACTTCACAAAACACACCCCAAATGAGTTTTCAACAAAGTTTATTTCCAATCTTTACTGAAAATTGATGACCTTGAAATTTTTTTTTTTTTTTATATACCAGATAAATTATTACAGGTAATGTACTCGTGATAATTTTCGTTCAATCTACACCCCGTGGAGAATATTCCAGAATTTTTTCAAAATTTTTTGATAAGTACTTTTCGATACTATTCAGTATATATCACCACTACACCAAACACTTTATTTTTGCACTCGACGCGCGTTTCGCTAACCATGTTAGCTTCATCAGGAGCGATGATTGACAGTCAATCATCGCTCCTGATGAAGCTAACATGGTTAGCGAAACGCGCGTCGACTGCAAAAATAAAGTGTTTGGTGTAGTGGTGATCTATACAGAGTAGTATCATTGTGCCAAAGATTCCACATTCCCAACTTAGTTAAGTACTTTTCGAGATAAGGTGAGTGGACAGCGATTTTTCACGATTTTTTTTTAAAAATAATACAAAGAAAAGTGCGCGCAAGTATTACATTATATATATATTTTTTACTCGTGTTTTCACAAGCTTTCATTTGACACCACACTAGATTACCTAGTAAAAAATTTTTTTTTCACTTCCGATTTCACCTCCGAAAACTAACCCCTTAAGTCAAAATTTAACTTTCAAAAACTACATGGCTCTGATGAGGCCATCGATTCCTATATTATTACCAAATTTCAACTTTCTATGACAAATAGTTTCGGAGAAAATCGGGTGTGACAGACGGACAGATAGACGGACAGACACCGAAGTGATCTTATAAGTGTTCCGTACGGAACATTAAAAAAATATGTTATATCGGCCACACTTTTTTGATTTACCTTGTATACTCAAAAATAATTTTAAACTGTGCACCTTAACATTGCCTAAAACTATTAAAATTAACAGTTTCTCGTCGTTCCCGTTCTTTATGTCATAAAGAACTTTACTCTACAGGGGTTTCGTTTCCGCAAACTGGGTTTTTAAATACTGGCTTTAGTTCCTACATCATATCCTTTTGCAAGAAAACCGATTTGTTTGGTACATATTGACTGGATAATTTTAACACAATGCTTTTAACGGGCGTTCCACGAATGTTTAAGTTTAAAAACAACTTAAAACTTAAATTATTCAAGTATTCTACACGAATACCATCTTCAGAAAATATCTCGGGTGCAAAGCAAGTTGTAAATTCAAGCAAAACTTAAGTTGAATCATCCGTAAGGAATAAAAGCGCTATTAGTCAGACTTTTAAGAATAAATAGTTAATATTATTAAACTGTTTTATCTAATAAAACTGCATTTTATAAGCAAAATCTGACCTAAACTGTATATACCAGGTGTACAAGTATGAAATGCGGATTTCAGACAACAGATGGTGCACCAATGCAGTTTGTGCTATAAAGAGTTGACACTGCGCCATTTTGTTGTGTCATCAACAAGTCTGAGACGCGCACGAGTGATAAATTGGAAAAGCGAACAAAGAGCATTCGCTGACAGCATTAATTTTTTGTTTTCATTTGAAGAAAACTGCTGTTGAATCATACCGATTACTTGGAGAAGCTTATCGTGAACATGCTCCATCGTAAGATACGTCTGAACGTTGGTTTCGGCGTTTCAAAAGTGGTGACTTCGATGTTGCAAACAAGGAACGTGGAAAACCGCCAAAAAAATACGAACATGTGGAATTGCAAGCATTGTTGGACGAAGTTGATTCGCAAACATAAAAACAACTTGCCGAGCAATTGAGCGTTAGTCAACAAGCTGTTTCCAATCGGCTATGAGAGATGGGGAAGATTCGGAAGACCGGTAGATGGGTACCACAAGAGTTGAACGACAGGCAAATGGAAAAGCGGAAAAACACGGTACAAAAAGAAGTCGTTTTTGCATTATATAATTACAGGGGATTAAAAGTGGATTTATTTTGAGAATCCCAAGCGCAAAAAACCGAATCGTTTTGGCAGAAAGACAATGCTCTGTGTTTGGTGGGACCGGAGGGGCGTGGTCTATTATAAGCTGTTAAAACTTTGGGAAAACGGTTAATACTAAACGTTACCAACAATAATTGACCGATTTGAACCGTTCGCTGCTTGAAAAAAGGCCAGAATACCGAAAGAGGCAACACAAAGTCATTTTTCTTCATGACAATGCTCCATCACATATGACAAAACCAGTTCGCGACACGTTGGAAGCACTCAGCTGGGAAGTTCTACCCCATGCGGCTTATTTACCAGACTTGGCTCCTTCCGATTACCACTTGTTTGCATCGATGGGTCACGCACTTGCTGAGCAGCGCTTTGGTTCGTACGAAGATGTGAAAAAATGGCTCGATGAATGGTTGGCAGCAAAAGGGGAAGATTTTTACTGGCGTGGTATTCACAAATTGCCCGAAAGGTGGGAAAAATGTGTAACAAGCGATGGAGCTGTAATTGACAATACTCAGTATATATGAGTCAATCATTTCTCCTAATGAAGCTAATATGGTTAGCGGAACGCGCGTCGAATGCAAAAATAAAGTGTTTGGTGTAGTGGTGATATATACTGAGTAGTGTCATTGTTCCAAAGATTCCACATTCCCAATATAGTTGTAATTGACAAGTCAGCTTGGTCATAACTAAGTATTGTATGTAACTATAATTAGGAAATTACTGTATTGACTCTTTGATCTAAATATTAATTCATTGTAAATAAAAGCAAGCGTTAATAACATTATCAAAAAGCAATACAGATAACAGAACACAAAAAGGTATAGAACCTTTAAGAATCATTCACATAGAAAATAGAGGTCTATACATATACGTTCATAATTCATTAATAATATTATATTAACCTTTCTCGAAGTTACACAATATAGTTTTGTAGTTTAAGAAAAAATAAGTACCAAAAAAGTAGATACAGTATTTTTTAATTAACAAGAGATCTATCACACCTAACAACACATCGCTGCTTAGAAAAAAAATGCTCTTATTTCAGAAGATGTTGACATCTTAGTAATGACAATTAAAATTAAATTAATTTAGTCCTTAAAAAACATCTTTAATCACAAATTTACTTGAAAAATGATGTAAATAAAACTTTAACCTCAAACAGTGACGTTTAACTTTGATAGACTTTTGAATTTTTGGATAAGGTTATTAAAAACTGAAGTTGAATATGAAAAATTCCATCAAATACCTTCCTATCAAATTTTTCACCTGTATTCATTTATTTTCTAACAAAGTGCTCCATTCTTTCTGTTTTTTTTTTATATTACTCATGCTGCATTAAATTTTATATTACTCATGTTGTATTAAATAACAAATCAAAAATTTTCAAACATTTCTATATCTATGATTTTGAATGATAAAACTTTGCACAACTTTATTTGTATTTCAAATCTCGCGCTGGTCCACTTTTAACATGGCGGATTGCCACGTGACCTTCTGAAAACGAACCTGATTTTCCTATGCGATTATCCTTGAGTTTCGCTTCTGTATAGTTTACTGTGCCCTGTATCTCAAAAATTACGAATTTTTGGACCAAGGTAAGTTAAATGATCCACAGAAACTCTATGTTTACGGAATACCGGAAAAGTTATATATGAAGGTAGTTTCTGTTTGATTATTTAATAAGAAAATGAAAAGATTTGTTATAATCATGTCCGTCTGATTATGAAGTTTTCAACCGATTACGAATCTAAAAATAACCGGGTTCTACCGAAAATCAGAGAGCGAAGTTATCGTAAAAGAGAATCTGAGGTTTAAAAGGATACCTTATTCTTAGATAGATGTGTAATTCAGGTTTTTTTTCAGTAAAAAAAATAGATCTATTCATGGCTTGGATTAGATAGATAGATAGATATTTATTCATGCTAAATAACGAAAAAAATGTCTTACACACGTCAATAAACAATACAATAAAAAAAATGTAGTCACCATACTGATCAAAGCAATATCTTGAGAAAAACATAATATACTCAAAACACTTTTCAACGTTAAAATTTGTCCGATAATTTACAGTACTAACATCTAAACACCTCTTAACAAAAATACATGTCACATCCCCAGGGGGCCGCACCCTAGCTGAGAAGGCTGCAAGCTTATATCCTTCGATATGAGTGCTCCTTATTTCATTTTCTGTCAGCCAGTGTTCCGTTAGACAAATAACATCGACCTGTCTTTCAGCTATGATAGCTTCCAGACAGGGTCTGGGAATGCATATTCACCCTCCCTCGGCTCTGTAGATTCAAAAAATGGTTCACTGTAACTCCCTCAGGCCACAGATCAGCACACAGATATTTAGCTCGCTGATCCATAGGGACCGCCAGCTTGAAAGAACCACAATATTTTTCTCGCTTAATTCTTATTTTCTCACATTTGCAGCCAGTATCAAGGTTGCAACTCTGTAGATATTCCAAGACCATCTGTGCGGTTGTTTCAGCCGCGAGTCCTGAAACAAACAAGAAAGCCATTCTTTTTGCAGCCCTGAGCAGGCTATTATCGTTTTGATTGTTGCCCATCAATGGCTTCGGTCGTCCACAAGCTGGATTTTTGGCTCGGTTGTTACTGTTTGGTAGCGCATTTTGAAGGTTGTCCTGACTGGGCTTTATCCTTGGGTCTATTTTTTCTCCTGTTTGTTTTTTTAACTAATTTCCATTTATTATCCTCATCCTGTTCTTTCCCCGTTTGTAATATTTGCATTTGTTCTCGTTTATTATCATTAGGACGGTCTAGTAGGTTAGGATCTCCATCATCTTCCCCATTGTCCAGTAGTCGGTTTGACTCCGATGTTTGTTGCTCGTCATTTGTACCCGCACCTGGACTATTTTCAGAGCATTCTTCTCTGTTGCAACATTGTTTAGATGTAACAACCCTTGGACTAACTTCAAGCTTTTTATCATCAGCTCAGCTTCAGGCTTCTTTCGGCTAGAAACTATCTTCTCATTGATGAGTTGATTTTCATTTGTATTTTTCGGGCCATATTGAAAAGATTGAAGGTTAGATTTTTTTTTTCCAAAAAAAAACCAACTTTTTCCCTTAAAAAACTATTATTTTCTTCTAATACTTTATTCTTGTCTAGCAATTCATTTACCAAGGTCTTCAAATAGCTAATTTCAACGTCTTTTTCGGGACATACAAAAACGTCAACATCGGCATGCTCCCGACACTTTAAACGAGTTTTGCCTAGAATGTTCACTTCTTCTGCCCAATCTCTTGTTAAACAAGACAGATGGAACACTTTTCCGCACACGATACACGTGATCGCACTAATAATTTTATTTTTATAACAGAAATATCTCACTTTATCGGTCCGCACAGAATCCGACACATCATCTGGCGGCGCCATCTTACTTTACTTACAGTAAAGCTTTTAATTGAACACGCAACACGTGACTTAAGTCAATAGCCCAAAGGCGTTAAATAGACTGATTTATTCATCAAACATAATTCTTTATTACAATATGTAAATGAATTGACTTATCGAAAACTACAACCTAAAAGATATAATTGTTTCAACCTTAAAAAATACAAGCCCTGTACATTTTCTCATTTTTCCATTATTTTTAAATTTAATCAAAAAATGGATGACGGTCTTAAGCCTTGAATGTAAAATGATCAAAGCTTGTAAGCTTGCAGAGACGAGCTGCCTGTTTGGCTTCAATCATGACAGAGCCTCAAACGAGCCTCTTTGAAGTCTGTGTGCATACCACAAACATTTCATTTTAAACCAACTTCGCACTTAATTACTGTAGTTTAGTAGGCAAATTTCTGCTCTAAAAACCACCCGACATGTAACATATGTTGTAACTTGAGTCTAATTAAGCTCAAATTAAGCTAAATTTTTCTTTTTATTTAAAAATTTCATCCTTATTAATAAGCAGAAATATTTTAATACAAAGTAAAACGATGTTTAAAGATTGCACTTTCTTTAAAATTTATAGTGATTAGTATATTTGATAACAATATAAATATATATATATATATATATATATATATATATATATATATATATAATATATATATATATATATATATATATATATATATATATATATATATATATATATATATATATATATATATATATATATATATATATATATATATATATGTATATATATATATATATATATATATATATATATATATATATATATATATATATATATATACTTCTACCAATCAGTGACAGAGAGGCGCCCAAACCGCGCAAGATTTGGCACTACAAATCTGCTAAATGGGAAGATCTCAAGGAATATTTTCGAACTTTCCCTTGGTTGGACGTTTGTTTTCGATTCGACGACCCATCTGACTGCGCCAGGGAGGTTTCCGATGTTATTTTGGCCGGTATGGATGCTTACATCCCTTTTTCGAAGAAATACCCTTCCAACGGCAAGCCTTGGTTTGACCTAAAATGCAAAGAAGCTGTTGCTTCTAAACATCTTGCATACCGACAGTGGCGTGAAGATCCTAACACCATAAATCGTAACATCTTTGTTCGTGCCAGGAACAGATGCAAAGAAATTATCGACGAAACCAAGGAGGTACACAATCAACGGATTAGAAACAAACTTCTCGCTTGTCCCGGCAATTCCAGGTCCTTTTGGTCAGTCGCTAAGGCAGTTGGTCAGAATTTCACCAAATCCACCATACCACCACTCACACGGCCAGATAATTCTATTGCAACGACACCTGTTGAGAAAGCGAACTTGTTGGCTGAACTCTTTGCTTCACATTCTACTGTCGATTTCCAAGGAAAAAACACCACCTACTATTCCCATAGTGCAGTCAAGGATGCCCGATATTGTCTTCAGACAGCGTATCATAAAACGTATTTTGATGAAGCTAGACACCAAAAAGGCTTCAGGCGCTGACGGAATACCTGCCATAGTTCTCAAGAACTGTGCGAGGGAACTAACACCAGTTTTCTGTAGACTTTTCAACCTATCCTACAGAAAGGGAATATTTCCTTCCTGCTGGAAATGTGCCACAGTTCAGCCGATACCTAAAAAAGGCAAGAAGACCTTGCCAAATAACTACCGACCAGTCGCACTACTCTCAATAATATCGAAAGTAATGGAAAAGGCTATCAATCACCATCTTCTAAAATATCTTGAAGGATTCAACATTATTAGTGATCAGCAATATGGCTTTCGTAAAAATAGATCAACGGGAGATCTTCTGACTTATGTAACACATGTTTGGAACAACGCAATTGAACACTTTGGAGAATCTCGAGCGGTTGCTCTTGACATATCCAAGGCATTTGACCGTGTTTGGCACGATGGGCTGTTGGCTAAGCTACGTTCTTATGGTATGTCTGAAAAGTTCTGTTTGTGGCTCTCATGTTTCCTCAGAGAGCGTTCTTTACGAGTGGCAGTTGACGGATTTCTTTCTAGCACCTTCACTATCAACGCCGGTGTGCCCCAAGGTTCCATACTGTCTCCTACTCTCTTCCTCATTTATATTAACGATCTGCTGGAAAAGACCGAGAATCCAATCTACAGCTTTGCAGATGACAGTACACTTATCTCTTCATTCACTTTGAACGCTCGGACATCGACTACTCAGACGAATATCCGCAGACAGCAGGAAGTCATTCAACTTAACAAAGACCTGGAAGAAATTCTATCTTGGGGTGACAGTAACCAAGTGGAATTTAACGCTACAAAAACCCAGGCGGCAGTTTTTTCTAAAAAAGTTAACGTTGCAGAACCCGACATAGTTATGTCGGGGCACTCCATCCCTCTAACATCGTCACTCAATCTGTTAGGCGTTAATTTGGGAGCAAATATGTCCTGGCATGAACATGTTGCAGGCATAGCAAGAAGAGCTTCTCAAAAGTTGGGAATATTGTTTCGAACCAGAAAGCTTTACACTCCACAACAACTGTTAATTCTTTACAAAGCGCAAATTCGACCAACTATGGAATACTGCTCCCATGTTTGGAGCTCCGCTCCCAAACATACACTGCATTTGTTGGATTCTATCCAGAGAAGAGCTGTTCGTCTGATTGGACACCCGGAACTGACCGACGGCCTTGATTCGCTGGAACATCGAAGAACGGTTGGCGACTTGAGCCTATTCTACAAGTACTTTCATGGAAAGTGTTTTCGAAAGATGTGGCCCGTCTAATTCCTCCCCCAGAGCGGTGCATATTAGAAGTACACGTCGCGCTAATGCTTCACATCCGTATGAGGTTCAGCTTGTTACTCCTCGTACAACGCTTTTCAAGCAGTCTTTTATATGGAGAACATCATACCTTTGGAATGGTCTACCCAGGACTGTGTTTCCCACCGAGTACAATCTACAGCGATTCAAGAACAACGTGAATCGCTTTCTCCGCACACGTGTCGCTCCTGTAGCGCTTTAGGGACTTCCCTGTAGCACGTGTGCTAGACCCATAAAAAAAAAAAAAAAAAAAAAATATATATATGTATATATATATATATATATATATATATATATATATATATATATATATATATACTTAGGGAGCGCCCTTAGGATTACAGAGTGAACAAAAAGTTCTTAAAGGTCTTAGTAACTATAGTTTTATACTAATATCGAGCTCTTGATGTCAAATCGTACATCATCATCAGGACCTGGAAAATATAGAAAAGAACTCTCATAACCCAGAGTATCTTCTGAAGGAATATACCGTACTCTCAAAAGAAAAAGTAGGAAAAACTACCATAATTTTTTTACATTTTTTTAATCCGATTTATTAGCTAAAATAGCACTTACTGAATATTTACAGGTGGCTCTCTGTTGAATAAGAATCTGATCTATACCAATTGCAGGAAAGGAAGTGTTGACACATGATTCTGAAACAATAAATAATGCAGAACTTATTAAAAAACACATAACTTCACACCATCAGTCACAACTTTATTTATTAAATTGTTACAATATCGGAGCATCATACTTAGTAATTATTAAATTCTTAAAATTATTATAAAGTAAAATTAAAATTATCGACGACGACGTTGTTTCAGCCATTTTGAAGTCTTTCTAGAATTTTTTAATAAATATGAATGTCAGTGCTGTCAAAACCTTGACCTGCTTATTGAAGAAAGATATTTTTAAAAAGCCGACTTAAGAATGTTAATTCGGATGGAAAATAAAACAGCGGATATCGGTTCTTAAGGTATTATCTATCTTTCGGTTTTACCCTGATCATCACCAGGCGCGTAATCATCGATTGTAGTAACTTAAATGAGTCTATAATGGATAATCGCTATTCGTGACTCAATATCTCCGATCTTCTGGACCAGCTAAGAAAATCTGAAATATCATTCGTTCTTTGGAACACCACGAATTAAACTGTGCTTTAGCGGAGCAATATGGAGTCGACACAATATCAGTCATTTAAAAGAACTTCATCAATATTAAAATTTACGTATATATATATATATATATATATATATATATATATATATATATATATATATATATATATATATATATATATATATATATATATATATATGTATATATATATATATATATATATATATATATATATATATATATATATATATATATATATATATATATATATATACAGTCCCTGGCCAAATTATTAGACGCACTGCAAGATTTCATGTAAAATATTAATTACCGAGTGATATTGTACCGTTTTATTATTTTAAATTGATTTTTTTTTTATTTTTATATTATCCAATCAATTACCTATTTATTTAACATAAATAAAACAGCATTAATTTAGAAAAGCATAAGTTTATTAAGTTTTAAATAAAAGTGAAATTAATGTTAGTAAAAGTCAATATTTAGTTGAGCCACCTTTAGCCGCTATCAAAGCTTTAATTCTGCGCGGCATGCTATCAATGCAAGATTGTACTGTCTCCTGCATTTGAGGATGATGATTCCACACATGAATAATCTTTTCTAGGAGCTGGGTTTTGTTGGTAATCACATCTTTAGCCATTTCTCTTTTCATCAGCTCCCACACATTTTCAATGGGGTTCATATCAGGGCTATTACCCCCTGGCCAATCCAACAGAGGGATATTTTTTTCTGCCAAAAAAGCTCTAATAGACCGAGCAGTGTGGCAGAGAGCTCCATCTTGCCTGAAAGTGAATGGTTCCCCATTTGAAAACCATTCTCTGAGCTGCGGAATCAACCGATTTTGTAATACTTCTTTGTACTGATCTTGCCTCATTATTCCTTTGACGACGTACAGACGTCCAGTGCCCTTGCCGCTGATGACTGACCAAATCATCACTTTGGTGGGATGTTTAACCGTCGGGACGACACAATCAGGATGAAACTTTTCTCCATGACGACGACGCACATACTGAGCTTTATTCTGCAAAATTTCGAATGTGCTTTCACTGAAGCAGACCTGTCAAAAATAGGAAAAATATATAAACTTCCATGTTTATTTGCTTTATTTAACTGAAAATAATAATGTATCAATTATTGATTAAATTGCTGTATCTTACCGATCTCCAGAAGTCCACATCTTTGTCTTGCCATTGTTTGGCCCACTTCAGGCGCTTTACTTTCATTGCAGCTGTTAATTTGGGCTTCCTGGCGGGGCGACAGGCCTTAAAATCTAATTCTTTCAATTTTCTTCGAACAGTGCGCTCAGAAGCATTTACGCTAGCATCCTGGAGTTGTGATTTTATTACCTTTGTGGTAGCAAATCTGTTTTCTACACAAATTTTCTTCAAACATCTCTCTGACCGTGGAGTGAAAATTGGTTTTCTACCGCATCTTTTCTTTCTTTTCGGGCTTAATTCCTTCCCTGACTCAATTTTCTTTTTTATGCGTCGTACACTAGCTTCAGAAACCTCCAATCTTCGTGATATTTCTCGATTTGTAAAATGTTTTCGCAATCACAAGGGCCTTCACTTCAGCTTTTTTACGTGGTGAAAGATCGCCTTTTCTACCCATAATGAAAATAGTCCAATTACTTTTTTAAAACACTGCATACAAAATAAACTAATAACTGAGTAGTATAAAACTGTTAAACAAACAATCCATAACACTGTTAAACTGTTAAACAAACAGTCCATAAAGCCACAGAAACACGTCCGTACCTGACTCGATTCCGATCGCGACTGATACAGGTTTGTACTTGTTTACGTTCATGTATCACTTTGTCAACACAGTGTTGCCATATGTTAAAAATAAATACAAATATGTAGTCTACAACAATTCTTTTAAATAAAAATCAATAATATTGTAGTTTAAATATACCATTATTGCATAAAAAACTCTTAAGAAACATAAAATTACTAAAAAAAATACAGTGCGTCTAATAATTTGGCCAGGGACTGTATATATATGTATATATATATATATATATATATATATATATATATATATATATATAGACATATATATATATATATATATATATATATATATATATATATATATATATGTCTATATATATATATATATATATATATATATATATATATATATATATATATATATATGTCTATATATATATATATATATATATATATATATATATATATATATATATATAGACATATAAAAATATATATATATATATATATATATATATATATATATATATATATATATAGACATATATATATACATATATATATATATATATATATATATATATATATATATATATATATATATATATATATATACATATATATAAATATATATATCATAACTGATTTATTGAAGTTAAAAAACCAAAACTATTATAGGCTGATACCATTATCAAGTCTATTTTATATTAAACTAGCCGTGTCCGTGGCTCCGCTCGCGTGGACTTCATTCACTATTATGGTCACTGCTCATTCCTTATATTCATTATATCTTGGTTATAACGTCTTGCGCCGTTGTCCGATTTCTAGATTCCATTCTTTTCGGTTGTAGCATTGAACTTCTGTAAGATTTTTTCGCTTATAGATTTTCGGATTCCTTGTATCCACGATTTTTTCTTCCCGCAGATATCCATTTCATTGTCTGCTTAGGCAGTCTGTTGTTATTCATTCTACGAACGTGTCCATACCATATAAGCTGTTTTCTGGTAATGTTTTCCATTATTGTTCCTTCTATTCCCATACTTCGTTTAATTTCTTCGTTTTTGATTCTGTTCGTGAAATTCTCATCGCTCGTCTGATTGCGTTCATTTCGGTCGCCTCCACTTTCTTTTTATTCCTTTCCGTTCTTCTCAAGGTTTCGCATCCCTATAATAGTGTACTTTTAATCACTGTTTCACCGATGTTGCATTTTCTTTTCTTTGTAATCTTTTACTCCACAGCGACCCGTTCACACATCCAATAATTTTCCTGGCTTGTACTACTCTCCTGTTTATTTCCTGATCATCAGTATCCTCTCTGTTAAATGATATTCTCAGGTATTTAAACCCAGTATATGTAGCTATTATTTCATTATTATCAATCTCAAGGTCTTCTGGAAGTCCTCCAATACAGAGGTATTTTATTTTTTCAGTGTTGACTGTCAGGCTATACTTTCCGTACTATTCAATTAGTTTTCTTACTATATATTTCATATCCTCGTTTGACATTATGGCTTGATCATGCGCGAATTGTAGAGTAAATAGGCATCTCTTATTAAGTTCTCTATCCATGACATTTTCTTTTCCATATTTGCAATGCCTTAGCTATGAAGATCTTAAATAAAGTTGGAGATATGCAACAGCCCTAGCATAATCCTTTTGAGACTCTAAATTCTGTTGACAATTTATTGTTCATATTAATTCTAGCTGTTGAACCTTCATAAAGATTTTGTAATGCCTTTATTTTGGTGTGGTTGATATTTGATTCTTGTAAGGCTTCCCATAACTTTATAACTGGCACAGTATCATAGGCTTTTTGAAAGTCTATGAATGTTATATGTACTTCTTGATTAATAGAAGTCTTTTTAATATTCCGTACGGAACACTTATAAGATCACTTCGGTGTCTGTCCGTCTGTTTGTCCGTCTGTCCGTCTGTTTGTCCGTCTATCCGTCTGTCACACCCGATTTTCTCCGAAACTATTTGTCGTAGAAAGTTGAAATTTAGTAGTAATATAGGAATTGATGGCCTCATCAGAGCCATGTAGTTTTGAAAGTTAAATTTGGACTTAAGGGTTAGTTTTGGGGGGGTGAAATCGGAAGTAAAAAAAAAAATTTTTTACTAGGTAATCGAGTGTGGTGTCAAATGAAAGCTTGTAAAAACACGAGTAAAAATATATATATATAATGTAATACTTGCGCGCACTTTTCTTTGTATTATTTTTAAAAAATCGCGAAAAAATCGTTGTCCACCCGCCTTATCTCGGAAAGTACTTATCAAAAAATTTTGAAAAAATTCTGGAATATTCTCCACGGGATGTAGATTGAACGAAAATTATCACGAGTGCATTACCTGTAATAATTTATCTGGTATATAAAAAAAAACAGAAATTTCAGGCTCATCAATTTTCAGTAAAGATTGGAAATGAACTTTGTTGAAACTTATTTGGGGTGTATTTTGTGAAGTCACTGATCATTTTATATCACCGTAACATAAATTTTGACTTAAGGGATTCCTTTTAAGGGGTGAAATCGGAAGTGAAAAAAAAATTTTTTTACTAGATCATCGAGTGTGGTGTCAAATGAAAGCTTGTGAAAACACGAGTAAAAAAAATATATATATAATGTAATACTTGCGCACACTTTTCTTCGTATTAGTTTTAAAAAATCGTGAAAAATCGCTGTCCCCTACCTTATCTCGAAAAGTACTGATCAAAAAAATTTGAAAAAATCCTGGAATATTCTCCACGGGGTATAGATTGAACAAAAATTATCATTACCTTTAATAATTTATCTGGTATATAAAAAAACCAAAATTTCAAGGTCACCAGTTTTCAGTAAAGATTGGAAATAAACTTTGTTGAAAACTTATTTGGGGTGTGTTTTGTGAAGTCACTGATCATTTTATATTACCGTAACATAAATTTTGACTTAAGGGATTCGTTTTGAGGGGTGAAATCGGAAGTGAAAAAAAATTTTTTTTTACTAGGTCATCGAGTGTGGTGTCAAATGAAAGCTTGTGAAAACACGAGTAAAAAATATACATATAATGTAATACTTGCGCACACTTTTCTTCGTATTACTTTTAAAAAATCGTGAAAAATCGCTGTCCCCTATCTTATCTCGAAAAGTACTAACCAAAAAATTTTGAAAAAATCCTGGAATATTCTCCACGGGGTATAGATTGAACGAAAATTATCATTACCTTTAATAATTTATCTGGTATATAAAAAAAAAACAAAATTTCAAGGTCACCAGTTTTCAGTAAAGATTGGAAACAAACTTTGTTGAAAAACTCATTTGGGTAGTGTTTTGTGAAGTCACTGATCATTTTATACCACCCTAACAAAATTTTTTATTTTAAAAACAATCAACGTACGGAACACTAATTGTGCAAGTTCAACTTGCACTTGACCGGTTATTTTCAATTATCTGTTTTAGACAGAACACGTTATCCGTATATGACCTTCCGGCTTGGAATCCCCTCGGTTCTTTCTCCTCATGTCTACTGTACTCTTCTTCAATAAGGTCCCTTAAGATCGTTCCATATATCCTACTGATTGTGCCAGTTACGGAGATACCTCGGTAGTTATTGGGGTCTTTTTTGGATCCCTTTTTATGTATAGAGGAAATTTAGGTTTGTTTCCATTCTTGCGGTACGGGGTGACCATTCAGGCATTGGTTCATTATATTTCTCAATATTCGATAAAGTTTTTCCGCTCCACATATAATGAGTTCAGGATATATGTCTTGTGGTCCGCGTGCTCTTCCGTTTTTTTATGCTTTCTATTTTCACTGTTATTTCTTCTCCCTGTATCTGTATCTGTCGTTGTGGTTCTATTTTGTATCCTTCTCTGATTTCAGATAATAGGTTCTTGTAGTGTGTTATACATTTATTTTGTGATATTAGCTGAATTGGTACTGTTTCTCGCTTTTCCGTTCTGTTTGCCCTAATAAATCTCCACAAATCTGTGCTTCGTCTTCCTCCAATATATGTATTTATGACTGATGATGATGTTGTATGACTTCATTCACTATTATCGTCACTGCTCATTCCTTATATTACCTATCGTAATAAAATCTATCCTATAACCTGGCCAGAGAACATTTGTATGAATTAAAAAAAGAAAACACGTAAATTGGATAAGTAGTTCTCGAGTAATAAGCGCACTAACGGACAAACAGACAAAGATGTTGCATTTTATATATATTATATTCTTTGCTACATGATATTGTTCCATATTTAATAGTATAGGCAGCGTAATGCAAGAAACTTTTTCCGATTTGATTCACTATTATCGTTACTGCTTATTCCTTATGTTACCTAACGTAATAAAATATATCCTATAATGTGGTCTGTATGTTTTTAAAAAAAAGCACATAAATCGGATAAGTGGTTCTCGAGTGATAAGCGCACTAACGGACAAACAGACAGACGGACAGGCAGATTGACAGAGAGACGTTGGTTGCCTTTTATATATATTATAGAAGATTACACAGGTCAACATTTTATCTAGGCTTGTACTCGGTAAACCAACTAGGTATCTTAGGGTTTTTGGGGTCGCTGATCACGATGAAGGGGTCGGTTAACCTTCATCAGGTCAGGTTCAAGGTCATTTGAAGGTCAAATTGAGCCAATGCAGCCAAAAAATCTGAAAAAAAATTCATACGTATATTTTTTGGGTCACCGAATCCGGTGTTATTTTTTTCATATAAGGTCTCCTGAAGGTCACTAGAGGTTATTTCAAGGTCATTCTGAGGTTATTTGGAATAAAAACAGTTGTGAGCACGCCAAGAAATCTGAAAAAAATGGTGTATACGTTTTTTAAGTCTCTGGTTCAGAATTAGAGGTCGGTTAACCTCCAACAGTTCAGGTTCAAGGTCATTAGAAGGTCAAATTGAGCCAATGCAGCCAAAAAAATCTGAAAAAATTCATACGTATGTTTTTTGGGTCACTGAATCCGAATCCGGTGTTATTTTTTCATATAAGGTCCCCTGAAGGGCACTAGAGGTTACTTCAAGGTCATTCTGAGGTTATTTGGAATAAAACAGTTATGAGCAGGCCAAAAAATCTGAAAAAAATGGTGTATACGTTTTTTAGGTCTCTGGTTCAGAATTAGAGGTCGGTTAACCTCCATCAAATCTGGTTCAAAGTCATTTGAAGGTCAATTTAATTGATAGCGGCTGAAAAATCTAAAAAAAACGATACCCACCTTTTTTGGGTCACTAATTCCTAATCTGTGTTCTTTTCTTCCCTACCATTTCTTCCATAGATCGTTTCAAGCAGGAATACAAGAACATGGGTAGAGGAAAAGGTTATGATCAAGTGCTAGTAGTATATTTCAGCATTATACTTACTTCGAGGTCGGTTTATTTTATACAGAAAGTTTTTGTCTCAATCTTAAAACTCCACTAACATTTCCATAAAGTTATTTGATATGCATATTTAATAAATGTGGGCTAATGAACTAATACTTGTAGTTGCACCCAGGGCACCTCCACGCGGTGACGGTGGGCAACGGAGTTGTTCCACTATCCGGCGAAGTCCCTGGGTTATGGCTTCCATGCCGTCATGGCAACTACAAATAAAACTTCTACGAGACAGGGGCTCGGAATCCCAGAATCGGCGGTTGGTCAGGGTGGGAAAGCGGGCCTGCAGCCGTCGTCATCCAGCGACCGTAGCTCTTCAACGGTGGGAAACTTGGCTTTTGAAGAGTTTAATGCTATAAGTCAAGGATTTTGTAAGAATGATGTGAACTGTTTTCGTATCGTTTGTGGGCTGTATACTCCCAAAAATAAATTTAAATTTTTTGAGACTTTGAAAACAAAATATAAAAGTTTATCGACACGAGTTCCTTGAACAATTCTTATAATCCGAATGTCATCTGTAGTAAATGCCGCAATATTTTGTTTGGAACAAGGGCACAAATATTTTCTGCACCGATGAAATGGAGAAATCCATCAGACCATACGTCTAATTGTTATTTGTGCTTAACGAATCTCAAAGGATATAATAGTAATAACAAAAACTCTGTTCCTTATCCATAGAATCTGTAACATTACCCATATATATAGAAACTGCACCTGATAATGATGACAGCAGGCATAGCAATGCAGAGCATTTTGAAGTTTCTGATGATATAGAAATGCATGATGAATCATTAGATACATCGCAAGATGGTGAAAGTGAAGCCTACAATGTATCTTCAGGCTCGAAAGATAAAGGTATGTCAGAACAAACACATTTTAACCAAGGTGACCTGAGTGATCTCTGTAGAGACTTAGGACTTTCAAAAGAAGGTTCTGAACTTTTAGCATCGAGATTAAAAGGAAAAAATTGTTTAGCACCAGGAACAAAAGTAACATATTACCGTTCAAGAGAAAAACCATTCAAAAAGTATTTTACAAAATCTGGTAATTTAATTTATTGCAATGATGTTAGTGGATTAGTCAAAGAATATGGTATCGAATATACAGCTAGTCATTGGCGCCTTTTTATCGATTCATCGAAAAGAAGTTTGAAAGCGATCTTGCTCTTCAATGGGAATACGTATGCCCCTTTGCCTCTTGCTCATTCGGTCTTTTTAAAAGAAGAATATTTCAATTTAGAACTCGTACTAGAAAAACTGAAATATGATTCTCTTAAGTGGGAACTTTGCGGTGATTTAAAAATTATAACGATCATGCTCGGTTTGCAATCAGGGTTTGTATTATATCCATGCTTCCTTTGTGAATGGAACAGTCGTGCTAGAGATAAACATTACGTAGTAAAAGTTTGGCCACCAAGAAAAAATCTAATCCCAGGTGAGAAAAATGTTTTAGCAGAAAGTTTGGTACCTCCTCATAAAGTTCTATTACCACCATTGCACATAAAGTTAGGTCTGGCAAAACAAATTGTTAAAGTAATGAGTAGAAACCAGAGCGATGCTTTCATGCATATCTTTGAAGTATTGCGAAAACTTTCGGAGGCGAAAATAAATGAAGGTGACTTTACCGGACCTGATATAAGAGAACTTTTCAAAAATGTAGAATTCGAAAGAAAGATGACTGTCAAAGAAAAGGCAGCTTGGAGAAGTTTCAAAGAAGTGACGAAAAAGTTTTTGGGAAACAATAAAGATCCAAATTATAAAGAAATCGTTGCGAAAATGGTAAATAACTTCAAGGAACTAGGATGTCTGATGAATCTCAAGGTTCATTTCAAAAGAGCAAGGAGAACGTATGCATCAAGATCTGAAAGTATTTGAACAAAGATATCAAGGAGTTTGGGGTATGAATATGTTAGCTGACTACTGTTGGAGCCTTAAAAGAGACACAAATGTAAACCATAAAAGAAAATCAATTCGGAGGTCATTTGAATCCCAACGCACCGACCTGATGAAGGGTAACCGACCTCTAATTCTGAACCAGAGACCTAAAAAACGTATACACCATTTTTTTCAGATTTTTTGGCCTGCTCATAACTGTTTTATTCCAAATAACCTCAGAATGACCTTGAAGTAACCTCTAGTAACCTTCAGGAGACCTTATATGAAAAAAATAACACCGGATTCGGATTCAGTGACCCAAAAAAACATACGTATGAATTTTTTCAGATTTTTTGGCTGCATTGGCTCAATTTGACCTTCAAATGACCTTGAACCTGACCTGATGAAGGTTAACCGACCCCTTCATCGTGATCAGCGACCCCAAAAACCCTAAGATACCTAGTTGGTTTACCGAGTACAAGCCTAGATAAAATGTTGACCTGTGTTATAGATAACCTGGCCAGAGAATACAGTAATACCCCGCTTAGCGCGACCCCGTTACGCGCGGTTTCACTATAACGCGAATTTCAAATTTCGCGCTCATGTAGTCATTAACTTCTCTATGGTCGCGGGGGGATCCCCGCTTTCTCTGAATATTCTCTTTGAAGAATTGGGAATTCCCTGTCCTTCGACTTTGTTCTATGGGGATTTCCTCGTTCGTTTCGTGTGTTCATTTGTTCCGTAATGTTAGTTCGGTCGGCTGGCAGTTTTGTTTTAATATTTATTGGAGATACATACATACATAATTTAACCCTACGTTAAAAATGCCGCCTGTAAAGAAAAAAGAGCGTAAAAGCGTCACTTTGGAATTGAAGATGAAAGTGTTAAGAAGAATGGAAAATGGAGGCAAAGCAACAATTGTTGGGAGAGATTTTGGACTCTCAGAATCGACTGTGAGAACGATTTATAAAAATCGGGAAAAAATTAAAATCTCCAGCGAAGGTTCAACACCTATAAGTGCAACAAAACTTTCTCGTTCGAGATCATCTATCTTAGAAAGAATGGAGAAATTACTGTCAGTCTGGATCGAAGATTTGAATAAGAAGAACACACCACTAAGTCAAGATCTCATATGCACAAAAGCAAAATCTTTGTATGAGATGCTGAAAACAAAAGAAGGAGAAGGGAGTGCCACTCCGACTTTTGCTGCCAGCAGAGGCTGGTTCCATCGGTTCAAGCAGCGTTCTAATCTTCACAATATCCACATAACAGGCGAGGCGGCCAGCGCGGACATTCAAGCTGCAGCTGAGTTTCCAGACAAGTTTCAAGACTTCGTTAGACGAGAGAAAATTCCTGCTTGTCTCATCTTCAATGTTGATGAGACCGCACTTTACTGGAAAAAAATGCCATCTCGAACATTCATTTCTAAGGAAGAACGTCAAGCCAGTGGTTTCAAAGCTGCGAAAGATCGACTAACACTTCTGCTGGGTGGTAATGCCACTGGTGATTTCAAACTGAAACCTTTACTAGTGTACCATTCAGAAACACCCCGTGCAATGCGAGGCACAGACAAGACAAGTCTACCAGTTGTGTGGCGATCAAACAGAAAGGCGTGGGTTACACGGGAAATTTTTCAAGAATGGTATTCTAATAGTTTTTGCCCATCAGTCAAATCATACTGTGACAGAAATGGGCTTGAACCTAAAGTTATATTACTCTTAGACAATGCCCCAGGACATCCAACCTCACTTGATACGCCCAGAGACTTAAAAGTGTACGTAAAGTTCCTTCCACCAAACACTACGTCAATATTACAACCTATGGACCAGGGAGCAATAGCAAACTTCAAAGCTTATTACCATCGCCGCACTTTTAGCTAACTAATTCATGAAACTGACGGGGAAGGAAGACAGTCTATGCGAGAGTGGTGGAAGTCATACAACATTATGAAGTCTATTCACAACATAGAAGAGGCTTGGAAGGAAGTTAAAATGAGTTGTATGAATGGGGTGTGGCGTAATCTTTGGCCAGATGTAGTGGAAGCACCTAGAAGAATTGTCCAGATGCAGAGACAAGTGCTTGAAGACATTGCTGCAATGATTGAGGGGTCTGAACTTGAAGATGTCACGGTAGAAGATCTCGTAGAACTTGTAGCAACGCACGACGATCCTATTAGCAATGAAGATCTGATCGAGTTACAGAATAATCCTATCTACGATGAGGAAGAACAAGTAGAAGAGAAAGTTTTATCTTCAGGGGAAATACAAAATGCACTTTCAAAAATTTATTCAGGTTTGGACATATTGCAGAGTATAGACAATAATGATGACCGTGTCTTGACCGTGTGTCAAACAATTAAAAACAGTGTTGGGTGTTATGAACGTATTTTACAAGAACGTAAACAAAACGTTACCCAAAAGACAATAGATGTATTTTTCCGTAAAAAATAAGAGTATGTATTGCATAAAGTGTTCTTAGAATTAAAGTGATTGATTAAAATGATTTGTATTTTTTTGTATTAAATTTTGACTATGTTTAATCATAAACCTCGATATACGCGAATTTCAGTTAACGCGATTTTTTTCGGAACGTATCCCTCGCGTAAAGCGGGGTATTACTGTAAATGAATGAATTAAAAAAAAACACGTAAATTGGTTTAGTGGTTCTCTAGTAATAAGCACACTAATGGACAGACAGAGAGAGGTGAAAACAATATTTAAAGTTTGTTTTTAACACATAATACTTTTTCGGTTAAACTAATATTTACTTGAAGAATTATTGTTTGGTTTTGATCTAGGTATAACGGAGCATGATTCTCGACTTTATTTTAACTTTCATAATAAAACTTCTCTCGACTTTAAGTTTTTTGTTTAAAATCAGCTTTAGGGACTAGTCTCGACGGAAAGATTTCATATTTATTACTTTTTGTTTTGTGGTATTAATTTATTAAAAACTTTAAAAACTAGTAGATAGCTAAGAAAGTTGAATCGTAATATACTGTAGGCATATTTTACAATTCTAAAACGCAAAAAATTACTGATTTTTTTGCAGTTTTTTTTAAGAGAACTGCACTTCAATTTACAAAATTAAAATTTTTCATTATGTTATAACTTTTATATTACATGACATGAATTATACTCTGACAGAATGCTTAAAACATATAAAATGTGTTAATCGCGCAAAACAAGATTCTGGTTTGTTCCAACGATCAACGAAAACAAACGGAAAACAAAAAAAGACAAGATCTCAGCCCTCCAGACCAGAGCAACAAAAAAATTCCTATTGATAAGGTTCGACGAGACAAGCATCGCTCAAGAAACTCAAATCAGGGTAACAAAAGTTCTTATTGGCGCGGCTCAACGGGACAAGCATCGCTCAGAGAGTCATAGTTGGTATCCAGGGAAGAACAAAGTTCATCCTATTGAAAGAGGTTCAAAGAAGTCACAGAAACAAGAAGAATTCACAGAAACAAGAAGAATTTCCAAAGAAACAAAGAATTTCCAAAGAAGAATGAAACTGCAGATCCTTTATCTGTAAGTGAAAATTTTGACATTTTTCAGCAATCCACGCAGTGGGAAAACATTTTTTTTTTAAAGCAATTTTTCTCTTTTTCAAAACATTCACGCAGCGAGTTCCTTTTACAAGCTCACGCAGTGAAAAAGAAACAACAGACCAAGTTTTCTTTTTTTTTTTAGAAATACCACGCAATGGGTAACTTTTATAAAGCTCACGCAGTGGGAGTTTCAGCAAAAAAGAACAGAGAATTTTGACTGAAAGCAAGAAATTTTTGAATATGTCACGCAGTGAATTTCAAAAGATTCGAGCAAATTTTAGTTTTAAAAAAACATAATTTTAAGGCATTTTAATTTTAAGATTCTACATATTTTATATATTTTATTTATCCATATATATTTTATCCACATATATATATTTTTATACATTTTATATTTTTGAATTTTTCGTGAATTTTTGAAAACTTTATTTTATTGAGAATAGCAAACCCAAATTATAATTTAATTAGATATCAGGCAAATAACATCCCTCAATTCGACGGGAATACAAAATTAATTACAAAATTCATTAATGCGTGTGATAATTTCCCTACGAATCACATAAATCGCGAAGATCCAAATGCCCCTATAAATGTGTGCTTATTTGACACCATTTTATCTAAATTAATGGGACGAGCAGCTGACTTAATTGCCTCACGAGTAGAACTCAACACGTGGGACTTAGTCAAAAACGCGATTATTGAAACGATAGACGATCAATAGATTGCTTAGTGCAAGACATTATAACATTCAAAATGGAGAAAAACGAAACCATAAAACAATTCGGTATCAGATTACAAGACGCTAGAAGTCTACTTTTCGTAAAAATAAAATATGGCAAATATAGCACGGAATATCAAAATTTTGAAAATACAAGAGTATAGCAATTTAATTTTAAAGGCTTATATAAACAATTTACCATACAATATGCAATTAGTAGTTAGACTTAAAAACCCAACATCCCTCGAACAAGCAATGAGCTTCGCACAAGAGGAAGAGAATTTCATACAGTATAAAAACCGTGGCAACTTAATAACCAAAATCAATCAAAATACCCAAATAAGTAATTAATCCACCGACAAATTACAATCTAAGACCCCAAAATGTTCCAAACGTGAACAGACAAAACAATAATAACCCCTACCAATTCTTAGGATACGGTCAATTCCGTTATAACCCTCAAAGAAATGTTCAAAATTCGAATATAAATAGACCCCAAAATTTCCAAAATAATCAAAATCGTATAATAAGGCAAAACTACCCCTTATATCCTCCGAGATAAAATAATTTCTCGCAGAGAAATAATAATAATAATTTTCAACCATCTTACCGTGGAACAAAACGGCAAGCAACATCCTCTATAGTTAGAACAAATAACACAAATTTCACATAACAACACCTAAAAAAGAACTAATTAAAATCAGTTGTCAAAAATTAGAAAAAAACTAATTTAATAAATGGCTCTTATTTAATCGAAATACCAATAAAATGTCAAATTTTAATAAATAATATCATTCTAAAATTTTACGACGAATCAAGATTGAGGTACGAAGAAATATTTTTACCCAAAATTTAATGGAACCTCGAAGATGGACAACAACCCTACTTCAACCCCCATACTCCGAACTTGGACAATGTAAATTTGAAAATCAATAATGAGATCAAAGAAGAATTGAGAAACCAAAGAAGACACCTAGAAAACATGACCTCCGACATCACCATAAAGTACAATAATGTATGGACTATTGTTACATATATATTGATAATATTGATTTTGATTGTAATAATTCGTAAATTTATTGTAAAAAGATTGAGGAAATCAAGGAAAATAATTAAAAATAATAATATAAATCATACAAATTCCAATGATGAAATCGAGCTAAACTTTATGAAAAAATAACCTACAGGTTATATTTTCAACTCGGTCGGGAGGAATTATACTTTGACAAAATGCTTAAAACATATAAAATGTGTTAATTCAGATTTCCTTTATCTAATCGCACCATTCTGCATATTAACATAAAAGGTTTATAAATATAGGTAACAAACAAAAGCAGAGTGAGTGTGTCTGATGTATCAAGTGTCTTAAAAAAGTTTTCCAGAACCTTCGAAAAAAATAAAAGTTTTTGAAAAGCAAACACCTTGTTTTTTAAAAACGTTATAATCGGCCCGACGATTATAACTCATGATATTCTTTTATAAATACACCAGGATACATATTAAAAAAAATCCAATAACTCAGTACCAGGTGTCCAAAACATATTGGCACTTTTCGGTAAATTAAAAAGTAATGAAACAAAATATTAAGATTTTCTTAACGCAATTTGAGAGATAATGAAGTAATTTTAACAGGAAACTTCGACAGGTTACCGAGCTGCCGGATTTCTCTCGTGTCGATTAAATACGTGATGCTGACGTTTCGTCTGTACCATCCTTTAAACCTGGTTCGAAGAACTGACTTCTTCGGAATCCAGCACGAAGCTGATTGAATTCGTTCTGCACACAGGATACTAAGTTTTTTTTGACCAGTCAAAGATTGTTGCAACAAATTCCTTTTTCTGTCCTAGAAAAATGTTGGAGTACATCGAAATTACGATATTTGACCCCAACGATACTTTAGTTAGCTTTAGTACGAATCTCTTTTCACCAAAGTTCCCATTCCCGATACTTTAACTATTGTAAGAAACTCTATACGCAAAATATGTTCTCAGAACTCCTAATTTTAATTGAAAAATGTTTGCCCGGGACTAATTTGTTATACGGTGGTGAAATATATAAACACATCTCTGGCATGGCAATGGGTTCTCATCATTCTCTAGGCATTGCGACATCATAAATCACATCTCTGGAAATGAAACCCTAATGACCATTTCGTAACTTGGCTATACGATCAAGAACCGCTTCAAAATTTTTTCACTAATCTCAAATGTTTACATCTAAATATTCACTTCACTTTTGGCATCGAAAATAATATTATACTCCCTTTCCTAGACATTCTTTTTAGTGGAAAGTCAGATATGACTTTGGGTCACTCAGTATATAGAAAGCACAATGGCACGTTATTTCTTGCATCATCATTCCGCAATTTCCTTATGCAGTCGTATCACTCTCTCAGAGACAATGTTCTCAACTAAATTTAAAACACCTTAATCCTATTCTTCAATCAAACAATTTCCAGTACTGAAATATATAACGCTCCATTTGTTATAAAAAAATGCTTCCAGCCATTTTTTTTTTTTTTTTCACTTGATGATTTTTTTGGGAAGCAGTCTCCTTTCGGGGACCTCTGCGCATGAGTAACATTTTATTTTTAAAATCGCTAAACGGCTTTTAAAACTAGAGTCTTTAAGCTTTAATTTAATCCCTCGCAAGCCGCTCTACGTGGCTCCAAATATTGGCCTGATGGAGGGGTCCGATTTAAAAAGAATGACATACATATATATATATATATATATATATATATATATATATATATATATATATATATATATATATATATATATATATATATACAGTACAATCCAAATCGCGATTATCTGAAATCCGGCTGTTAAAAAGCAAGTTGTATTTCTATTAGACGAAAAAATGCCCATTATTCGAAACAGACGATGAGTGGTTTCATAACGTGTCGGAGACTCCCCGACGTCTAGAATTTTACCGCTGTCTATGTTTTGGTTAGTCGACGAATGTAATAAGTTACTCATTACGTCTATTTTTATCGCAGAGGTAATAGTTTCGTTTTAATAGATATTTTACAAAATGGAGCGTCATAATAATAAGCGTAAACGTGTTGTTATTACCTTAAAAGAGAAACTTGAAGCAATTCAACGTTTAGATAATGGTGAACTTCTTAAAAATATAACGAAGGATTTAGGTATAGCCGTGAGTACTGTTTCAGAGTGGAGAAAAAATCGCGAAAAACTTGAAAAATGGTGTAGTGTTTTGTCATCGCCCACACAGGCATGAAAAAGTATGAAAAGCGTTGAATACCAAAAAGTGGATGATTCTTATGGTTTACTCAGAATCGAGAACGTGGAATACCAATTTCAGGATCAATTTTAAAACATAGGGCAGTGAGTTTAAGCGAAGAGTTGCCGGTTATTGAAGCGACTGTAAATTTTTCTGCAACTGATGGATGGCTAGACAGGTGGAAAAAAAGACATGGTGTACGTCAACTGAGAGTTTATGGAGAAAGATTGTCGGCTGATGTACCTGCTGCAAAAAAATTTGCAGAGAATTTTGAGCAGCTTATGAAAGAACATGGTTTACAACCAGACCAAATCTATAATTGTGATGAAACAGGCTTGAACTACAAAATGTTGCTGTCAAATACCTTAGCTTCAAAAACGGAAGCTGGATCACCTGGTTACAAACGTAGCAAAAAACGTATTACTGTTCTTGCATGCAGTAATGCTTCTGGGAGACACAAACTCCCATTATTATGTATTGGTAAGTCAGCAAATCCACGAACCTTTAGGAATATTCGTCACAATGCTTTAACTGTTTTGTATAAAAATCAAAACAATGCCTGAATAAACGCGACTCTATTTAAGGACTGGTTTTTTGGAGATTTTGTTCCCAAAGTAGAACTTTTTTTAAAAGAACCTGGATATCCTAGAAAATGTATTCTGTTACTAGATAACGCCCCACTCACCCAAGTGCGGAGCAACTTGAAAGTGGGGAAATAAAAGCAATGTTTTTGCCTCCTGTTGTAACTTCTTTCATTCAGCCTCTGGATCAGGGTGTACTGGATAATTTAAAACGCAGCATACGCGCGGAGCATATTTTAGAAGAAGTAGATGAAGGTGGCAATCTTATTGATTGTCTAAAAAAGATAAATTTGAAAAGAAAAGAGTAGTACTCTGGAAAAATCTTGGTCAAAATTGATTCCACAAGAGGAAAGACATTACTCAGAGGCAGAAACAGAAGATAATGAAAGTCTACATCAAATTATGACAAGAATATCAGGAGGTGAAAGTGTTACGGAAACCGATGTTTGTGAATGGTTAACCAGTGATAGTGTGGAAGATGAAACGACTGACCAAGAATTAATTAAAAGTGTATGCAAAAATGCTAATAAAATAGACAGTGATGACGATTATGATAACGAAGTAGAAACCACTGACAATATTCCAGTAAAAATGTCACATTCAGAAGGACTAGAGGCCTAGAAAAAGCATTAACTTCTGTAGAACAACAAGAAAATGCAACCACTGCGGAAATTTTGCTTATCAAACGTTGGAGAGACATCGCAGCCAAAAACAGAACTAACGCAAAACGAGTGCAGGTAAAAATTACGTCATTTTTAAGACATTAAAGTTAAGAATAAAACTGTTTTATTTTCGATTTTCCGTACATATACATAAAATAAGTACACTAATTGTTCTATTCATTGTTTTAATAAATACCTATGTACGTAATTGCATATCGTATAAATGCTTTTGAATCAATCTGCAATGTTGTATTCATTCTAAACTTCTATTTTATAAAAAAAAAATCGGATTAACCGAAATTTCGATTATCTGAAATCACTTTGGTCCATATTATTTCGGATAATCGATATATATATATATATATATATATATATATATATATATATATATATATATATATATATATATACATATTTATAATCTTTTTAATGCGCATAAAGTAAAAAAAAATAGTTTCCTTATACGGAGAATATTTTTCACTTCGTATAAATTTCTCTATTTTCTTCTTGTTTCTGAAGCCTTTATTTTTACATTTTGAGACAATATTTTTATAAGCGCTTAGGCTTTTACGTCTAAAAAATATATCTATTTTATACAGTAGCTGTCCGGTAAATAACATTTCAATAACTACCTTTCACATTTTTCTTTTATTTATGCTTTTATGACTTCGATGTTAAAGCTCTCTAAGTGGGTCAAATAATTTACAAAATTGGGTCAAACAAATCTTATCATGACATTAAACTGTTGTCAATAGTTATTATTCGAATATTCGTCAAAGATTCATCAGCTGTTTACTAGCCCACAGAAAATAGCTAAAATTCAAAGAATAGTTGTATGAGCCGTTAAGTTTGACTCCGATTAAGGAAAGTACATCCTCAACAGGGACAGTGACAGGATTTGCGAGACTTCTTAAACAAAATGGTATTGATTGCCCATTAATCTACTACATCATACACCCAGAGGCTTTATGCGGAAAATCCTTGTGCCAGATGTATGCCGTGTGAACAACAAAACTGATCCATGCACGTAAGATATTATGCTGTATTTTAAGTACATCATATTATATTATAAAATACCTATAACTAGCTGGGTTCGCGGCTCCACTTACGTGGACTTGATTCACTATTATCGTCACTGCTTATTCCTTTTGTTACCTAATATAATAAAATATATCCTATAACCTGGCCAAAGAACATATTATTATTTAAAAAAAAAACGAAAATCGGATAAGTGGTTCTTGAGTGCTAAGCGGACTAACAGACAGACAGACAGAGAGACGTTGCGTTTTATATATATTATAGATTTTTTTCGAAACATATTAAGTCAAGAGTTTAAAAAAAAAAACACGTAAATCGGATCACTGGTTCTCGAATGATAAGCACATTAACGGACAGACAGACAGACAGAGGCACGTTGCGTTTTATATGTTATATAGATTATTATTATTTATTTTTTTTATTTTAATTTAAAATTTCTCGTATATAAAATGGAGGGTGTTTTCCCACCACGAGGCTCACCACAGGAAACTCTGCTCCGCAGATTTCAGATATCGTCATTGGCCGATCGTCGCAATTTTATGCTGGTTTTGTTTTTGTTTAAAATTTGCAACTCGGCTGTCGACTGTCCCTACTTATTGTCAAAACTAAACTTTAACGTACCATCTCATGCGTTAAGACATTATCCCGTATTCAACTTACCGTTCCATGCTTCAAATTTTCAGTTAAAAGACCCCCTTTTTCAAGCTATGAAGATTTTTAATGTGAATTGCAACGGCATTGATATTACCAATCTAACATATTCTCAGTTTTTGAAGGTTGCACGGGATCGTTGTCTTGGGAATATTATTAACTAATATTGTAGCGTATGTTATTAGAGCTGAAACTTAATATTGTAATGTGTTTATCCGAACAGACTCGTTTAGATTTAACTTAGCTTTAGTCACATTGTCTTGTTAATGGATGTATTTATCTGTTAGACAATAAAGATTATTATTATTATTATATACCCTGGACAGAGAACATATGTATGAATTAAAAAAAAAAACACGGAAATCGGATAAGTGGTTCTCGAGTAATAAACGCACTAACGGACGGACGGCAGACAGACAGACAGAGAGACGTTGCATTTTATATATATTATAGAAGATTATAAATGACCTAGCCAGAGAACAAATGTACGAAGCTGGGTTGAAAAGTCAGTGCAAAGTCCGAGAGATGGCACCACCGGCGCGTATCGAGGTCATGTTTAGTTGGTAGCATCTCTTGAATGAACGCACACCAAGTTTCAGCCATATTGGTCTATTTCTTTGTGTTTGGCATTCGTGTGAATCAAGGAAGTCGAGTGATTTTCAAGAAATGGACGAAAAAGAATTTCGTGTGGTGATTAAACATTACTTTATGAAAGGCAAAACGCCTCATGAGACTAAAGAGAAGCTTGATAAACATTATGGTGACTCTGCACCTTCGATTAGAACAGTTTATAAGTGGTTTCAAAATTTTCGGACTGACCATATGGGCACAAGTGAAGCTGAACGTTCTGGACGGCCTGTGGAGGTTACGACTTCAGAAATCATTGATCAAATCCATGATATGGTGATGGATGACAGAAGAGTTAAGGTGCGTGAGATTGCTAGTGCTGTGGGCATCTCGACTGAACGGGTACATAATATTTTGCATAAACATTTGGACATGAGAAAGCTATCCGCAAGATGGGTGCCGCGATTGCTCACGATTGACCAAAAACGGAATCGTGTGAAGTGTTGCAAGGATGGTTTGCAGCTGTTCCAGAAGAATCCGGAGGACTTTAAGCGTCGTTTCGTCACTGTGGATGAAACATGGATACATTACTATACTCCTGAGACCAAACAACAATCTAAACAATGGGTTACCAAGGGGGAATCTGCACCAAAATAGGCGAAGACCGTTCCTTCGGCCGGAAAGGTTATGGTGACTGTCTTTTGGGATTCGCAAGGGATAATCCTCATCGACTCTCTGGAAAAGGGTAAAACTATTACAGGTGAATATTATTCATCGTTATTGGACCGTTTGAAAACCGAGCTGCAAGAAAAACGCCCGCGATTGGCCCACAAGAAAGTCCTTTTCCATCACGACAACGCACCAGCACACACCTCAGCAGTTGTGGTCGCAAAATTAATGGAAATAGGATTCCAACTCGTTTCACATCCCCCCTATTCTCCAGACTTGGCTCCCTCGGACTACTATTTGTTCCCCAATTTGAAGAAATGGCTGGCGGGACAAAGATTTTATTCAAACGAGGAGGTGATTGCAGACACTAATGGATATTTTGCAGACTTGGACAAATCCTATTATTCGGAAGGGATCAACAAACTAGAACATCGTTGGACGAAGTGTATAAGCCTAAAAGGAGACTATGTCGAAAAATAAAAAAGGTTTACCCCAAACACATAAGTAGTTTTTATTTTTGCACGGACTTTTCAAACCAGCCTCGTATAAATTAAAAAAAAAAAAAAACACGTAATCGGATAAGTGGTTCTCGAGCGATAAGCGCACTAACGGACAAACAGACAGACAGATAGAGAGACGTTTGCATTTTATATATATTATAGAAGATTATAGATAACCTGGCCAGAGAACAAATGTAAGAATTAAAAAAAAAAAAAAAAAACGTAAATCGGATAAGTGGTTTTTGAGTGATAAGCGCACTAACGGACAAACAGACAGACAGACAGACAGAGAGACGTTGCATTTTATATATATTATAGAAGATTATAGATAACATGGCCAGAGAGCAAATGTATGACTTAAAAAAAAAAACACGTAAATCGGATAAGTGGTTCTCGAGTGATAAGCGCATTAACGAACAAACAGACAGACAGAGAGACGTTGCCTTTTATATATATATATATATATATATATATATATATATGGGGGCACGGCAGTGCCCCCGCCAAGTCGAGCAGAAAGCACAGCCGTACCATCCTTTTCTCGAAGCCACTCACGGCACTTTCGACCCCCTGTAACTTCATTGTAGATAAAGCTAAAAGCCTGAATATTCAGTGACCAAGAGGACATACTATAGGACATACTAGCTATATTCCTAAATTACCTACTATTTGTACCTTATAGTTTACGGACTATCTCCAGTCGAAGTTCTTTAATTTTGTCACTGACACACTCACCGACCATCAAAATTCTAAGGTACTTCTAGCAGACACACAAACTACAAATTTTGAATTTAGTTAGTGTTTAGCCTATAAAGGAAGGAAAAAAAACTGAAACATCTCGAAATTTCAGTCCCGTTTTCTAAATTGTACGGTCACTTAAGCCAAAAAAGAAGGTCAACCTCGGAATGAGAGATAATAAACTGTAAACTTGTATAAACCCTTATTTTGGCCTTCTAAAAGTTGTCTCAAAAGTCTCATAAAATCTCGTGTCCGCGTCTTGAGATATTCAAGGTCGAAGGTCACAAAAATCGGTTTTTCGCAAATATCTCGCTTCCTATGGTTTCAGTGATATTTGCATTTATTATGAAAATTGTAGAGCATAAAATTCTCTACAAATTTTGCTGTAAATATTTTTTTATAGGCTTAATCGTTTTTGAGACAGAGCGCGCAGCGCTCAGCCATACATAGCATAATGCAAGGTCAACCGTGAGTCCCGATAAATAATACGTCGTATAAAGTTAATTAAGCACTAAAAAATCCATAATTATGAATAATTTGTAATATTTATTCATTAATATATTATATTTAATAATATTTTTGATTTATCAAATATATTCGTTTAATAATACTTACCTACTTCGTGTAATTAAAAAATTGTTAAGTGTAATACTTTAAGTATGTTTTAATTATAAAAAAGTATGAAGATGATGCTTCCATGACAGCAGGACTAGAAGAGAGTATAGTTATTAAAATAGGAGCAAAAGTCATGTTAAGACGAAATATTGACGTGGGTCTTGCCTTAGTCAACGGTTCTATCGGTATAGTACAAGGAGTAAATGTTGATCCTGAAAATACAAATAAAATAAAAAAAAAATACATATTACATTTAATAATGAACATCTTTACGAGCTTGGTATTTAAAATACTTTATTCTTAGGTGCACTGTTTAGACTTACTTAGAAATCGAAATAGTAGATTATTCTTATGTGATTATGTTGCCGTGCGATTGCCAAGTCATTATATTTATTATAGAAGTAAAGATGTCTAATATTGATACGGTCACTATAAATGTTGGTAGGTAACTAATTAGATAACAATTTATGACAAAGCTGTTGAACAAGTGCTTCTATAGATACTAACTAAAATAACTGACGTGGTTTTACATGAGATCTCACAACTTTTTGTGGTGGAAGGACTGCGTTGCGAGACTTGGCATTTTTTTACATTTTATGTTTTTGATGGGATATATTATAGAAGATTATAGATAACCTGGCCAGAGAACAAATGTATGAATTTTAAAAAATTATGTAAATTGGATAAGTGGGTGTCAAGTCATAAGCGCACTAACGGACAGACAGATAGAGAGACGTTGCATTTTATATATATTATATTCTTTGCTACATGATATAGTTCCATATTTAATGGTTTAGGCAGTGTATTGCAAGAGAACGCACTAGCAGCAAACTTTTTTCCGACTTGATACACTATTATCGTTGCTGCTTATTCCTTATGTTACCTTATGTAATAAAATATATCTTATAACCTGGCCAGAGAATATATATATGTTTAAAAAAAAAGCACGTACCATAAATCGGATAAGTGGTTCTCGAATGATAAGCGAACAGACGAAGGCAGAGAGACGTTGCATTTTAAATATATTATAGCTATATATAAAATGTAACGTCTCTCTGACTGTCTGTCTATCCGTTAATGCGCTTATCACTCGAGAACCACTTATCCGATTTACGTGCTTTTTTTAAAAACATACATATGTTCCCTGGCCAGGTTATAGGATATATTTTATTACGTTAAGTAATACAAGAAATAAACAGTGACGATAATAGTGAATCAAGTCGGAAAAAGTATGCCGATAGCCCACTCTCTTGCAATACTCTGCCTAAACCGTTAAATATAGAACAATATCATGTAACAAAGAATACAATATATACAAAATGCA
Organism: Pachyrhynchus sulphureomaculatus; assembly: GCA_019049505.1. NCBI lineage: Eukaryota > Metazoa > Arthropoda > Insecta > Coleoptera > Curculionidae > Pachyrhynchus > Pachyrhynchus sulphureomaculatus. The sequence continues at coordinate 216,372,529 of CM032456.1, read as the reverse complement.
ACATCTCTCTGTCTGTCTGTCTGTCCGTTAGTGCGCTTATCACTCGAGAAGCACTTATCCGATTAACGTGTTTTTTTTTTAAATTCTTAATTTAATATTTATCAAAAAAAAATCTATAACATACATAAAACGCAACGTCTCTCTTCTCTCTGTTTGTCTGTCTATCCGTTAGTGCGCTTAACACTCAAGAACCACTCATACGATTAACGTGTTTTTTTCATAAAATACATATGTTCTCTGGTCAGGTTATAGGATATATTTTATTACGTTAGGTAACATAAGGAATAAGCAGTGACGATAATAGTGAATCAAATTCACACGAGCGGAGCCGCGGGCACAGCTAGGGTATGCATGTAAGACAAGCAGAATTAAGAAATATTACACTGTACAGCGAATAAAAATTTAAATTTTAAGATTTAATTTTATGTTTAAAGTTTAAACAAGAATAAATTGTAAGCTTGCCCTTTAACAGTAATTGAATATAAACTTTAATAGTGCTGCAAAAGTTTCTAAATTTTAAATTGCTGAAAAGAACATTCTAAAGTTTTAAAAATCAGTTTATAGTTTGTAATTGAATTGTATTCGAAGTAGGTGGCTAAAAGATAATAGTCATTACTACAACGTTTTGTGTTTTAGATAAAAAAAAATTGAAAAAAAAAAATTACTAAAAAAATACTAGCATTCATCTAGGCACTCGACAAAGTGATAATAAATGATTTTATATGGTAATTTTATGAAGCAATATAATAATAATAATAATAATAAGCATTTATTGTCTAACAGAACTACATCCATTTACAAGACAATTGGTGAAAAAAGTATCAGACCTACTTAAGTTATCTAAGTTGGGAATGTGGAATCTTTGGCACAATGATACTACTCAGTATATATCACCACTACACCAAACACTTTATTTTTGCACTCGACGCGCGTTTCGCTAACCATGTTAGCTTCATCAGGAGCGATGATTGACTAAAGCTAAACTACAAATCTACCCTATTTATACTTAGCCTAACCCTAGAATTACTCAAGCGGAACTAATGACATAGGCAAGGCCATCAATTCCGGTCAAGTAACCAGTAGAGGGGACTATAAGGAATAGGCCCTCTGTCTTTATTTAAACTACTTTTACATTTTATGATTTCCATACTTTCGTATGCGTCCAACAATCTCGTATGCGTCCAACAATCTCCTATCAGATACATTTTTTTATTAATCTCAGATTATCTAATGTTACAGTATGATTAGCTTCAAGGGCATGTTCGGCAATGCTAGACTTTTTTCTGTTCTATTGTATCTTAAGTGTGCTAAATGTTCTTTAAATCGTGTTTTAATTGACCTTTTAGTTTGCCCAACATACTTTTTGTCACAATCATTACAACTAATTTCATAAATTCCACTTTTCTCACAATTAGGAATCTTATCTTTGGGATTTCCTAAGATATTCCTCAAATTGTCTGATGACTTATAGACTAAGGTGAGGCCTACCTTATTAAATACCTTATTGAGTCCCTTGCTATATTTCGGATTATATGGTATGGAGACATACTTGGTGTTATTTTCTTCGCGTGTAAAAAAGGTGGAATTCTGAATATTAAACCTAAATTTATGTCTATTTATTAGCTTATTTACTAAGTCATCGTCATAACCATTAACTCTAGTTATATTTCTAATACGATTCCTTTCTTTATTAAAGTTTACTCTATTCAGAGGGAAAGTGACCAAACGATGAACTAAAAAATGTAATGAGGCTAATTTATGTTGTTTGCAATGAAATGAATCATTAGGAATATATCTATCTGTTACTGTGTCCTTTCTATAGATATCAAATTCTAATCTATTATTATTTTTAATAATTAAAATATCTAGAAAAGGCAATTGTCCTTTGTTCTCAATTTCGTACGTGATTTTAATGGAATCATACCGGCTATTTAATTTCGAGATATTGTAAAGTTTGTGGAAGAATTACTTAGAATGAATGACTTTGAAGACGAAATTATTCGTGAATACTTAACATTATCTAAACTTTGCATGGAACAAAATTATTTCCAATATAACAATCAATTTTATGTTCAGAAAGAAGGAACAGCTATGGGTAATTGCTTGTCACCTTTCATAGCCAATTTATTCATGAGTAAGTTTGAAATCGAAGCCAGTCAAGAATTCGAATATTTCCCAAGGGTATGGTATAGGTATGTGGATGATAATTTTGCGATTTTTGATACAAAGAAAGCAAATATTGATGATTTTGTTTCTAAATTAAATAGCCGGTATGATTCCATTAAATTCACGTACGAAATTGAGAACAAAGGACAATTGCCTTTTCTAGATATTTTGATTATTAAAAATAATAATATATTAGAATTTGATATCTATAGGAAGGACACAGTAACAGATAGATATATTCCTAATGATCCATTTCATTGCAAACAACATAAATTAGCCTCATTACATTTTTTAGTTCATCGTTTGGTCACTTTCCCTCTGAATAGAGTAAACTTTAATAAAGAAAGGAATCATATTAGAAATATAACTAGAGTTTATGGTTATGACGATGACTTAGTAAATAAGCTAATAAATAGACATAAATTTAGGTTTAATATTCAGAATTCCACCTTTTTTACACGCGAAGAAAATAACACTAAGTATGTCTCCATACCATATAATCCGAAATATAGCAAGGGACTCAATAAGGTATTTAATAAGGTAGGCCTCACCTTAGTCTATAAGTCATCAGACAATCTGAGGAATATCTTAGGAAATCCCAAATATAAGATTCCTAATTATGAGAAAAGTGGAATTTATGAAATTAGTTGTAATGATTGTGACAAAAAGTATGTTGGGCAAACTAAAAGGTCAATTAAAACACGATTTAAAGAACATTTAGCACACTTAAGATATAATAGAACAGAAAAGTCTAGCATTGCCGAACATGCCCTTGAAGCTGATCATACTGTAACATTATATAATCTGAGATTAATAAAAAATGTATCTGATAGGAGATTGTTGAACGCATACGAAAAGTATGGAAATCATAAAATGTAAAAGTAGTTTAAATAAAGACAGAGGGCCTATTCCTTATAGTTCCCTCTACTGGTTACTTGACCGGAACTGATGGCCTTGCCTATGTCATTAGTTCCGCTTGAGTAATTCTAGGGTTAGGCTAAGTATAAATAGGGTAGATTTATACTTTAGCTTTAGTCAATCATCGCTCCTGATGAAGCTAACATGGTTAGCGAAACGCGCGTCGAGTGCAAAAATAAAGTGTTTGGTGTAGTGGTGATATATACTGAGTAGTACTTAAGTTATAATAATAATTTTTACAAAAATACAATAACACACACCACAAATACTGTTCAGCCCATTCATCGCACAATAAGAAAAATATGCTAAATTAAAATTTTGGATCATCTCAATAACCTGTTCTTGAAGAGTCCAAGCAATTGAGGAAGCGTTAAATGGAAAACATCAATGTTTTGGAATGTCTCATTATAAAACGCCATTGCTCGGTAAAGTGGTGATTTTAATAGAAAATTATTTTGTGGGGTACACACATTAAAAGTCGAGGGGGATTGTACGACCAGGCACATGCAATATGATTTGGAACAATAATTCAGGGCAATCAATAACAGACCTCACAAGTTTTGCCAGAAAACACGTAAGTAGGCAGTTCCTGCGTCGCAGCAGTGGTGGTATCTGAAATCTCTCCACCAAGCCCTCGTGGTCACAGCCTCTCGGAGGGAAAGAACCATCAACTATAAATGCTAAAAATTTAAGGAATTTCCTCTGTATGCCTTCTAATTTCTGGATATAACAATTGTATATTTTGAGCGGACATAACAGAAGTAAAGTAGTATAAGTGTCTGAATATTTGTAAAGCTTTTAGCATTGCGCAAAACAAATCCCAACGCCTTAAACGCCTCTGAGCAAACGCTGTTGATATGAGTGTCAAAAGCAAGCTTGGCATCATAAGTAACCCCCAAATCCCTAATAACAGAACACCGCTGAATTTGCGAACCGTTTAACTCGTAATTGTAATGAATACTTCACTTATTGGAAAAGATCATGGCGTAACATTTTTTGATATTTAGCAGTAAGTTGTTACGTTCACACCATAAATTGATTCTTTCTAGATCCGCCTGCAGGTCAAGGCAATCCGAGGTGATGTTTATTATCCGGAAGAGTTTTAGATTATCCGCGAATAGGAGCACTTTACTAGAAATATCAGAGGCTATGTCATTAATAGAGAGAGAGAAAATCAGAGGAGCCAAGTTGCTTCCCTGTGGCGCACCACTCATTGCTGAGAAATTTGCAGATTTGTGACCGCGAATTTAGACATACTGAGATCTACCAGTGAGACAGGAAGCAAAAAAACTGTCCAAGTTGTTATCAAATCCTATAGCATCAATTTTTGCCAGGAATAACCCATGATCCACCCTGTCAAAGGCCTTCGAAAAGTCAGTATAGAGCGTATCAACCTGCTGGCGCCTATGCAAAGCCTCGCTTACGTATTGGGTGAAACAAGTTAGGTTAGTAATAGTGCTTCGTTTACAAATAAAGCCATGTTGATTGAATGTGATCAGTTGGGCTGCCTGGATACTAACCCGCTCGTACACTGCCGTCTCAAAGACGTTCGCAAAGGCAGACAGGATTGATATTGGCCTGTAATTTGACACTTCGGTGGAATTGTCCTTTTTAAAGACAGGTGTGATTCGTACTTACTTCCAAATGTTTGAAAAAGTATTAGTTTTAAGAGAAAGATTAAAGATAAAAGCGAGCGGTTCCAAGAAGGCAGAAATGCAATCCCTCACTAAAAAGCATGGAATTTTATCAGGACCCTGAGTAGTTTTAATTTTTGGAAAGTAATTTTTATATGTTTCAAATATAATATATAAATAATTATATAAAATATTTAAAAAATCATAATATTTAGCTCCAATATTAAAAGACTACGATAGGAAAATCTAATAGGCTTTGCTTCAATAAACCCCTGCAAATACGTGAATGGGTCAACGAAGCTATTCATAAGTATTCCAAAATCTGGATCTGGAAGTGATGATGTTTTATAAATAGATACACAAATTTAATAATATAAAATAAATATCTCTAGAACACTTAACAATAAATTAGAAATTAAAAATAATTTTTCATCAATAACTCCAATCGCTCGATAACGACATAGGTTAATACAATAAAAATCGGAAAATATTTCAGTTCTATATTTGCACATTCGGTGTATATCTATTTCTAGATCTATATCCTTTTTCTGATTCTTTTATATTTATTTTTATTCTACTGTCAACATCATTACAACCATCATCAATTGATTTAAATTTTTAAACAGCAGTTTACCCTGTAAAGTCTTGAAACCAAAAAATACTCGTTTTTCAGTGACTTCATACATTTTTTTGACTCCAGAGGAATACGCCGTTGGAAATGCGTGGATTACTACCTTTGTGAAATCAAAGGATGAAGGTTACGCCCTTGTGAATGTTAAGTTACCTCGACCAGGCCGAGAATACTAAGGCACAAAAAGAATTTGACCACTATTTTCTTTTTATTTGGATATTTTCGGAATTTTTGAGGGTCACGCCCTCTCCCCAGTATGTGTAGAAGCAAATCAAGAAGCAATTGGAAGAAAAAAAACGAAATTCGAATTTTTGAGGGTTAGGCCCATGAACCAAAAACCATATTGTTAGCGTTTTACTTCACTTTAGTTTAGGTCCTCAAGTTTACCGTCACTTAATACCATTTTGTAACAATATTTATGAAGCACTTCAATAATTTTAATGCTAAAATAATTTATAATTCTTTTTTTTTTATGGGTTTAGCTCACGTGCTACAGGGAAGTCCCTAAAGCGCTACAGGAGCGACACGTGTGCGGAGAAAGCGATTCACGTTGTTCTTGAATCGCTGCAAATTGTATTCGGTGGGAAACACAGTCCTGGGCAAATTATTCCAAAGGGATGATGTTCTCCATATAAATGACTGCTTGAAAAGCGTTGTACGAGGAGTAACAAGCTGAACCTCATACGGAAGTGAAGTATTAGCGCGACGTGTACTTCTAACATGCACCGCTCTGGGAGGAATTAAGCGGGCCACATTCTTCGAACACTTTCCACGAAAATACTTGTAGAATAGGCTCAAGTCGCCAACCGTTCTTCGATTTTTCAGCGAATCAAGGCCGCCGGTCAGTTCCAGGCCTCCAATCAGACGAACAGCTCTTCTCTGAATAGAATGCAACGAATGTAGTGTATGTTTGGGAGCGGAGCTCCAAACATGGGAACAGTATTCCATAGTTGATCGAATTTGAGCTTTGTAAAGAATTAACAGTTGTTGTGGAGTGTAAAGCTTTCTGGTTCGAAATAATATTTCCAACTTTTGAGAAGCTCTCCTTGCTATGCCTGCAACATGTTCATGCCAGAACATATTTGTTCCCAAATTAACGCCCAACAAATTGACTGATGATGTTAGAGGAATGGAGTGCCCCGACATAACTATGTCGGATTCAGCAACGTTAACTTTTTTAGAAAAAAACTACCCCCTGGGTTTTTGTAGCGTTAAATTCCACTTGGTTACTGTCACCCCAAGATAGAATTTCTTCCAGGTCTTTGTTAAGTTGAATGACTTCCTGCTGTCTGCGGATATTTGTCTGAGTAGCCGATGTCCGAGCGTTCAAAGTGAATGAAGAAATAAGGGTACTGTCATCTGCAAAGCTGTAGATTGGATTCTCGGTCTTTTCCAGCAGATCGTTAATATAAATGAGAAAGAGAGTAGGAGACAGTATGGAGCCTTGGGGTACACCGGCGTTGATAGTGAAGGTGTTAGAAAGAAATCCGTCGACTGCCACTCATAAAGAACGCTCTCTGAGGAAACATGAGAGCCACAAACAAAACTTTTCAGACATACCATAAGAACGTAGCTTAGCCAACAGCCCATTGTGCCAAACACGGTCGAATGCCTTGGATATGTCAAGAGTAACCGCTCGAGATTCTCTAAAGTGTTCAATTGCGTTATTCCAACCATGTGTTACATAAGTCAGAAGATCTCCTGTTGATCTGTTTTTACGAAAGCCATATTGGTGATCGCTAATAATGTTGAATTTAAATGTGACCTTGATGCAAAGCGCAATTGTTTGTTGCAGGCTATCATAAGCCTCACACGTTTCGTAGAAATGAATAAAGCTGCAGTGATAAAATATTTTTATTTAGAAAAAGTTGCCTGCGTCCCAGATAGAAACTGGGCTGAAGGAGATTTATGGAGCTCCGCATCAGCACTCAATACCATCTATCACTGGATAAATGATGGATGTGATATTTCTTCAGATGAAAAGGTCGATACAATTTATAATGGCACATCGTCACATTAAGCTTCTTGAGATTGCTGAGATGAGAGGCATCTCATATGAACGAATACATAATATCCTGCATGAAATTCTAAAAATGAAAAAGCTGAGAGGACGATGCGTGCCGCGGTTGTTGATTCCAGCCAAAAAAAAGCATGAGCAAGGACTTTTAAATATCGTGTTTAGAAAAATTGTAGTATTTGGCAAAATGAACAGTACCTTTGATTGACATTTTCACGAGAGTACAACTATAACTTTTTTTTTAAGGAGAAGCATAGTTCCAAGATTAATTGGTTAAAAAATGAAAAAAAAACAGTAATTTATATATATATACATATGGTATATATATATATATATATATATATATATATATATATATATATATATATATATATATATATATATATATATATATATATATATATATATGTTTTGACGAATGTTCTCACGGGTGTGAAATGTAGTAGTTGTTTTTCGGGTATCCCGTGTTAGCTTGAAGTCCCTTGATGGACGGTTTCGCTGACGTTTCGATGGAATCTCATCCATCTTTTTCAAAGCGTTGATCACTGGTCGGTGTCTTGGCGTTGAATGTCGAGACTGGCTCCGAGGGCGTCGGTTTTATATGCTGGGGGCGTGGCTCTATTGGTCGAACGGTTCTGATCAATAGAGGCTTGGCGTTATCGATCCTATGGTTCTTTGTAATGTTTGTGTTGGTGAAGTAACATATGGTTGAATTATTGTTTCTCTTGGTTTGAATTGGTATTGGGATAGAATATGTTTCCAAGAGTTTGGTAAATGTTGGCTATCATCCCGATTATTTAAGTTGTTGGGCCTCTTTTCTATTTCTATGTCTTCTTTGATTACCCTGGTGGATGGGTTATCACTTTTTTGTAGGATTCTGGTTTTGTCAAAATCGATTTTGTGGCCGGTATCGTGTGTATGTTGTGCTAGAGAAGAGGTGGTGGATTTTTGTTTTACGGTTGTTTGTTTGGCCTATGTATGAAAAGCCGCAGTCCTGACACGGAATTTCATATACACCTTGGTCTTCTAAGGCTATAATGTCTTTTGGTGTGGGTACAATATCTTTAATTTTTTATTCGTTGTGTATTGAGACCATTTACACAACGAATCAAAAAATTAAAGATATTCTACCAGCACCAAAAGACATTATAGCCTTAAAAGCCCAAGGTGTATATGAAATGCCGTGTCAGGACTGCGGCCTTTCATACACAGGCCAAACAAACAGGAAAATCAGCGCCAGAAGAGACAAGCACAAAAACGAAAACAATTTCTATAAAATTCGAACAGGCTCCGGTCGTCCCAAGAAACTGACCCACGTGAAGAGGCCAGTATTGTTAGACAAATAATTATAGATCCCAAGAAAAGAAGGAAAAGTGCATCAAAATTAAAAGAAGAAGTACGGGAACTATTTTTTAAAAATGTTCACAATGAGAAATTGTTTACACAGGACAGGCTATAAGGAGTGTCCAGCCAGGAAGAAGCCGTTAACTTCGGAAGCTAATCGAAAAAAGCGGTTAGCTTTTACTTACTAACCTCCTAGATTTTGGGAATCCGCAATCTTTAGTGATGAAACTAAAATGAACCTTTTTGGGTCTGATGGCACAATTAAAGTTTGGAGAAAGAAGAATATCGCATTCGATATTAAAAACACTTGTTCCACGGTGAGACTATGGGGTGGCAATGTTCTGCTTTGGCTTTGTATGTCCGCTGGAGGGGTTGGTATTTACATTTTATTAATGGTACCATGGATCAGCATATCTTAACATTTTGAGGGACAATTTAAGAGAAAGTGTCCAAAAATTAGCACTCGAAAAAAGATTCATTTTCCAACAGGACAATGATCTGAAACATACCGCAAAGTCGGTGCGAGAATGGATGATCCATAATGTGCGACAACAGCTTCATACACCGCCGCAATCACCCAATGTTAACCTCATCGAGCATTTATAGAATAAACTTAAACAACATAATGTTTCAAATAGAGAAAAATTAAAAAACACACTATTGAACGAAATGGAAGAACATGCCAGCAGAAGTTACTAGAAAGCTGGTTGCAAGCATAACAAAAAGGTTACAGGAGATTATCAAGGACAGTGGCGGTCCCGCTAAATATTAGTTTAAATGAAGCTGTTATTTTCTCTCAAACTATTACTGGTAATTGTTAAGTGTATGGAGACTTTTTTGACATTAATTTTGTTTACATTTTTATAACAATGATGTAACTTCTAAATCAAATGTTCCGTAGTTGTTTTTAAAACTTATCCTCGTTGGTTAGGTTTCAAATATTAATTTAAACATGTTTTCTTATACGAGGCTGGTTTGAACAGTCCGTGCAAAGTCCGAGAGATAGCACCACCGGCGCGTATCGAGGTCATGTTTAGTTAGTAGCATCTCTTGAATGAACGCACACCAAGTTTCAGCCATACTGGTCTATTTCTTTGTGTTTGGCATTCGTGTGAATCAAGGAAGTCGAGTGATTTTCAAGAAATGGACGAAAAAGAATTTCGTGTGGTGATTAAACATTACTTTATGAAAGGCAAAGCGCCTCAGGAGACTAAAGAGAAGTTTGATAAACATTATGGTGACTCTGCACCTTCGATTAGAACAGTTTATAAGTGGTTTCAAAATTTTCGGACCGGCCATATGGGCACAAGTGACGCTGAACGTTCTGGACGGCCTGTGGAGGTTACGACTCCAGAAATCATTGATCAAATCCATGATATGGTGATGGATGACAGAAGAGTTAAGGTGCGTGAGATTGCTAGTGCTGTGGGCATCTCGACTGAACGGGTACATAATATTTTGCATAAACATTTGGACATGAGAAAGGTATCCTCAAGATGGGCGCCGCGATTGCTCACGCTTGACCAAAAACGGAATCGTGTGAAGTGTTGCAAGGATGGTTTGCAGCTGTTCCAGAAGAATCCGGAGGACTTTAAGCGTCGTTTCGTCGCTGTGGATGAAACATGGATACATTACTATACTCCTGAAACCAAACAACAATCTAAACAGTGAGTTACCAAGGGAGAATCTGCACCAAAAAAGGCGAAGACCGTTCCTTCGGCCGGAAAGGTTATGGCGACTGTCTTTTGGGATTCGCAAGGGATAATCCTCATCGACTATCTGGAAAAGGGTAAAACTATTACAGATGAATATTATTCATCGTTATTAGACAGTTTGAAAACCGAGCTGCAAGAAAAACGCCCGCGACTGGCCCACAAGAAAGTCTTTTTCCATCACGACAACGCACCAGCACACACCTCAGCAGTTGTGGTCGCAAAATTAATGGAAATAGGATTCCAACTCGTTTCACATCCTCCCTATTCTCCAGACTTGGCTCCCTCGGACTACTATTTGTTCCCCAATTTGAAGAAATGGCTGGCGGGACAAAGATTTTATTCAAACGAGGAGGTGATTGCAGACACTAATGGATATTTTGCAGACTTGGACAAATCCTATTATTCGGAAGGGATCAATAAACTAGAACATCGTTGGACGAAGTGTATAAGCCTAAAAGGAGGCTATGTCGAAAAATAAAAAAGGTTTACCCCAAACACATAAGTAGTTTTTATTTTTGCACGGACTTTTCAAACCAGACTCGTAGTTCTAATTAATTAGTTAAATATAACAGAAAAATGGTATATGGAGACTTTTTGGACTGACTGTATATATACACACACATATATATATATATATATATATATATATATATATATATATATATATATATATATAATATATATATATATATATATATATATATATATATATATATATATATATAATATATATATATATATATATATATATATATATATATATATATATATATATATATATATATATATATATATATATATATATATATATATATATATATATATATATATATATATATATATATATATATATATATACAGTCGACACTCTATATAGTGAAAGACCAAAATGTTGACCGAAATTTCACTATAGAAAGTTTTTCACTATATAAAGAAAAAATCCGTATATATTGCTATGTACGAGTATGTATTTTATATTGGTAATCATTTACTTGTATTTTATAAGGTACAAGCACCAATAAAAATTGCAAAATTGAATTATTAGAAAAGATTTTGTTAAACATTTGAAAGTTTAACTAGAACATAGCATGTACAGGGCTAAATACATACATAAAGTCCGTACGTTATATCTTTACCCGTGCGTCATAGTTTTCAGGCCATATAACAGACGACTATTATATTATTTAGCTCTTTTCACCAATAAACCGTAGGTATTGGTAAAAAGAGACAAAAAACATAATAGTCGTCTGGGATATTGCCTGAAAACTATGACGCACGTGTAAAGATATAACGTACGGACTTTATGTATGTATGCACTACATACGAAATAAAAAAAATAGTACAAAATCTGTTAATACATATGTACATACTACGTACTAGGAAAAATAATCAGTTATTTTCTTTTGAACATTACTTTTGAAAAATAATTGTTGCTCAACAAAATTCTCGCATTTATTCAAATGCATAAAGATTTGATCAGGTACACTTTCCTGGCCCCTGAGAGTAGTTCGCACAATCTCAAATGCATTTCTTATTTCATTTTCACTAAATTTAGTTGGGAGATCTGTCGTGCCAACATCATTGTCGATTTCTAAGAAATCTTGAAGTAAAAAATCTGCGTCGACGGTAGCAGTTTTTTGTAGAATACACCATTGCCTTTTTAAGGTAGCGAGATCCATTTCGTCTTCTTCTTCCCATTGGTCAATTTTTTCAGTAAAACCTGCTTTAGAAAAGCAGTTTTTGATAGTTTTCTGAGAAACATTTTCACTCCATACTTTAGCGACTTCGGTTATACACTCTTTAAGGGTAATCAATTTTTGGACTGGAAGGTTGTTATCAATCGCATTAACAATTTTGTGAACAATTCTGTTTCGGTAATGATGTTTTATGTTTTTTATAATACCCTGGTCCATAGGTTGCAATTTGAAGGTCATGTTTTGGTAGAAAAAAGATCAATTCAATATTCCTTAATTTTTTACTTACAGTAACTGGATGTGCAGGACAATTGTCTATAAACATCACAATCTTTCGCTTTTGGCTTTTCATTTTCGTGTCCAGTTCTTTGATCCATCTTTCGAAAATCTCAGAAGTCATCCATGCCTTTTTATTATTGGCGTAATCTAACTCCAGAGATTTAACTCCTTTTAAACAACGGGGATTTTTGCTTTTACCTATGAGCAGTAATTTTAGTTTTTCTGAGCCATCCATGTTTGCTCCAACCATAAGTGTCACCCTTTGTTTACTTGTTTTAACACCAAAACATTTAACACTTTTAAAAGCAAAATTTTTATTTGGCAAACATTTAAAAAACAAACCGGTTTCATCACAATTGAAAACGTTTTGTGGCTCGTACTTTTTCAATGCACTTTTTAAAACAATTTCAGTCCAAATGTCACAGTCCTCCTGACTAACGCTTGCACTCTCGCCAGACACCGTCTTGAAAACAATTGAATTGCGAGTCTTCCAGGCACTCAACCACCCTTCACTAGCTTGAAAATTAACGCAGTTAAATTCTTTAGCAAATTGTAGAGCCTTTTACTTTATTAAATTTCTCGATATTGGTATGTTTTGATGCGTAGGGGCCACTTGAAACCATCGTAAAACTGCTTCGTTTACATCCTCGTAAGTACTCACCCGTACTCGTTTTCGACTGCTTGGAACACTAGGTTTCTTGATGATACTGTCGCGACTTTCTATTATCAGAGAGACGCAACTTGGAGAAACACCAAATTTTGCAGCAACATCAATTTTTTTGCAGCCTTTATCAACTTCCTCCAAAACTTTAATTTTCTCAGCTAAACTTAAACACACTCGCTTGGACATCTTACTTGATTCTTCAACAAAAAGAAACTGAACCTGAATTCGCGAATTACTAGGCCTCGACTATAAAATGGGTTATTCCCCGGGTTTTTCACAGAAATCTACCTGATTTATTGTCAACCATTAGGCGTTATAAACGCGTTAAGAACCTTTTCAAAAGAATACGTCATAAAAATGGAATTCGTGCTGTTAGATAAAAATGGGAAACCCGAAATGGCCAAGATCTCAATAAATGCATAAAAAATTTATACATAAAATTCCGGTAAAAATTTTATTATATAGAGTGTTACTATTTTACAGATTCACTATATGCAGAGCTTTTTACATGAAATTTCATTAAAATATTCTAGGTCTTGAAAAAATTGCACTATAAAGAGTTTTTCACTATATAGAGTTTCACTATAAACATTGTCGACTGTATATATATATATATATATATATATATATATATATATATATATATATATATATATATATACATTCATATAGGAGACTATTTACATATACACATAATATACTTATATATGTAAAAGCTAGAAATACTAAAAAAACAACAATAAAAAAAATTTGAGGTAATTGAATTTTATTCCTCCCACACTTTTAAAAACATGCCTTCCCGACAAAATTCAGTTAGACGTGTAGTTTAATTATTTTATGCGGCCAACGCTTATTTTGCTCTCTGCTTTAATATTTTGCTGTCAACAGTATAAAAGACAATTTTATTTTCATCCCCATATGTCACTTGGTCATTACCAACCCAGCGTTTTACTAAATGAATCGTTTTTGCTGCATCCTAACGGGCATAAAATTTTAAAATTCATTTTCGGTTACAGTAGGTCTATAAAGCTTTACAAGCTTTACTGCAAAAGCAAATAAAACAGCAATGTGTACCAAGTGTTAGTATTATAATTAATATTGTGCTAACACTGTATTCAGCTATTCTATTAGAAATACATAAACAATTATTTAAGTATTAATTCTATCTATTTAGTTATATTTGAATGTAAGACTTTTATCGAGGCCTAAATGGGCTAGAGTGAAGAAAAAGATTTGAACTACACTAATATTTTTCGCTTTTTCATAGACCACAAAACATTTTATTCCATTACGTACACAACTACAGTCCTTTCAAAAAGGGGTACTTTATTATCATATTGGATTTTATTAAATTCAGAACCAAACTTTGTGTACGTATTTGCTAAATGTCAAACTACTATTCATATCATCCGCATTGGTTTCTGGAGAATGAAAACTGGTCTAGGCTAATCAGTTATCAATACTCGTAGTATATATGATAATAATCTGAAGAAGATCTAACATAGAACGGAAGTTGTAACGTTCCTGGATGAGGAATTATGGTTCTTGGGATTAGTTTGTGTCAATTTGGAGTACCTTTCCGACATTTCACCTACGATTGCTTGATGCTTCTACAGGAATATTTATTCTTCGAAATTAGAACACTGTATGAAATAAATGAATTGACATTTTTAAATATATAATAAAAGACTGTTTTTAGTCAATTTCCACTGGTTTATTTAAATTGTGATGACGCGTTACACTGTCAAGTTAGATTTAATGTTCACAATTTTAAATAATTTCTTAATTATGATATTACACCTAATTAAATGTACCTTGTCGTTGAGTAACGTACCTGTAGTCTTTAATCGATTTATTTGCATTGTCTCTAAAAGGTTTAGTTTTAAACCTTTTTGTTGGGTGTGTAAAACTTTTTAATTCTTATTACATGTGTGATTTTCTGTTAAAAGATGATTAGCATATGTTGAATTAGACTTTCTGTGGATGAAACTTTTTTCATGTTCTGTAATTCTTTGTATAAATGCACGTCTATTTTGTCCTATGTATGTTTCAGGACATGACCCACATGTTAATTGATAAACCCCTGATTTATTTTCTTTACTGATTTGTGGTTTGTAGTTTTTGAGATATTTCCCTATAGTATTGTTAGTCTTGTAAGCTATGTCGATATTTTTTTGATTTAAAAATTTTCCCAGTTTTTCTGTTGGTTTGCCGAAATAGGTTAAGCATTTAAATGTGGTGTGACAGTGACAGTGACAGTGACAGTGACAGTGACAGTGACAGTGGCAGTGACAGTGACCGTGACCGTGACCGTGACCGTGACAGTGACCGTGATATATATATATATATATATATATATATATATATATATATATATATATATATATATATATATATATATATACAGATAGATATAGATATAACCGCTGAATTTTTATAATAAATAAAAAGACACGGTTTTAAAAGTTATAATAGTCATTTAAAATTAGTATATTACAAAAAGCGTTTTAAACAAATAAAGATGTTTAAGGTTAAATACCACTAGAGGTGGGAATTTTCCTCGATATATAAATAGTTATCGATACATTAAATAACAATATGTAAACCTAAAAATTGTCAATATAGCGTTAGTTACCAGTTTGAGGCAGCGGTAAAATTTTACTACAAGGGAGTTTTTTTTTAAATCTTCCCGTACCGTCAATCATCAATTTTAAGTAAGTAAGTTTCGAAATATTCTGGAATATTCTCCATAAAGAATAGATTGAATGAAAATTAGTACGAGTAATCTTTGATAATTTATCTGGTATATAAGAACCAAGATGGGAAAACTTTCTTGAAAACTCATTAGGAATGTGCTGACCATTTTATATCTCCATAATAAAAAGTGTTTATTTTAAAAGCAATCACCATGCGGAACACTAATTGCGCAAGTCCGACTTGCACTTGATCGGTTTTTTAAATATTGTTGGTAAGAATTTTTAAATATTTTTTTATAAAAGCTGTCAGAAATGTCTTTGTTAGACCGTGGTAACATTGCATAATGCATGTGTTGTTCAATAACTCAGTCATATGTTAATTTATTTGGTTTACTAATGACAGAGAGAGAAAGGACTAATTTTTTTAGGGTTGAATTTTTCAGTTATAAAATATAAGTACTACTACTATAAGAATCCACCAGTTTTAATATATGAAACGATTTTCAGAACACCATATATATATATATATATATATATATATATATATATATATATATATATATATATATATATATATATATATATACATATACATATACATATATATATATATATATATAATATATATATATATATATATATATATATATATATATATACATACATATATATACATATATAATAGGTGTGTGAACTGTTCCTGTATAGTAACATTAAGATAAAATTAGAACAGGAACATGTGGAATATTAGCAATACGACATCCAATTATCCGAACCACGAAAATTTTAAATAAAAATAAAATACATTTTTGTGATTACGAGTAGATTTTTGGAATAAATTTAATCCGTTAGTTTGGCTCGCCAGAAAGAAATTTCTGATAATTAATTTAATTTTTTACTCTATATGTCACAGTTAATATTTGTTTATCCCAATTTGCTGTAAAATTTATATAGGCACTGCAAAATTGGGTCGTCTTGTCATTAGGCAAGTAAATAAAATGGTTAGCGAGTGCCAAACAAAAACAGCGTAGTGGTTAAGCCCTTACATACTTATATAAATTGATATTATTTCAATTAGATATAAAACAGTTGATATATATATATATATATATATATATATATATATATATATATATATGTATATATATATATATATATATATATATATATATATATATATATATATATATATATATATATATATATATATATAATAACTCTTTATTGATTCCAGATGTAACATCATATAATATGCGAACAATGTCACAAAAAATACCCCGTAGGGTGAGGAACTTATCAAAACCCGTAAGGGCAAACATTTCTAAATAAAAAATTTACAATCTAGCACTTACTCTAAGACTACAACTATCCTATATCCAATTACATTATTACGTTATTATCTTTGTACGAGCTTACCCATATTTCTATTAACAAATAAAAATAATTATAAAGATATGTACAAACTTACAATAGTAAGTATCGTTCCAATTGTTAGCTATCAATTCACTTTAAAAACATTTTATCTGCATCATCATAGAATTCTTTCATTTCATAAAAAGACTTACTAGATAACTAGTGAGTTTTGCCTTTAATATTGCCTTCTAAACCATTCAGGGAAGGAATTATAAATACAAAACATGGAATACTTTACGTTTTATGAATATATGAAAATTTGCATTTATCTGCTATCAAATTTTGCTTATATCGAGTATCATAGCTGTGCTTACTATCACTCTCCGCAAACAGATCTTTATTGTTACAAATAAACATAACAGACTCAAGAATATACAATCCTAATACAGTTAACAGCTTGTGAGTAATAAAAATGCTTCTACAACTACCTATTGATTTTAACTTTCTGGTAGTAATAATATCCGCCCAACATCACATGAGCTCCCCCAAAATATCAGACCGTATCTAATTTTAGATACCATGTAAGCATTGTAGACAGTGATTGCTGCAGTCACATCTACACTCTCCGACACAATCTTCAGAGCAAAACTAAATCTAGCGATGCTCAGTGCAACACCCTCAACATGAGCCCTCCAATCCAATCTCCTGTCCACATGGACCCCCAAGAACACCACCTCCTCCGATGCTTTTACCTCATTGTGTAGATATTGAAATTGAAAACGAATTCCACCGCAATTGCGAAAATACACCATTTGTGTTTTGGTAACATTCAAAGAAAGGTCATTTTCTGTAGGGGTTTATTGATGAGCTTTCCTTTGCAAATTTGCCTTATGTCGTAATTGATTATAATCAAAAGGCATTTTTATTTAAATTATATTATTTTTATTTTAATTAGAGGTAGTACGGTCTAAACAGTTAACATATACAGTCCCTGGCCAAATTATTAGACGCACTGCAAGATTTCATGTAAAATATTAATTACCGAGTGATATTGTACCGTTTTATTATTTTAAATTGATTTGTTTTTTATTTTTATATTATCCAATCAATTACCTATTTATTTGACATAAATAAAACAGCATTAATTTAGAAAAGCATAAGTTTATTAAGTTTTAAAGAAAAGTGAAATTAATGTTAGTAAAAGTCAATATTTAGTTGAGCCACCTTTAGCCGCTATCAAAGCTTTAATTCTGCGCGGCATGCTATCAATGCAAGATTGTACTGTCTCCTGCATTTGAGGATGATGATTCCACACATGAATAATCTTTTCTAGGAGCTGGGTTTTGTTGGTAATCACATCTTTAGCCACTTCTCTTTTCATCAGCTCCCACACATTTTCAATCAGGGCTATTACTCTGCCAATCCAACACAGGGATATTTTTTTCTGCCAAAAAGGCTTTAACAGACCGAGCAGTATGGCAGGGAGCTCCATCTTGCATGAAAGTGAATGGTTCCCCATTTGGAAACCATTCTCTGAGCTGCGGAATCAACCGATTTTGTAATACTTCTTTGTACTGATCTTGCCTCATTATTCCTTTGACGACGTACAGACGTCCAGTGCCCTTGCCGCTGATGACTGACCAAATCATCACTTTGGTGGGATGTTTAACCGTCGGGACGACACAATCAGGATGAAACTTTTCTCCATGACGACGACGCACATACTGAGCTTTATTCTGCAAAATTTCGAATGTGCTTTCGTCACTGAAGCAGACCTGTCAAAAATAGGAAAAATATATAAACTTCCATGTTTATTTGCTTTATTTAACTGAAAATGATAATAATGTATCAATTATTGATTAAATTGCTGTATCTTACCGATCTCGAAGTCCACATCTTTGTCTTGCCATTGTTTGGCCCACTTCAGGCGCTTTGCTTTCATTGCAGCTGTTAACTTGGGTTTCCTGGCGGGGCGACAGGCCTTCAAATCTAATTCTTTCAATTTTCTTCGAACAGTGCGCTCAGAAGCATTTACGCTAGCATCCTGGAGTTGTGATTTTATTACCTTTGTGGTAGCAAATCTGTTTTCTACACAAATTTTCTTCAAACATCTCTCTGACCGTGGAGTGAAAATTGGTTTTCTACCGCATCTTTTCTTTCTTTTCGGGCTTAATTCCTTCCCTGACTCAATTTTCTTTTTTATGCGTCGTATACTAGCTTCAGAAACCTCCAATCTTCGTGATATTTCTCGGTTTGTAAATGTTTTCGCAATCACAAGGGCCTTCACTTCAGCTTTTTTTTTACGTGGTGAAAGATGGCCTTTTCTACCCATAATGAAAATAGTCCAATTACTTTTTTTAAACACTGCATACAAAATAAACTAATAACTGAGTAGTATAAAACTGTTTAAACAAACAATCACAGTCCATAAAGCCACAGAAACACGTCCGTACCTGACTCGATTCCGATCGCGACTGATACAGGTTTGTACTTGTTTACGTTTATGTATCACTTTATCAACACAGTGTTGCCATATGTTAAAAATAAATACAAATATGTAGTCTACAACAATTCTTTTAAATAAAAATCAATAATATTGTAGTTTAAATATACCATTATTGCATAAAAACTCTTAAGAAACATAAAATTACTAAAAAAAATACAGTGCGTCTAATAATTTGGCCAGGGACTGTACAAAGTATGATAAATAATCCATATAAATGTCATTCTATAGAGCATTCGGTTTACGCATTGGCCGCGTTGCCATATCTATTTTCATTAAAAATGTGTGTCTGCATATGAAAGTTTCCATGTATCGAATACAGTCTCCGACAAAAATAAATTACTCTGCCATTGAGTGTTTTAAACTCCTTGTATTTATAATCGGACTATACTTTTGCCTCCGATTGTCACGAGTGAACTACCTTAAAAAGATGTTAACATTTTGCTTCGTTTTTTTCTCAATGCACAATAAAAATAGTAGGACTTTCTACTTACCGTTGCTTCGTACATATATTATTACATTTATAAATTAAATTTCTTTCATAATATTTAGATTATTGGACTAAACTTTTTCTATGTATTTTGCTATTATTTAAAGAACCAAAAATACAACAAAACAACAAACGAAAATAAAATAGCCAATAATTTAATTGTTTCTACTCACGCGTCTAAAAACATGCCGTCCCAACAAAATTCAGTTAGTAGTATAATTTAATTATAATATGCGACGTTTTTTTGGGCCCTTGTTTTAATTTTTGCTGTCGCCAGTATAAAAAATATCTGCCATTTTATTTTCATCAACATATTATTTTGGCCATTACCAACCAAGCATTTTACCAAATTAACACGCATCTATTTTTAAAATTTATTTTGAGTGGAAGTAGCCCCACGAAATTTAACAGCTCCTGCTGGAAAATTGAACAAAAATGGCAGTACATACTTCGTATTGAGAGACATAAACAACACAGTGCCAAATAAATAAATATAATATGGATGTACGAGTATTAATCTTAAACATTTCTTTAATCGATGTATAGTTATAGATGACTGGATGCTCTATCGTATCAAAAGCCTTCTGAAAATCTATGAACATCAAAACTAAAGGTTTTTCATACTCTATTGGTTTCTCAGTAAATGTTTTTATTACTAGAATATGGTCTGTTGTCCCATATACACTTCGGAATCCTACTGGTTTACTGGGTTGGTAAAAGTCCAGCTTTCTAGTTAGGCGTTTTTTCGATTATTTTTGTGAAAAGCTTGTATGTAAATGATCAGAGATTGATAGGATAATTACCATGGTCAGAGATATCTCCCTTGTCATGCGTAATCATAATTACTCTCTGCCAATGAAATATGTAAGTACATTATAGAATAAAATTCAAATGGGAAGACAGATAAAAAAATTGCAGGTATGTTGAGAAAAATCTCTTGATGCGTAAAAAAAGCCTTTTTTGTGATATCTAAAATATTATTTTTGCGATACTGAATACTATTATGAAGTTGGAAGTTATAGAAATATGTTGTACGTGATTTTAAGACCCTAAGAACCGAAGAAAAGAAAAATTTCGGGGAGTAATTTTTTCCTAAATGTAATACTTCCCATTACTAAGGGAAATAAGTACAGGGTGAGTCAACGATAGAGTAAAGTTCATTATCTCATTTAGTTCGGGAACGACGAAAGAATGTTAAATTCAATAGTTTTAGGGAATGTTAAGGTGCATAGTTTGAAATTATTTTTGAGTATACAGGGTACTTCAAAAAAGTGTGGCCGATATCTAATTAATTTTTAAATTCTACGTAAAAACTTTTTATTAATAATGTTATATACCTAAACCTAATAGTTTTTTTAATATTTCATTTTTTTTTTTAAATACTAGTTTCCAGTTTTGTAAAAAATTGCCATTGTTTCTGAAGATGGAATACTCATAATTGGTACGAGCGTTCTATAGAGATAAAAAAAAATGTACCATATGTAAAGAAATTTGAGTTAGATGCTACAGGGTGTTCAAAATAAATTTATGCATTTCGACTATTTTAAATCGAAAAAACTCAAATTTTTTAAAACGGCACATCCTGCATTTTATTCTTTTTTCTGATAGATTTTACAAAATCCTCCAACTTTTATTAAGCATGTCATATACCTATTTCTGATAGTTTTCGATTTATTTTGAATTTTTCACTTTTTACCCTTGTTTTTAATACATTTACGCTATTGTGAAAAGATAAATAAATAATTAATAATAATTTTAATATAGTTTAACTTATTTAATGATTAATTATTATGACATAATAAATGTTCAAAAATATGCCCGTCTACTTGAATAGACATGTTTAGTCGTTTTACTATATTTTCCCCGGTGGTAATGAGCAGGAGCTTCATCTTGTTGAACCCACATTTGTTCCCTTTCAAAGTTATCAACTTCTTCAAGAAGCTGGGGTAATTCGTTTTGCAAAAAATTTAGATATCAACGCTCGTTAAGCGGTTCGCGTAAAAAATATGAACCAATAATTCGAAAATTTAATATTCCATACCATACATCAGGGGTGCTCAAACTTGAACTGCGGGCGATCTACCCCAATACTGTTAGACTACGATCAATCAACTCTGAGAGGCTGCAAGTAAGTGCGATGCAGGATTGTCGTCTAGGTAGGGTGTATCGTGGCATAGATATTAGTTTTCCGCACAATATGCATTTTTTTAGTCACGGTAAGTGTAGGTCTGCTCTAAAATGTCAATGAAAAAACTCATAATTATTCAAAATTGCGAGTTTATTGGTTCTTACAAAACAAACGAGTTCTAGTGTCTAAACTTAACTAAAGAGTGACTTTGGATGTTGAAGCGTGGCATTGCATGTCCTCAGCATACTTTTCATAAGATGGTACGTAATTACCGAGTTCTAATCGCAAGCATGATGACATATGTTCGTCAGTTAGTCGATTGCGATATTTTGACTTAATTATCTTCATTTCAGAAAATGCAGATTCGCACAAGTAAGTTGACCCAAACATTGCCGTCAGTTGAAGGGCGATTTGCCTTAGATTCGGATATTTATCTACAGATATAAAACACCAGAATTTTGTATCAGATGCTGTAGCTTTGAGATGTATATCTGATATAATCTGCACTAACTCATTTTCAACAGAACATGAGTCCATGTTAAACTGACTTGCTATTTCAGTAGCTAATTCCTCAATGTTTTTACACGAAAAAGGATAACTCATAAATGATGCAATATTTTCCAATTTACTGAAATCATAAAAACGTATTTCGAATTGGCACAAAATATTTGATAATTCTGCCTCATAAATATCATAATTCAACTGAGGAATCCTTGCTTTCAAAGACGGAAAATTTTTTCTTTTCAGTTGATCTATCATAAGTTGCAATTTACTTTTGAATGCGTTTATTGCGTTAATTATCTCAATAATAGCTTTTCCTTTATCTTGAAGCTCCAAATTAATGGTGTTTAAATGCATTGTGATGTTTGTCAAAAATGCTAAATCAGTCAGCCATTTTCCGTTTTTCAGCATCTGAGTGTCATCACCTCTTTCGTCCAGAAAAGCTGTTATTTCGGGTAATAATTTTTGAAACCTTTCTAGGAATTTGCCGCGACTCAACCACCTGACGTCCGTGTGAAGAACTAAATCAGTGTGTTCAGCTGACTCACTATCTTCTAACTGCAATTTAAAGAGCCGTCGTTGCAAGCTACGTGCACGGATAGAATTCACAATTTTTATTGCAATACCCATAATCTCCTCCATGTTTAGAACTTTTGATCACAAAACTTGTTGATGTATAATGCAACGGAAGGAGAAAAATGAAGGGAAATCATCATTAGCTCGACACAATGCCACAAAACCGTTTTTGTTTCCAGTCATTGCTGGTGCTCCATCGGTTGTAATGCACACTAGTTTATATATTGGTAGCTTGTCGTTTGTTACAAAATTGAAGAAAACGTCATATATATCTTCGCCACGGGTCTTTCCTTTCAGAGGAATCATTGTCAAAAACTCTTCCTTAGCCGACATGTCATTGAATACCATTCGAATAAAAATACACAGTTGGGCAGTGTCTGTCATATCGGTGGATTCGTCGAACTGTAAAGAAAAGTATGTACATTCCATGATATCATGTTTTAGTTTATCTGCCATGTCCTGACTCATGACTTCAACACGCCTTGTGACAGTCGGACGAGATAACTGAAGTTCTCTAATAGCAGACATAATCTCTGTTTTATTTTTAAAATCTCCAAATAAAGTCTCACCCGCTTCAATAAATGCTTCCTTTACAACCAATCCATCATCAAATGGTTTCTTGTGTTTCGCCAGTATATGAGATATTTTAAATGACGCGATCGTTGCAGCTTTTGATTGTTTGGCTGGTCTTGTGAACATGGTTTGTTCTTTTTTCAAACAAGTTATCAAACCACGTACTTTTCGTTTTCTTAATTCACTCTGTGACGGAAAATACTTTTCATAGTTTTTATGAACCGTTTTATGATGCCTCTCTAAGTTCCCACGCTTAGGTATTGCAACTAACGCACGGCAAATGAGACAAATGCACTTATCCTTTACCATACAAAAGAAAAATTCTTCCTCCCAATCGTTATTAAAATGATAAGTTTTACTTTTGTTCGTCGCACTCATTTTGGACTATTTATTAATAAACTTTGTATCGATGTATCGCCTTTAAGTTACAACTCAGACTGACTCCTATTCCTGCAGGCGCAACATTTATATCGGCGCGAACGAAGTCTCGAATGTTCCCGTCAAACACGCCGCCCGAAGTTTCTAGAAAAATTGGCGGGAATCAAAAACGCGGCTTTTCTTTGACAAGTACCGCGCGTTCCTTTTTTAAAGTCACCTTTTGCCGCTAGCAGGGGGTTATTACGATAAAAGAAAGTGATGAGGGAGTTATTCTGGCCTAATTGTGGATCGAATAAATTTTAGTAGTTTATTCATTACATTTTGTTTTAGTTACCTAAAACAAAATCTGTGAATAGTTCTATATCGGAATTTTTTTTCTCGAGATCGACTCAAAAAGCACTCGCGATCGACCGTTTGAGCACCCCTGCCATACATTAAGCGACCAATGTTTTTGGTTTTGAACTTCTCGGGCCCAAAATGGATTAACTGTTAAATAATAAAGCATGTTATGACTGTTAACTGCTCCATTACTGCGAAACGTAGCTTGATCAGAAAACATTATTCTGGATAAAAAATTTGGATCGGCCTCTATTCATGGAGGTACAAAAGTTTACTCGTCATTCAAAATCACGGTGTTGAAGTTCTTGGTGTAGTTCCATATGAAAGGGACGATACTTGTATTTTCTCGTAGTGCGATTAGCCGTCGATTGGGATGTGTCAGATAAGCCCGCTAGTTGACGGCTGCTGACCTGGGGATTATCTTCAACATGAAGTAAAATCTCCATTTCTTTTCCTTTATTGGGAGCATTCTGGTTTACTACTTTCCGTTTTGTATACTCAACACTATCATTACCATCAAACCGTTCCATTAAGCACTGAAAAGATTTTCTATATGATATACGTCTATTAGAGTACTTCGCTCCGTAAAGTCTTACTGCCAAAAGACAATTTTTCCCGCCTCGCCCAGTATAAAAACCATATCAATTAATTCATTTTTAGGAAAATCAATAATTATTACCTCTATACGTCACTTACAACAGCAAATTAAACTATTTTTACTTGCTTAACAGACATGTCAAAATTTGACGATGCTTAAGTGTATTAAAAACAAGGGTAAAAATTGAAAAATTCAAGATAAATCGAAAACCATTAGAAATAGGTATATAACCTACTTAACAAAAGTTGGAGGGTTTTGTAAAATCTATCAGAAAAAATAATAATATACAGGGTGTGCCATTTAAAAAATTTGAGATTTTTCAATTTAAAATAGTCTAAATGCATAA
Organism: Pachyrhynchus sulphureomaculatus; assembly: GCA_019049505.1. Classification (NCBI taxonomy): domain Eukaryota; kingdom Metazoa; phylum Arthropoda; class Insecta; order Coleoptera; family Curculionidae; genus Pachyrhynchus; species Pachyrhynchus sulphureomaculatus. The sequence goes on along the minus strand of CM032456.1, from coordinate 216,346,986 downwards.
ATTTATTTTAAACACCCTGTAGCATCTAACTCAAATTTCTTTATATATCTTTGTTTTCATCTCTATAGAACGCTCATACCAATTATGAGTATTCAACCTTCAGAAACAATGGCGTTACTGACAATTTTTTACAAAAATGAAAACTAGTATTTTTTTAAAAAAAATTGAAATATTAGAAAAACTACTAGATTGAGATATATAACATTATTAATAAAAAGTTATAACATTTTACGCAGAATTTAAAAATAAATTAGAAAATAGGATGTTCCATTTAAAAAAAAAAAAAACATATGTTATATCGGCCACACTTTTTTTGAAGTACTTTGTATACTCAAAAATAATTTTAAACTATTCATCTTAACATTCCCTAAAACTACTGTATTTAACATTTTTTCGTCATTCCCAAAACAAATGAGATAATGAACTTTACTCTATCACTGACTCACCCTGTACTATGTCGTGCCTGTCATTGCCTCTTGTGCTTAAAGAGTTGGGTATTGTCCAAAAACTAGCCTACCCATCCACAGTAACTATTGCAATGGTTTTTAACCTTTCAGTGGTCGCGCTAAAATTCTTAACGCCAGTGGTCGCTGCGGACTCTCAGTCCATACTTAGAAAATATACGTGTTTTTAATATAAATTTATTAAAATTTTAAGGTTGCTGTAATAAAACACGTTGTAGATAGAAATCAGTATATTATATAGTAATAATATTATAAAATATTCATAGTAACAGCTAAAGTTCCAACACATTCTACTAACTTAGGAACTACAGTAGGAACCATATTATAAAGCCTAACTACAAAAAAATATAATGAAAAAAAAATCAAGATTATTAAATCTTATAATATTAGTTGCCCCAATTCGCCATTTCTAAACATTCTGGGCAAATTAGTAGAGCATGTTCCAAACATAGATATGTGTGACACTTCCTACATAAATATCGGGTGGGACGATTTTTTTTTCTGTCACAGATAGCACAATAGCACATCGCCCTCTTTGATTTGCCGGCGGTTCTGCTTGCTGAGCTACCGGTTCTAATCCAAGAATCTCGCCAATCATTATCTTCATCGATCTTGGTATATTTGTTAAAGAAGAGCGAATTCTTAACTGGTCACTTATTAACTCAAAAGATAGTTTTCACAAAAATTCTCTCCTTAAAATGTTTTTGTCTATATCATTGGCCTTGTAAATAACTAGAGAATTTATTCCTGCAACGTTTAACATTGAATAAAAAATTACCATTGGCCACCTTCGGGTACCACGTGCACAATTATAAGCAGCGCAAAGTTTGTCCACCGTATCCACTCCTCCCTTTGTTTGATTGTAGGTAGTTATTATGTCTGGTTTACCTGTTTCAGTGTCAATAATGTCATGGTGTAAGCTTGACGCGAGCAAAACATTTTTCTTCTTTTTTGGAATGTAGGATAAGATAGTGCAGTTATCATGGAATGCAAACATTGACGACTTTTCAGGACGATTTACTGGGCTGCAAAATTCAATGGGAAGTTCCCTTTTATTCTTTCTAATCGTTCCTACAAGAGTCATTCTAAAATTCTTTTTTAGGTTTTCTATCAACTTAAAACTAGTGAAAAAATTATCAGTAGTTACATTCCGTCCAGTTCCCCTTATAGATTCACACATTGTTTCCACAACAGCATCTGGAGAATTATTTATTGCCCAAGGACCAGCTGGTTGTTTACCAACATATACTTCCATGTTGCAAGTATAAAAAACCTTTGAATCGCAGAGGGCATAAATCTTAATGCCATATTTGCTCGGTTTATTGGGAATATATTGACGAAATATACATCTACCTCTAAAAGCCTCCAGTTTCTCGTCAACTGTTACGTAATGGAAAGGTGTGAATGCAGTTTTACATTTCTCTACGAAAAATATCTCGAATCGCCGCCAACCTGTCTAGAGACTTCCTAGCTTCACGGGTTTCAAGATCATCAAATCTTACATGTCGCATTAGAAAACGAAATCTTTGTAACGACATCGTAAGTCTAAATATCTCAACCCCAGTGCCATCAATTCTCCAAAGATCTTCAGCATTGAGGTGATTACTCTTCATAACTCCCGCCAAATATAAGAGACCTATCAGTGCTTGTAGTTCAAGAATATTTGTTGTTTTTTGCATCACGTTCACGGGAATATTTATCTTGAACAGCCTGAATATGCTTGTTTGTATTATTTACAATAACCTGAAGAACATTCTCAGGAAAAAAGTACTGCCATATTGCCAATGGTGTTCTTAGATTTTTTACAGTTTCTTTTGGACCAGGTAGGTGGGTAATCAAATTTTCCGATCGGGTTCTTACATTTCTTGGGTTGCAATGTTTTCTCCATTTCGTCGATTGATCCTTTCCGATAAAAAATGGACCGTCAATTTGCAGAATTTCCTCTTCATTGTCTGAAATATCCTGCTCGCTATCTGTTTCGTGTTCTTCGCACTCCACAGCATCCACTTCATCTTCATCGGAGTCATCTAAGGGTGCTTCTTCTTCGTCAGATGATTCTAAACATGATTTCATTAGTTCATGCAGCCGTTCTTGCTCTTTTTCATAGGATGCCATACTAAAACATATTTTTAATATTAAACAATTACAAAAAAGTATCAAATGAAACAAACATACCTTGGCAAAAGTAGAGCAGCTAATTTGTAAATATATTTGTCACCTCACTGGTCGCTGCGGATTCTCAGTCCGCAAGCACGAATTATTGGAGAAAATACAAAACTATATGCCTGCTCACTCGACCGTCGACTGAAATACGCTGTTAAGGAAAGGTACTGAGAAGCGCGACACTTAGAGGGGGGTATCCTTGAAATTATCGTCGATCACAAACCGGTGCGGAGCGACAGTCCGCGCGCGACCACTGAAAGGTTAACTTCGTTACGTATATTCTTCTATTGTTATCGTCTATCACTTTTTAATAGAGGTAAAAATTGTAACGAAAAGCGTGACACGAATAAATTTAAAGCGTTGATTACTTTTAATATGATTTCGTGAAAACGCTACCCCTTTAAGAAAACTTTAGAAAATATAATTTTGAAGCACATTTTGAAGATATAATAAAAGAAAATGTAACAAACTTTAAACATAAATTTAATACCAATGAAACAAGCGAAACAATAACAAAATTTTGGGTGAAAGTTATTAAAAATAATAAATTTAAAGGGGTAATTGAGCGACTTTTACTACTCTTTCATTAATTAATTTTAAATTTGGTTCAGAATAAATTTGATTAATATAGAGCATCATAAATAAAAACTGTCATTTAAAAGTTGTTGGACAATTTGGGTATAAATCCTTACTATTATTGTTTTTCTATACTCTAATTATTTTATATTTAAATTAGCGTCAAGCAGCAGTGACTGCTCCAGAGTTTTACTAACATTTTACCTGTAATTCCGCAGTCCAACAACTTTATTAGAATACCATCTGGCATCGGTCCAATATTCGCAATCTCTTATGTTTGAATATAATAGGGCAACTACCCTTTTTTTGTTGTTTGGGGCTAAAGAGTCTGAAATAGTTCTGACTAGTGGTGGTGCGCTTGAACGTATACGTATTATTTACGAATAGTATGAATGAAACAGTTTTATAATGTTTAAACATTGTTTAGAAAAAAATAACATTTTATAATGAAACATAACACAGGGGAACAGCTGTTTTGGTGTCGAAGTTTTTTGAGCTGATTCTATATCAATTTCATGTCCTGAATTCAAATAACGTATTCATTTGTACCTAGGAGCTCAAATTTTTAAGATATACAATTTTAGAGAAATATAAGTTACATTATTGTAACTCAAATCCGTAAGTGTAGTAAACAAAAGTAGATACGAAATTTTTATTTTAGTTATACAAAATACAATATTATGTCGTACTTACAAACAAAAAAAAAACATTGAAGAAATGAAATAGTCACTCAACACTTGGAAAGCTTCTTTTCCGCGACATTCTTGAATGTTTTTTTAAACAGTCCCTTTTTAAAACTCCAGCAGCAATCTGCCATCATGTGCATGTCCCATCTTCCTTGGTAGCGGTCCTCCATAACTTTAATATCTTGGCGAAATCTTTCACCTTGTTCCTCACTCATGTCTCCTAAATTTTCTGGAAAACGGTCTAAGTGGCTGTGTAAATAGTGTATTTTAATACTCATATTGCACCCTAAGGATTTGAAACTATTAAGCATCTTGTTAACCATTTCAACATAGTTTTGAGCTTTATGTTTGCCTAGAAAATTTTCTACAACTGCAACAAATGATGTCCAAGCTTCTCTTTCAACTTGATTCATTGAATTTATGAAGGCAGGATCCTTAATTAATTGTCTTATTTGTGGGCCGTCAAATATCCCTGCTTTGAGTTTTTCTGTGCTCAACTGATGCATTTTTACCCCTATATATGCAAAACAAGACCCATTCTTATCAAGAGCCTTGACAAATTGCTTCATTAAGCCCAACTTTATATGTAACAGAGGAAGTATGATTTTTTCTCTTTCAACCAAAGCGTCGTTAATGACATTCTTTTCCCCAACGTCCATGTTTTCTCTCTGAGGCCAATGTTTTCTAACCCAGTGGTGTGTTTTGTCCCTACTATCCCAGAGGCACAAGAAACACGGACATTTCGTGTAACCACTTTGCTGCCCAAGAAGAAAGTTTACCATTTTTAAGTCTACACAAATCATCCATTGATGTTCGTAATACTTTATCTTCTGCAAGACCAAAGCTATGGTATTATATTCTTCTTTCAGTTTCGTTGAGTGAGCTAGTGGTATTGAACCATATTTATTCCCATTATGTAGAAGGACACATTTTAAACTTCGCTTTGAACTGTCAATAAATAGGCGCCAATCATCTGGAATATATTCAGAAAGTCCCATTTCTTTCATGAGTCCCCTAATTTCGTGACAAAATACAAGATTGTCTTCTTGAGAAAAGAATAGTAGCAGATCTTTTTCTCTTGTACGGTAAAAGGTAATTTTGGTTCCTTGTTCCAGTAAATTTTTGTCGTTCAACCTAGAAGCGAGTACTTCAGAAGCTTTTTTTCGATAAATTGAAATCCCTGGTGAGATCATTTAATTCATTTTGATTGAAGCGTTGAGGAACTGATGACGTCCCCTCATAGTCCTGATCACCAAGCTTAACTCCAAAGTATCCAAGATACGCTCGCTTTACAAAGTCAATAATAGTTTGTCTGTTTTGTTGAAACATGTATTCTCCGCATATATAGCAAAACACATCAGGTTGATTTACACAACTTCTTCTTGAACTGGAACCTGAACTCATTTTAATTCTGTTCAATAACACAAAAAAACACTCTTTTCTTAACATAAAATAACACGCCGAATTCGATCTACTCTCATTAGTAAGAAACGCACAAACTGACGAGACTTACCCGAGTTAGGTGATTAAAAGGGTCAGTTCAGGTACCTGATAGGTAATGGTTCCACTATTTATAGATTTACCTGGAATTTACTCAATTACAGACTGACAATAAAACCATTGTACCTACATTAATGAATATATAATAATTTTAGAACTCTCATAAATGAATATACTAAATAAAAACCACATTGGTAGATAAGTTGATGTATCTAAAAAAGTAGAGCTGATAGAGAAAAAACGGATTGCATGTATAGATTTAGCGTCCCAAATATAGTTAAAATCAGCTCTAAAATCCCAGGCACCAAAACAAAAACATTTTTTTGTTGCCCTGTGTATAATTAATGAGGAAGTCAAACAACAATGAAAAAAGTATTACCAATCTTCTATCTCCGACATGCTTGAAAAACTATCATTATCTGACTCATCTAAATTTCTTCTTCTTCTTCATATTAGGCATTTCTGCCTATTTTTCTTTAATGTATCGTCGCTACAGGGCGTCGTTCCATCTTTTTCGTAATAAAAATAATTGGTAATAATAAGATGATTTGTAATAAACATAAATAAAATTGAGTATAAACATTATTTAGTGTCTTTCCAAAAACCAAAATAATGAAATTCTAAGCAAAGTACGGACCTGTTAAAATACATTTGAATTTTACAGCTTGCACTCTTAGGAATCAGTTAGTCACTTCACTATATGTATGGACGGACTTTACTAGTCATGATTACATTTTAAAACTTAGTACATTTCTTAGAAAAAGATAATACTACTTACTTTCCTTACTAAAAGATTTTTTCATCTATTCACGTTTCAGAGCCCTTGGATTACGAAAAAGATGATTAGCCATTCTCGTTGGTACTTAACTTAGAACTACGTATTTTCAAGAGGAATATTTACCAATTTTTTATATACACCGTGTTAAAATAAATAGCCTGAACTAATGGATTTTTAAAGTGTAGAGATAAAAACACTTTTAATTCCTCTACGTAGTACACGGAGCTTAGAGATAAAAACACTTTTAATTCCTCTACGTAGTACACAGAGCTTAGAGATAAAAACACTTTTAATTCCTCTACGTAGTACACGGAGCTTAGAGATAAAAACACTTTTAATTCCTCTACGTAGTACACGGAGCTTAGAGATAAAAACACTTTTAATTCCTCTACGTAGTACACGGAGCTTAGAGATAAAAACACTTTTAATTCCTCTACGTAGTACACGGAGCTTAGAGATAAAAAACACTTTTAATTCCTCTACGTCAGAGGTGTCAAACTCAATTTTGCATATATTAAATTTAGAATGTGTTGGCGGGCCAGATTCAAATAAAAAAAATGTACTGAATTATTATAAAAGAGGGTAATTATTTTGAGCTCGAGAATCCAGATACCTGACTTCTTGCGATCGCGGGCCTTATTGATACGTCCCGGGGGCCGGATGCGGCCCGCTGGCCGTATCTTTGACATCCCTGCTCTACGTAGTACACGGAGCTTAAAGTCACTCTAAACAAAGTCGTCTATTAACAATAACATATGCATAATCCAATCGATGCAGAAAAGATTTAGTATTACTCAAAATTATTTGTATATTGGTCCGGGAAAAAGTTCGTGGCATTTTTCCCGATAGATGGCGTCAATTGCAAATAACTCAAGAAACACAAATCGCAGCGACACCAATAAACGCTCATCGAAAAGGTGACACTTCGAGCGTTACTTTGAGTGTATAACCATCGAAATTGGTGCAGTAGTTGGAAAGTTGTTTGAAAATGGAGAAAAGTAATGAAAAATTGCGCTATATTTTGCAATATTATTATGACAAAGGGAAGAATGCTGCGCAGGCTTCTGAAAAAATTTGTGCTGTGTATGGTTAAGATACTTTATCAAAATCTGCTGCGCGGAAATGGATCTCTCGCTTTCGTTCTGATAACTTTGATGTGAAAGATGAGTAACGCTCTGGTCGTCCAATCACCGACAAAGCTGATGAAACTCTTGAAAAAGTCCAGCAAGATAAGCATATCAGCAGTGTCGATATTGGTATGGAGCTAGGCATTGACCACAAAACGGTTTTGAACCATTTACACAAAGCTGGCTACAAAAAGAAGCTCGATGTGCTCAGTATCTCGAATGTGCTTTCGTCACTGAAGCAGACCTGTCAAAAATAGGAAAAATATATAAACTTCCATGTTTATTTGCTTTATTTAACTGAAAATGATAATAATGTATCAATTATTGATTAAATTGCTGTATCTTACCGATCTCCAGAAGTCCACATCTTTGTCTTGCCATTGTTTGGCCCACTTCAGGCGCTTTGCTTTCATTGCAGCTGTTAACTTGGGTTTCCTGGCGGGGCGACAGGCCTTAAAATCTAATTCTTTCAATTTTCTTCGAACAGTGCGCTCAGAAGCATTTACGCTAGCATCCTGGAGTTGTGATTTTATTACCTTTGTGGTAGCAAATCTGTTTTCTACACAAATTTTCTTCAAACATCTCTCTGACCGTGGAGTGAAAATTGGTTTTCTACCGCATCTTTTCTTTCTTTTCGGGCTTAATTCCTTCCCTGGCTCAATTTTCTTTTTTATGCGTCATACACTAGCTTCAGAATTTCAGATATTTCTCTGTTTGTAAATGTTTTCGCAATCACAAGGGCCTTCACTTCAGCTTTTTTACGTGGTGAAAGATCGCCTTTTCTACCCATAATGAAAATAGTCCAATTACTTTTTTAAAACACTGCATACAAAATAAACTAATAACTGAGTAGTATAAAACTGTTAAACAAACAATCACAGTCCATAAAGCCACAGAAACACGTCCGTACCTGACTCGATTCCGATCGCGACTGATACAGGTTTGTACTTCTTTACGTTCATGTATCACTTTGTCAACACAGTGTTGCGATATGTTAAAATTAAATACAAATATGTAGTCTACAACAATTCTTTTAAATAAAAATCAATAATATTGTAGTTTAAATATTCCATTAATGCATAAAAACTCTTAAGAAACATAAAATTACTAAAAAAAAATACAGTGCGTCTAATAATTTGGCCAGGGACTGTATTTCCAGTTGGTCAGACCATTGATTCTCAACTCTACTGTGGACAACTAGAGAGATTACGCCAGGCAATTGAAAGAAAACGGCCCGAATTGATTAACAGCAAAGGTGTTGTCTTCCATCATGACAACGCCCGACCACACACTTTTTTGATGACTCGTCAAAAATTGTGAGAGCTTGGTTGGGAAGTTTTGATGCATTCACCGTATAGTCCAGACATAGCACTCTCTGACTATCACTTATTCCGATCTCTGCAGAGCTCTCTCAATGGAATTAAGCTGCTTTCAAAAGAAGCCTGTGAAAAACCACTTGATTCAGTTTTTCAGCCAGAAACCACAGAAATTCTTCACCGATGGCATCATGGCTCTACCCGAAAAAATGGCGAAATATTGTCGATAATAACGGAGCATACGAGGCTGGTTTGAAAAGTCCGTGCAAAGTCCGAGAGATGGCACCACCGGCGAGTATCGAGGTCATGTTTAGTTAGTAGCATCTCTTGAATGAACGCACACCAAGTTTCAGCCATATTGGTCTATTTCTTTGTGTTTGGCATTCGTGTGAATCAAGGAAGTCGAGTGATTTTTCAAGAAATGGACGAAAAAGAATTTCGTGTGGTAATTAAACATTACTTTATGAAAGGCAAAATGCCTCAGGAGACTAAAGAGAAGCTTGATAAACATTATGGTGATTCTGCACCTTCGATTAGAACAGTTTATAAGTGGTTTCAAAATTTCGGATTGGCATTATGGGCACAAGTGACGCTGAACGTTCTGGACGGCCTGTGGAGGTTACGACTCCAGAAATCATTGATCAAATCCATGATATGGTGATGGATGACAGAAGAGTTAAGGTGCGTGAGATTGCTAGTGCTGAGGGCATCTCGACTGAACGGGTACATAATATTTTGCATAAACATTTGGACCTCAGAAAGCTATCCGCAAGATTGGTGCCGCGATTGCTCACGCTTGACCAAAAACTGAATCGTGTGAAGTGTTGCAAGGATGGTTTGCAGCTGTTCCAGAAGAATCCGGAGGACTTTAAGCGTCGTTTAGTCACTGTGGATGAAACATGCATACATTACTATACTCCTGAGACTAAACAACAATCTAAACAATGGGTTACCAAGGGGGAATCTGCACCAAAAAAGGCGAAGACCGTTCCTTCGGCCGGAAAGGTTATGGCGACTGTCTTTTGGGATTCGCAAGGGATAATCCTCATCGACTATCTGGAAAAGGGTAAAACTATTACAGCTGAATATTATTCATCGTTATTGGACCGTTTAAAAACCAAGCTGCAAGAAAAACGCCCGCGATTGGCCCACAAGAAAGTCCTTTTCCATCACGACAACGGACCAGCACACACCTCAGCAGTTGTGGTCGCAAAATTAATGGAAATAGGATTCCAACTCGTTTCACATCCCCCCTATTCTCCAGACTTGGCTCCCTCGGACTACTATTTGTTCCCCAATTTGAAGAAATGGCTGGCGGGACAAAGATTTTATTCAAACGAGGAGGTGATTGAAGACACTAATGGATATTTTGCAGACTTGGACAAATCCTATTATTCGGAAGGGATCAACAAACTAGAACATCGTTGGACGAAGTGTATAAGCCTAAAAGGAGACTATGTCGAAAAATAAAAAAGGTTTACCCCAAACACATAAGTAGTTTTTTATTTTTGCACGGACTTTTCAAACCAGCCTCGTATTTGGTTTAAATAAATTCATTTTTACATTATAAAAAAACCAGTTGAATTTTACTAAAAAAACTCCACGAACTTTTTCCCACCTGAACTAACCTGAACAAAGAGGTTATATCAGTAGCAAATGTGCTTTAAAAACGTGTAGAACAACTAGATATTAGTAATTTAACCACTCTGAGATCGTAAAAAATGGAATATTACCATAACCAAATAGGCTTGTTTATCTTAATGCTTATATCTCCCTGTCGTATATGTATATTTTGCACAACAAAGAGGGTTTAGATATAATAACTATGCTATATTCGTGCCTGGATTATGCTAATATGACGATGTTTCACCCAAGTCTATGTATTAATTTCCATTTTCATGAAACAATGTGTAAAATATATTATTTTCATTATATTTTACTTCGTCATATTTTGTTCACATTTTTAGTGTTTCGTACGGAACACTTATAAGATCAATTTGGTACCTGTCCGTCTATCCATTTGTTCGTCTGTCACACCCGATTTTCTCCGAAACTATTTGACACAGAAAGTTGAAATTTAGTTCTAATATAGGAATTGATGGCATCATCAGAGCTGTGTAATTTTGACTTAAGGTGTTAGTTTTGGGGGGTGAAATCGGAAGTGTGGTATCAAATGAAAGCTTGTAAAAACACGAGTTCAAAAATATATATAATGTAATACTTGTGCATACTTTTCTTTGTATTATTTTTAAAAAATCCTTTATCTCGAAAAGTTCTGATCAAAAAGTTTTGAAAAATTCTGGAATATTCTCCACGGGGTGTAGATTGAACGAAAATTATTACAAGTGCATTACCTTTAATAATTTATCTATTATATATATAAAATGCAACATGTCTCTGTCTGGCCAGGTTATAGCATAGCTAGCGCGTCCTCTTGCAATACACTGCCTAAACCATTAAATATGGAACAATATCATATGCTAAGAATATATGTTAATATACATAAAATGCAATGTCTCTTGGTTTGTCAGTCTGTCCGTTAGTGCGCTTATCACTCGAGAACCACTTATCCGATTTATGTGTTCTTATAATTCATATCTTTTTTTTTTTTAATTCATATATTTGTTCTCTGGCCAGGTTATCTATAATCTTCTATAATATATATAAAATGCAACGTTTCTCTGTCTGTCCGTTAGTGCGCTTATCACTGGAGAACCACTTATCCGATTTACGTACTTTTTTTTTAAAAACATACATATGTTCTCTGGCCAGGTTATAGGCTATATTTTATTACGAAAGGACCACAGGGAATGAGCAGTGACGATAATAGTGAATGAAGTCGGAAAAAAGTTTGCCACTAGCGCATTCACTTGCAGTACACAGCCTAAACCAATAAATTTGGAGCAATATTATGTAGCAGAGAATATCTATAATCTATAATATATATAAAATGCAATGTCTCTCTGTCTGTCTGCCCATTAGTGCGTTTATCAGGCGAGAGTCACTTATCCGATTTACGTGTCTTTTATTAAATCATACATATATTCTTTGGCCAGGTTATATAGTACACGTAATAATAATAATCTATATCTATAATATATATAAAATGCAACGTCTCTCTGTCTGTCCGTTAGTGTGCTTATCATTCGAGAACCACTCATCCGATTTACGTGATTTTTTTAAATTCTTAATTTAATATATGTCAAAAAAAATCTATAATATATATAAAACGTAACGTCTCTCTGTCTGCCTGTCTATCCATTACTGCGCTTAGAACTCAAAAACCACTTATCCGATTTACGTGTTTTTTTTTTTATAAAATACAAAGGGAATAAACAGAGACAAAATGCTAATATGTAGGAAAAAAGATGGAAGTTTAGCAGTAAGCTTCGCAGAAAGACTGAATAGATGGGGGGAATACTTTAAAGAAACATTAGATGGAGATGAAAATAAGTTGGATGAGAAATAGGAAGCAAAATTAACTGAAGGGCAGGAGGCGACAAATAAGCCCTACAGAGAAGAAATAAGAGAAATACTCAGAACCCAAAAAAAATAAGGTCTCGGGTGGAAATTGTAGAACTGACAAAAGCTGGAGTAGTAGATCTGGAAAATGAAATATGCCGGTTGGTGCAAGAAATATGGGAAACAGAAAAGATGCCAGTGAGCTGGAGAGAGTCGCTCATTTGCCCAATATACAAAAAAGGAGAAAAAAACTATATATGCTAATTATAGACCAATAGCCTTACTGGATGTCGTGTACAAGATAGTAGTGTTGACTATCAAAAACAGACTAGCAGAGAAAGTCGAGTCTATTCTGGGAGAGTACCAGTGTGAATTCAGGAAAAATAGATCGGTTATAGACCAGATATTTTCGATTAAGCAAATCCAAGATAATAGCTTAGAACAAAATTTGGCACTACACTTGGTCTTTGTGGATATCAGAGAAGCATATGACTCTATAAATAGAGAAAGACTCTACAAGATAATGGAAGAACTAAAATTTCCAAATAAATTGATTCGTATGGTGAGAATGATCCTGAATAACACAGAAAATAGTGTGTTGGTTGAGGGTAAAGTATCAGACAAGTTTAAGGTGAAGAGAGGATTAAGGCAGGGGGGACCAGTGTCGACATGTCTATTTAATTTGGTACTAGAGAAGATAATCCGGGAGTCAGAAATAAAAACAAATGGAACGATATACCAACAAACCTGCCAATGTTTGGCCTATGCGGTTGATGTAGCAGTGATTGCAAGAGCAAAAGAGAACCTCAAAAAAGCCATAAGTAGGATAGAAGAAAGGGGAAGGATGAGAGGATTAAAGATAAATGAGGAAAAAACAAAATACATGGAAATTACAAAGAAGAAGGATAGTAAAAACAACAAAAGTTTAGATATAATAAACAACTTAGGGAAAAGATATATGTTTGAAAAAGTAGACAAATTTAATTATCTGGGAGTAACAATAACAGAGAGTGGACAAGAAAGGACGGAGATACAAGAAAGAATAGCGAAAGGACAGAGATGTTTGGGGGTAATGAATCCAATATTGAAATCAAAGAATGTATCAAGAAAACCAAAAAAAAGAATATATACGACAGTTGTCAGACCCACAGTGACACATAGATGCGAAACGTGGAAACTGAATGCAAGAGAAAAGGAGACGTTGGAGGTGTGAGAAAGGAAAGCTTTGAGAAGAATCTACGGAGGAAGGAAAGAAGAGGTACTGTGGAGAAGAAGAACAAACTACGAATTAAAATGCCTATATACGAAACCCCTTATAAGCCAAATCATAATAAGCCAGCGATTAGGATGGTTGGGACACGTGGCAACGATGAAGGAAGAAAGACAGGCAAAGCAAGCCCTAATAAGAGGAGTGGTTGCAAGAAGAGGCAAGGGTAGATCTCGATCTACATGGATTCAGGCAGTAAAGCAAGATCCGGGGTTGATGGGAATCCCGCACTGGGAAAAAGCTAACAGGAGACAAAAAGAAGTGGAGACAAGTATGCAACCAAGCCATGGGCCTTTAAGGTTCCTTGAGCTATATAATAATATAAACATAAAGAATAAGCAGTGACGATAAAGGTGAATCAAGTCCACGCGAGCGAAGCCGCGGGCACGGCTAGTCTATCTATAATATATATAAAATGCAACGTCTCTCTGAGCATAGCATAACATCAAAAGCAACGCTAAAAAGCGCTTTGATGGATGAGTGGGATGCCATAAGTACAACTGAATGTACTAGGTTTGTACGCAGCATGCTCCAAAGAATTGCTGCTGTAAATAAAGCTAAGGGCGGACACACCAAATATTGATTTATTTCATAATTTTACCTCAATATACGATTTTACAAAACATACGAATTTAATTTTTTACCCTGAAACACAAGAAATGAAGTAAATTGTGGGGTGCCTAATACTTTTGGCCATATATATATATATATATATATATATATATATATATATATATATATATATATATATATAATATATATATATATACATATATAAATATATAATATATATATATATATATATATATATATATATATATATATATATATATATATATATATATATAAATATATATATATATATATATATATATATATATATATATATATATATATATATATATATATATATAAAAGCGTTTTCAATTCTTAATTGTTTTGAGGTGTTGGGTGCGATAACCATTTTATTTTCCCAATGTGCAACGATTCTGTTATCATTTTTTTAGTAGATGTTGGTTCTGGACTGCTTTGATTTGTCGGGTTCTTTGTTTATATTTTTTTGGAAAAATTTTGTTTGGTTAACTTTTTTTAAAAACTGTTTTGTGTAATTAATCTTGAAGTTTGTGATGATATTACAGCAGGTTAATCTAAGTTTGTCTTTTGTTTCAGTAGCAAAGTTTATAATTGAAGTTTCAATATTGCTTATTATTTCTGAAACTGGCATATATGGTTTTTCGAGTGGAAATACAAAGTTAGTTTCTAATCTTAGAATTTCAGTAACGTTGTTGAGAATGTCTAAATTTGTAAAGTTGTCGATTGATTTATCAGTGCGCGTCTTTGATTTTAATTTATTAATTTATTTTTTCTTTTTTTGGAAGTATATTTTATTTCTTTTCGTTTTTCACTAAATTCGTTTAGTGGGAGAGGCGGTATTAGATTCGTTAAGTGTTTGCAGTTGCTGTATCTTCAATTTGTAGTTTATTTATATTTTTGGTTGTGTCAGTCATGAAAAGATGTAGAAGGATAATAACAACATTTTCTAAGGAATGTTCCCTAAATTTATGTTCGAGGCTCTTACAATTAAAAACAATATGCTTAGTTTTAGAATCCAAAAACGATGGTGTAGAATATTCATTCAGAAATCTTAAGAGGTAGATTCTTCTATTCTTTTGCTTGCAGAGACTTTGACGTAATAGGCAGGATCAGACGTTTTCATAAAAAATTTCATTTGAGTAACTGCCAGTAACTTTCTGTTTTAAATTGTATCTCCCTAAAAATCTGTTTAAGATATACATCTTTATTCTGACGAAGACAACGTATGGCCGAAATGGAAATGAACTATGTCCACATAAATGAATTTTATTCTACAAATCTAAAAATAAATCTCAAAAAAATATTGAACTAAGAAATAAAATAAGTATCGTTTGTCTACATTTCAGTATCCATAAGAAGTTACCATTTAGGCAGCGAAAGCTGGATTCAAAAAAAAATAGAGCCTAAAGATATTTATTTGCTCATCTCCACTTCCTCACGAGGGCGTCCCCAGTAGTTAACCTTCAATTGTTATATATATATATATATATATATATATATATATATATATATATATATATATATATATATATATATATATGCAACGTCTCTCTGTATGTCTGTCCGTTAGTGCGCCTATCACTGAAGAACCACTTATCCGATTTACGTACTTTTTTTTTAAAACATACATATGTTCTCTGGCCAGGTTATAGGCTATATTTTATTACGATAGGTAGCATAAGGAATGAGCAGTGACGTAAAATAGTGAATGATGTCGGAAATAAGTTTGCCACTAGCGCGTGCTTTTGCAATACACAGCCTAAACCATTAAATATGGAACAATATTATGTAGCAAAGAATATCTGTAATGTATAATCTATAATATATATAAAATGCAATGTCTCTCTGTCTGTATGTCTGTCCATTAATGCGTTTATCACTCGGGAACTACTTATCAGATTTACCTGTCTTTTTTTAAATTCATGCATATATTCTTTGGCCAGGTTACATAATAATAATAATAATCTATATCTATAATATATATAAAATGCAATATTTCTCTGTCTGTCTGTCTGTCCGTTAATGCGCTTATTCCTCGAGAACCACTTATCCGATTTACGTGATTTTTTAAATTCATACATATGTTCTCTGACCAGGTTATAGGGATATATTTTATTACATCTATAATATGTTATATATAAAATGCAACGTATTCTGTCTGTCTGTCTGTCCCTTAGTGCGCTTATCACTGGAGAACCACTTATTCGATTTTCGTACTTTTTTTTTTAAAAACATACATATGTTCTCCGGCCAGGTTATAGGCTATATTTTATTACGATAGGTAGCATAAGCAATGAGCAGTGACAATAATAGTAAGTGAAGTCGGACAAAGTTTGTCGCTAGCGCGTTCTCTTGCAATACACAGTCCAAACCATTAAATATGGAACAATATTATTTAGCAGAGAATATCTATAATATATATAAAATGCAATGTCTTTCTGTCCGTCTGTCTGTCTGTCTGTCTGTCCGTCCGTTAGTGCGCTTATCACTGGAGAACCACTTATTCGATTTACGTGCTTTTTTTTTTTAAACATAAGTATGTTCTCTGGCCAGGTTATAGGATATATTTTATTAGGTGATATAAGAAATAAGCAGTGACGATAATAGTGAATCAAGTCGGAGAAAAGTTTGCCGCTAGCGCGTTCTCTTGCAATACACTCCCTAAAGCATTAAATATGGAACAATATCATGTAGCAAAGAATACAATATATATAAAATGCAACGTCTCTCTGTCTGTCTGTCTGTCCGTTAGTGCGCTTATCACTCGAGAACCACTTATCCGATTTACGTGTTTTTATAAATTTATACATATGTTATATATAATTCGATATAAGCCTAGATAATGGGAGATAAGGTGAGATAATGGGAGATAAGTATAAATAATGGGAGATAAGGAGAGATAATGGGAGAAAAGCAGAGATAAGTCTAGATAATGAGAGTTATGGTGAGATAATGGGAGATAAGGAGAAATAATGGGAGATAAGGAGAAATAATGGGAGATAAGTCGAGATAAGCCTAGATAATGAGAAATAAAGTGAGATAATGAGAGATAAGGAGAAATAATAGGAGATAAGGAGAAATAATGGGAGATGAGCAGCGATAAGCCTAGATAATGGAAATTATGTAGAGATAATGGGAAATAAGGAGAAATATTGGGAGATAAGGAGAAATAATGGGAGATATTTTATTACGTTGGGTAACATAAGGAATAAGCAGTGACGATAGTAGTGAATCAAGTCCACGAGAGCGGAGCCGCGGGCCCTGCTAGTATATATATATATATATATATATATATATATATATATATATATATATATATATATATATATATATGTATATATATATATATATATATATATATATATATGTATATATATATATATATATATATATATGTATATATATATATATATATATATATATATATATATATATATATATATATATATATATATATGTAACAACTGAAGGTTAACTACTGGGGACGCCCTCGTGAGGAAGTAGAGATGAGCAAATAAATATCTTTAGGCTCTATTTTTTTTTTTTGAATCCAGCTTTCGCTGCCTAAATGGTAACTTCTTATGGATACTGAAATGTAGACAAACGATACTTATTTTATTTCTTAGTTCAATATTTTTTTGAGATTTATTTTTAGATTTGTAGAATAAAAAATTCATTTATGTGGACATAGTTCATTTCCATTTCGGCCATACGTTGTCTTCGTCAGAATAAAGATGTATATCTTAAACAAATTTTTAGGGAGATACAATTTAAAACAGAACGTTACTGACAGTTAATCAAACGAAGCTTTTTATCAAAACGCCTGATCCTGCCTATTGCGTCAAAGTCTCTGCAAACAAAAGAATAGAAGAATATATATATGTATATATATATATATATATATATATATATATATATATATATATATATATATATATATATATATATATATATATATATATATATATATATATATATATATATATATATATATATATATATACATATATATACGTATATATATATATATATATATATATATATATATATATATATATATATATATATATATATACTACCTGTGCTCGCGGCTCCGCTCGCGTGGACTTGATTCGCCTTTATCGTCACTGCTTATTCGTTATGTTTATATTATTATATAGTTCAAGGGGCCTTAGAGGCCCATGGCTTGGTTGCATACTTGTCTCCACTTCTTTTTATCTCCTTTTAGCTTTTCCCAGTGCGGGATTCCCATCAACTCCGGATCTTGCTTTACTGCCTGAATCCATGTAGATCGAGGTCTACCCTTGCCGCTTCTTCCAACCACTCCTCTTATTACGGCTTGCTTTGCCTGTCTTTCTTCCTTCATCCTTGCCAGGTGTCCCAACCATTTTAATCGCTGGCTTCTTATGATTTGGCTTATAAGGGTTTTCGTATATAGGCATTTTAATTCGTAATTTGTTCTTCTTCTCCACAGTTCCTCTTCTTTCCTTCCTCCGTAGATTCTTCTCAAAGCTTTCCTTTCCCACAGCTCCAACGTCTCCTTTTCTCTTGCATTCAGTTTCCACGTTTCGCATCCATATGTCACCGTGGGTCTGACAACTGTCGTATTTATTCTTTCTTTTGCTTTTCTTGATACATTCTTTGTTTTCAATATTGGATTCATTGCCCCCAAACATCTCTATCCTTTCGCTATTCTTTCTTGTATCTCTGTCCTTTCTTGTCCACTCTCTGTTATTGTTACTCTCAGATAATTAAATTTGTCTACTTTTGCAAACATATATCTTTTCCCTAAGTTGTTTATTACATATAAACTTTTGTTGTTTTTATTATCCTTCTTCTTTGTAATTTCCATGTATTTTGTTTTTTCCTCATTTATCTTTAGCCCTCTCATCCTTCCCCTTTCTTCTATCCTACTTATGGCTTTTTTGAGGTTCTTTTTGCTCTTGCAATTACTGCTACATCATCCGCATAGGCCAAGCATTGGCAGGTTTGTTGGTATATCGTTCCATTTGTTTTTATTTCTGACTCCCGGATTATCTTCTCTATTATCAAATTAAATAGATATGTCGACACTGGATCCCCCTGTCTTAATTCTCTCTTCACCTTAAACTTGTCTGATACTTTGCCCTCAACCAACACTCTATTTTCTGTGTCATTCAGGGTCATTCTCACCATGTGAATCAATTTACTTGGAATTTTTAGTTCTTCCATTATCTTATAGAGTCCTATCATATGCTTCTCTGAAATCCACAAAGACCAAGTGTAGTGCCAAATTTTGTTTTAAGCTATTATCTTGGATTTGCTTAATCGAAAATATCTGGTCTGTAACCGATCTATTTTTCCTGAATCCACACTGGTACTCTCCTGGAATAGACTCGGCTTTCTCTGCTAGTCTGTTTTTGATAGTCAACACTACTATCTTGTACACGACATCCAATAAGGCTATTGGTCTATAATTAGCACATATAGTTTTTTTCTTCTTTTTTGTATATTGGACAAATAAGCGACTCTCTCCAGCTCACTGGCATCTTTTTGTTTCCCATTTCTTGCACCAACCGGCATATTTCATTTTCCAGATCTACTCCTCCAGGTTTGATCAGTTCTGCTATTATACAATTTCCAACCGGGGCCTTATTTTTTTTGGTGCTGAGTATTTTTCTTATTTCTTCTTTTAAAGTATTCTCCCCATCTATTCAGTCTTTCTACCAAGCTTACTGCTAAACTTCCATCTTTTTTCCTATATATTAGCATTTTGTCTCTGTTTATTCCCTTTGTATTTTATAAAAAAAAACACGTAAAATCGAATAAGTGGTTCTTGAGTGCTAAGCACAGTAATGGATAGACAGACAGGCAGAGAAACTTTAAGTTTTAAATATATTATAGATTTTTTTGACAAATATTAAATTAAGAATCAAAAAAAAATCACCTAAATCAGATGAGTGGTTCTCGAATGATAAGCACATTAACGGACAGACACAGAGACGTTGCATTTTATATATTGTATATTATATAGATTATTATTATTATATAACCTGGCCAGAGAACATATGTATGAATTAAAAAAAAAAAAACACGTAAATCGGATAAGTGGTTCTCGAGTGATAAGCGCACTAACGGACAGACAAGAGAGACGTTGTATTTTATAAATATTCCAGATATTTTTTGCTACATGATATTGTTCCATATTTAATGGTTTAGGCAGTGTATTGCAAGAGAACGCTCTAGCGGCAAACTTTTTTCCGACTTGATTCACTATTATCGTCACTGCTTATTCCTTATGTTATCTAACGTAATAAAATATAGCCTATAACCTGGCCAGAGAGCATATGTATGTTTAAAAAAAAAGCACGTAAATTGGATAAGTGGTTCTCCCGTGATAAGCGCACTAACGGTCGGACAGACAGACAGAGAGACGTTGGATTTTATATATATTATAGATGTAATAAAATATATATCTATAACCTGGTCAGAGAACATATGTATGAATTTAAAAAATCACGTAAATCGAATATCGAGGGATAAGCGCACTAACAGACAGAGAAACGGACAAAGAGAAATTGCATTTTCAATATATTATAAATATAAATTATTACTATATAACCTGGCCAAAAAATATATGTATGCGCAATAAACGCACTAATGGGCAGACAGACAGACAGAAAGACATTGCATTTTATATATATTATAGATTATAGATATTCTCTGCTACATAATATTGTTCCAAATTTAATGGTTTATGTTGTGTATTGCAAGGGAACGCGCGGCAAACTTTTTTCCGACTTTATTCATTATTATCGTCACTGCTCATTCCCTATGCTACCTATCGTAATAAAATATAGCCTATAACCTAGCCAGAGAACATATGTATGTTTTAAAAAAAAAGTACGTAAATCGGATAAGTGGTTCTCCAGTCATAAGCGCACTAACGGACGGACAGACAGACAGACAGAGAGACGTTACATTTTATATATATTATAGATATATGTATGTATATGTATATATATATATATATATATATATATATATATATATATATATATATATATATATATATATAAATTGAAAAATGTTTCTTAAACCAGTTTTAGATATTTTTTTTTCTTAGGAATGTGGTTCTTGATTTAATTCAGGCAAAAATGGATTATGGTAAAATTATATTTTCTGTTCAATTGGTGTTTGATATTATTATAAACGTTTCGACCCCATGTAGTCTTTATCAGTACTATTTTTTATTCAACCTACAAATAAATTACATTATATAATGCATGCATTAATACATTAAGAATGCTATCACTATGTTACATTTTGATTTGTAATAGCTATTCCTTGAAACCTACCTAAGAAAGGGGACTTCATCATAATAAATCCAGCGGTCAAGCCATCCAGAACTGGCGGTAAACTGATCTATCTCTGGGAATTGCCTACTAATCATTATTGCTTTCTGTTGTAAAATTGGACCTGCACGCCTTTTGATCTCTGTTGGTTAAACCACATGAATAAAGCTTCGTTAACCTCTTCATAGTCGCCGGCCATTGATTTTCTTCCTGAGGACGAGGAGGCTTGATTTATACACCACTGTTCTATTTTTGTGCGGTTTCTTTTCCAATCTCCAACTGTTACCTCATCTACTCCATAATCTCGTGCAACAACTTTAATTGTCTCTCCTGCTTCAATTCCTCTGATGGCTTTTAATTTTTCTTCAATAGGAATGACGATTCTTTTAAGCTTGTTTTGCTTCATTATAATACGACAAACAAAAATTCAAACAAAGTAGTTCGTATTAATTACACTTAACTACCAGAACTCCAACCAAATAAATTATGTGAGTATACTCGTACTTCTCCGTAGTAGACGCTATAACGCACTGCATTCATGCAAATTTACATGCTGAAAGAGTCAAAAAACATAAATAGGGGAACCCCTCACACGGGCCAGGGGGATTTCCCGAAGGCTCCGATGATTTTCAATGGAAATATGTACATATATATTTTAGAAGCTTGGTTAATACGCAGCATAGACGCGCGTACCTCGGATAATAAGGTTCTTAGATTGGCTCGGTTAATCCGGAGCTCGGATAATCGCGACTCGGTTAATCTTAATATATATATATATATATATATATATATATATATATATATATATATATATATATATATATATATATATATATATATATATCTATATATATATATATATATATATATATATATATATATATATATACGAGGCATGTTTTTTAAGTAAGTACCGTTTTGGAATTAAAAAAAGACGTGCAAAGATATCGCTATAATTTTATTTTTACATGAAAGCCTGTACCTTAATCTGCTTTTCTACATAATTTCCGCGAATATTGAGGCACTTGTCATAACGTGGCACCAGTTTTTGAATACCCTCCTCATAAAATTCTGCCGCCTGACTTGTTAACCACTGTATCACAAATGTTTTGACTTCGTTATCGTCTTGAAGACGCTGACCACCCAGGTGCTTCTTCAAGTGCAGGAACAAATGGTAGTCGCTGGGCGCCAGATCAGGGCTGTATGGAGGATGATCTAGAGTTTCCCATTTAAAAGATTTGATGAGATCTTTGGTCCGATTAGCCACATGTGGACGGGCATTGTCATGCAGCAAAACGATACCCTTACTCAACTTGCCACGTCTTTTGTTCTGGATTGCACGACGCAGATTGTTCAATGTCTCACAATAAGACGCTGCATTGATTGTCTCATTACGAGGCAGAAACTCCACTAGCAATACTCCTTTTCTGTCCCAAAAAACTGTGCACATGATTTTGCGGGCAGAAATTGTTTGCTTAAACTTCACTTTTTTAGGTGATGATGAATGTCGCCATTCCATGGATTGTTGTTTCGATTCTGGTGTGACGTAGGCCACCCATGTTTCGTCACCAGTAACAATTTGGTCTAAAAAATGTTCACCTTCATTGTGGTACCGCTCAAGGAAAGTCAATGCACTGCCTAAACGTTGGGTTTTGTGCAAATCCGTCAACATTTTTGGAACCCAACGTGAACACAATTTCCGGTAATTCAAGTTCTCGATCACAATGCGATACAAAACACTACGAGAATATTGAGGAAAGCAGTCGCACAATGATGAAATTGTAAAGCGTCTGTTTTCTCTCACCTTTTCGTCCACTTTCTGCACCAAATCTTCATTAACGACCGAAGGACGCCCACTCCGTTCTTCATCATGCACATTTGTGCGGCCATCTTTAAATGCTCTCACCCATTTCCTTACCATTCCATCACTCATAATGTTTTGTCCGTAAACTTCACAGATCTCACGATGAATATCGATCGGTTTTACGCCTTTAGCACTAAGAAATCGTATAACAGCCCGTACTTCACAATCGGCGGGACTCACGATTGTCGGAGGCATCTTAAACACTCAGTAAACAACGTATACAATGAAGAATCAGACTGTAATGGCGTCAGTGCGTAGACATGAGATGTAGGTTACCAGCGCGCATGCGCGGAACGCCGACCGTATCGCTGCGGCGGCGGAATCGCAAAACGGTACTTACTTAAAAAACATGCCTCGTATATATATATATATATATATATATATATATATATATATATATATATATATATATATATATATAATATATATATACCACCACTGGCCGGAATTATTTAAGACTATTTAGCCCCAAACAACAGAAAAAAATGAGTCGTTTTCCTATTGTATTCAAACATAAGAGATTGCTAATATTAGACCGATGCCAGATGGTATTCCAATAAAGTTGTTGAACTGCTGTATTAAAGGTAAAATGTAGATAAAACTCTGGAGCCCTTACTTCTGCTTGGTGCTAATTCTAGATAATTTATTGCTATCATTTTCAAATAAATAGAATATAGAATTGTTGTCAAATAGTACAAGTTTAAAAAAAAGAACAAATTATCCAAAAATATCACTATCTATCCTAAGCCAGCCTGGCTTCATTATGTAAATAAATGATCATCCATTCAGCAAACCCCTTGATATCGCGCTCGTACAATTCACCCCGTTTCGGATTTCCAAATTTAGTCGCCCGATCGAGCAAGTTTAATTAATTTTCGAGTATCGAATTAAAACGTCTCACCTCGAGGCACGTTTCATTCTTAACTTTTTAGCTTTTGTTCTCAATAAAATACGGATAAAATTAAAAGCGCTATTTCCAAGAAAGTGGAAATGCAAGACCAACTTGCATTGTAATAATACTAATATTTCTACTTGAGCAAATCATAGGAATAGAAGTTAATTAAATAATTATTCTTAGATTTCATGGAATGACAAGATGTTCTATTTTCAGTAATATGATGTCATTTGCAACAGTAAATTGTGATTGATACTTACTTAATCTTTACGCCTTTCTACCCCTTTCTTTAGGAGTGTAAAGCCCGTGGAGTTAAGTTATTCTACATTTGTCTTTTCCATATTTCCTTCTATATCTTTCTATCCTGTTTAAATTGCCGATTGCCTCTTTTGTTTCTTCCATATTAGTTTCTTCTGTTTGTGAGAGTTCTATTTCTTGTTCCGATATTATGTCTCTATGTTGATTTTTGTATGCTACGTCATTCCCATCTGATAGATCTTTATAGTATTCCCTCCATAATTCCATAATTTTGTCTTCTTCTTTTATGACATTTCCTTCTAATTTTTTGCATTCATTTCCTTTCCTTTCTGTTTCTGTGATTCCTACATAGTACAATTGTTGTTCTTCTGTCAGTTCATCTTTTCCGTTTATACCCCTATTATTCCGGGCTCTCAATATAATAACTCGATAATTATTTCCCATTTCTTTCTTCCTATCTATTTCTTTGATTATCTTCTTATTTGTATTCCTTTTACTAGTCCTCTGTTCCGTATCCTATATCTTTGCCAGGGTGCCAGGGTCGTCGTAAATAGTCTGTCTTCTTTTTCTCAGTTTTTTTGACTCGATGGTCGTAGTATACTTTGTTTGTTCTTTCAGTTTTTCTTCCTCAATGTCCCATTTATATTCTTTTCCTTCGATTACGATTTGTTGATATCCTATTTCCACCATATTTCCATTCTTTCTCTCTTTCTCTGCTATATGCTTTAATTTATTTTGAATTTCCCGTTCATCTTTTGTTAAATAGTTGTTTATGTAAACTCTCTCTCTTAGATTTCTCAGTTTGTTTGTATTTTTCATTACAGCTTCTTTATCTCCCGTGTTTCCAATTTCCATCTTGTATATAGTTGCTCCTATTTTTATCACATCTTTAATCTGTACTTTTGTGTCCAAACTCCTCTCCATAAAATGTTTTACACCCATTTTCAGATCTGGTTGGCCATTCGCTTCAAATCTCATTCCTGATATTACAATATTATTCCTTACGTTGTCTTTTTCCAGCCTACTTATCTTCAAATCCATACTTCTCATGTTTTTTTCTAATTATCTAATTTTCCTCTTTCAATACTTCATTCTCCTTTCTTAGTTCCTTCAACTCTTGTTGGTATCTCATCTGATCTTGTATTATTTCCTTTATATCTGACATTAGCTCTCTGATCATTTCTATCAAATTGTCTATCTTATCTACTCTTTCGTTTTTCTCTTTCTGTGGTATTCTTATCAGCTTTTTACTCTTCTTGAATAATCCTATTGGCTCTTCTTTTTCTTCGACTCTCAAAATTTAAGATTTGTGTTAATTTACAAACGTTTAAGTGTGTTCACTATCAAAATACGCGAGAAACATTTTTCTGTTTAAAAACAAAAGCTAATCGAACTTTGCATCAAATATGAATCATGATAAAGTGTGAATTTCAATATTCTATAAAAAAATTATGGACACGACTTCATTTTGTTCTTAAATAGATTGTAGGTGCCTAGTTTTTGACAAATTAAATGATTTAAATAAAGTTGCAATAAATCAAGATGAAAAACAATTGCCGAAATGTCAAAAAAACTGCCAAAAATTCAAAATCGTAGTAGGCCATTGAAATTTGACAAACAGATCTGGAATCACAAAATAAACGACTTTGTCTAATAACTTTTTTTAAAATGTGGCCAAATTATACGTTTTTTTCAACATTTTTTACGAAAATGTCATTTTTGACAGGTGACGTCATGCGTAAAAATGACTTACTATACTTTATTTCTGATATTATTTGAAGCACAAATGGATGCAATAACGGGATCTGGGCTAAAGTGATTATTTAAAAAAAATCCCATATGATGCGGACTTAAATTGTCACACTGTATATATATATATATATATATATATATATATATATATATATATATATATATATATATATATATATATATATATATATATAATATCTACCAAAATTTTATAAAAAACAATCTTAGTTGGGGAACTCGGCAAAAAGAGGGCGTGATAGGAGATCACACAATTTTCATAAAGCCAATATTTCGGTCCTGGATTGGGACCTTCTTCAGGGCAGAAATGAGAAGTGCAAAGATTTCGTTAGCCCGAATGGCCGTAGGTGGCTTATACATAAAAAAAGTTGTTACATTAAAAAGTTGGTCAATCCATAAAATATATATAAAATACACACTAAAACATGTGGACAAAATTATAAAAACTAAAATTAAAATATGGATGTCATTGGGAACCTTGGATGTTGAAAACGTTGTTAATTATTTCAACTATGACTACCAAACATGGCCACCGCCATATAGGAAAGATGACAAGGACGACAGGAGACAGCTGACCGACTACTACTGCCATCCACACAGATGTGCTTTGGCAACCCATTCTGTTGACAATGGTCATTCTTTTAATTTCAGGGAACCCAAAATTCTTCATTCAATCTTTCCAAGAGAGAATTCCTTGAAATGTGTTACATCCAGAAGAATCACCTTAATATCAATAAAAGAACCGACCTAGATGGTCTTAGTAGCATATATAGTTTCCTCCTCCTCTCCTGTGATAAATCAACCCCACACGAAAATTCCCTGTCTTCAAGTGTTTTATGATCCATCTGTATTGAAATGGTAGTCTTCTCTCTCTTGGCTTTGTGATTTCCGGGGTTTCTTTCCTCCTTCCTCTCTTTGTTTACGGTTCTCTTTGATACTGGGTTCCACAGATTAGTTCCACTTTATCTGGGCCATCTTGTGCACTTAGCGATTACTGTCTTCCTTCCAATGACAGTACCCTGCGTCACCCCTTCATCACCTCCTGTTGCTTTCAATCTTCATTGGTTTTTGCAAACAATCTCATCCTCCAATCATTTTCCAACAAGAAATTAATAAATTAATAATTAATTTGTTAGACAACCTTCGTCTTCGTTGCTCTCATTATTTTCTCTTTCTCTCTCGCTCCCTCGCTCACCCTTTACCTATAATTACGTTATGATGTGTCCTTCCTCGGCTCCATACCGGCTTCTTAGTCGCTCGATTGGCTATCTTCTTCTCACTTAAAGGTCCAACATATGCACTTCCCAATTTTGATCGGTTCCTTCCAAGTGTCGACCCCGCATTCTGGTTAATTGAGTTTTCTTGACTAAACCCCTTATCTCTGTCGGTCAGCTGTCTCCTGTCGTCCTTGTCATCTTTCGTATATGGCGGTGGCCATGTTTGGTAGTCATAGTTGAAATAATTAACAACGTTCTCAACATCCAAGGTTCCCAATGACATCCATATTTTAATTTTGGTTTTTATAATTTTGTCTACATGTTTTAGTGTGTATTTTATATATATTTTATGGATTGACCAACTTTTTAATGTAACAACTTTTTTATGTATAAGCCACCTACGGCCATTCAGGCTAACGAAATCTTTGCACTTCT
The DNA here is from genome assembly GCA_019049505.1 of Pachyrhynchus sulphureomaculatus. NCBI lineage: Eukaryota > Metazoa > Arthropoda > Insecta > Coleoptera > Curculionidae > Pachyrhynchus > Pachyrhynchus sulphureomaculatus. Next base: position 216,319,280 of record CM032456.1, on the reverse strand, counting down.
CATTTCTGCCCTGAAGAAGGTCCCAATCCAGGACCGAAATATTGGCTTTATGAAAATTGTGTGATCTCCTATCACGCCCTCTTTTTGCCGAGTTCCCCAATTATATATATATATATATATATATATATATATATATATATATATATATATATATATATATACATAATTTGTTGGGGAACTCTTATTTAAACATACATACACAATTCTGGCCATGATTGGAAGGTGAAGGCCAACGTCATTAAGGGCCTGTACAGACGAGTGAAGACAATAATCCACCCAGATTACCTACTTAAATCACAGGAAACGCTCACAAGCCTGTTCACAGAAAATGGTTACAACCGAAAACTCCTGCTAAAAACCAGCGATGAAGTTAACAAGCTCACTCATACTCAACATATTCCCCCAGAGCCTCCCCCCTCACCAAGCCCCAACCCCCCCCTCCTCCCACCCCCCCAGTCGAAACAAATTGGTCGTTGCTTTCTCTGCCTTTCATTCCTGGTCTCACAAATAAACTAATCCATATCTTGCGTACTGTTCCCCAATGTTAAAATTGCCAAATATTATTTTTCAAGAATAGACGTGTTTTCAGTAAATTGAAGGTTCCTCTGCCGGTTCTCTCCATGTCAGACGTAGTATATTCAATCCCCTGCCTCAACTGCCCATCAGTCTATATCAGACAGACGTCTCAATCTCTCAATCGTCGTATCACACTTCACAAAAGTGACACTAGATGCCATCTGCAAAGATGTGCTTTGGCAATCCATTCTGTGGATAGCGGTCATTCTTTCAACTTCAATGAACCAAAAATACTTCATTTTCCAAAAAAAATCTGTTCAAGAGAGAATTCCTAGAAATGTGTTACATCAATGAAAACCCCCACAACATCAATAGAAGAACCGATCTGGATGGTTTGAGTAACATATACAGTTTTCTCCTTCCTTGTGATGTTTCTATGCCAGGTGACAACTCCCTATCCTCATTCGAATTATGATATTTTACCTTCAAAAATGGCTGTCCGTTACTGAACAGACCAACTCCCAATACTCTAATTCTCTCTCCTTTTCCTCTATTTTGCTTTTGTTGGTCCCTTGTTTTTGCGGTCTTAAGAATTCTTATTTCGTTAGATTTATTCTTCTGACTTTAACGGTTCAGTGATTTGTTGCCTCCCTTCCATTTTGGTCGTGTCATCCTTAAATACACCCTTTGGTGAATAAACCTTCTTTTTCTTAAATTAATTAAAATTTACCAAATAATTAAATCGACAAATTATATATATATATATATATATATATATATATATATATATATATATATATATATATATATATAAATTAAATAAATAAATTGATTCAGAAATTAATATAACATTCCTCCCTTCCTTTTCTATGCCTCTTTTACGAGATCTCCTGTCTCCCTCTCTACATAAAATTTATGGTCGTCTTCGATCCGAATTTCCTTGTCGACTTCTAGGTCATTCAATTGGTAATTTCTTCTTCTCTCTGTTTGACCATTTATATATTTTTTCATTAGACCAGCTCGCTTTCTCTCTCTCCGGATGTTTACAATTTTGGTTTTTAGGTTTCTAGGTTTTCAGAATAGTCTCTTTCCCTGCTAAGTAACTGTCTCTTGTCATTGATATGTCAATCCTTTTGGGAATGGCGCCGACCACAGGTGGTTTGTTCGGGTGAATTAATTAATAATTAAAAATGTTTTCAGCATTCTGGGTTTTAAAACACATCCCTGTTATAAATTTGATCTTTTCAATTGTGTGTATTAGTGCATAGTTTATTTTTAATGGATTGTGTTAATAATGGCCATTCATGTTAACTCTGCTTTTCACTATTCTTTTATTTTTCTTTTTATTTTTATTACAGTTTATACTTCATTGTACTTGTACATTGGTTTATTAAAAATAATAATAATGGTTATAATTTAATTTTTCTGCCCAAGCTTTCTCAGTTAGTAGACTGATTCTCCTTTTCAGTTTTTGCCCTGATGAAGGTCCCAACCTAGGACCGAAATATTGGCGGAATGAACATTGTGTGAACTTTTTTCACGCCCTTTGCCAAGTTCCCCAACAAATTTTGTATTTAAGAATTTTGTTAGATACAGCAACTTTTGCTTTCTTTATTTATTTATATATACAGGGTTATAGGGAAAGTCGTCCTAGATAATTAAGGACGTTATAGTTTAGGTCGTTTCTGACCGATTTGATTCTATGACATGATGTCCTAAACTTAACCGTTTTCGAGATATTGAAGTTAAAAATTTTCTAAAAAAAAAACATGTTTTTTTTGCTTTTATATCGATTTTTTTTTATTAGAGGTTCTCGAGTGCGATTTTTTGGTTATTTTTAGTTAGTCTGTATGTCAAGTATCAAAAATCATCAAAAAAATTTGAACTAGTTACTAACAGTTTCAAATGGCGGCTTGTTAATGTTTCTAAATTACGAATTTTTACCAAGTGTTTCCTGCTTTAAATCAATAAAGAGAAAAAAAAATGTATGGAAGTTATTCTGCAAATTATTTTAAAAACTTTTACGTCTTTTTAGCTATCTAAAACGGTGTAATATCTACTGGATCTATTGAAAATTCTAAGAAAATGAGATTTCAATAGGCCCTAATGTAGAGTAACATAATAATAGAATTTAGATACTACCAATTACCGGTTTACTACCTGCACCTTCAAACAATGAAAAGGATTGGGTAAGCATTTTTTCCGGTCGGGGTACTCTCTGTGCGAGTGACATTTTCTGTTCACTAAACATTATTGAAAGATTTTTAGTCTGCTCATGCGATTCGTCCGTGGTAGATGTGCTATACCGTGCTTTTCAAAAATATCTGTGTTTCATCTTCTGATTGTGTGAATTGGCTCGTAACTGGATTTTGATCTCTGCTTGTGAATATGGCAACGTATACCAACGAGGAATATGCTGACATCCTAATGTGTTACGGATTTTGCGAAGGAGTGTCGTCGCGTGCACGTAATGAATACATACTGCGATATCCTACTCGTCGTGTACCTAATGTTAGCGTATTTGATGGAACTTATCGAAGACTACGAGAAACTGGTTCCGTACAAAGACGGCGGACTGACATGGGACGACCACGTATCTTTAACGAAGACGAAGAAAACGAAATACGACGTCTCTTTGAGGTGGACCCAACCACATCTACAAATGTTGTCGCACAACAGCTTGGTATTTCGCAGTGGAAGGTACGGTTTGTAATGCATACTGTTGGGTAACACCCTTACCACTATACGCCCGTACAAGTCATTGAAGAAGGGGATCCGTTGCGACGATTAGAATTCTGCAGATGTATGCTCAATACCGATGTCGAAGATGCATCTTTTTTTAAGAAGATACTATGGATTGACGAGTCGAAATTCGACAAAGACGGTCTTACAAACTACCACAATGCCCACTACTGGGCTTCTAAAGAGGAAGGCAATCCAAACAAAAAAGAACGAAAGGATCACAAACAAGATTCAGCTTAAATGTGTGGATGGGTATAATTTCAAATTATTTGGTTGGGGCCATTCTTCCTGCCAGATAATTTGAATGGCGAGGAATACGACAATTTTTTGCAGAACGATTTACCTAATTTGATGGAAGACCTACCTATTGGTTTGAGACAAAACATGTACTTTCAACACGATGGCTGCCCAGCTCACTACAGAGGAAGTGTTCGTGCATGGCTCAATGACAATTATCCCAACAAATGGATTGGAAGAGGCGGACCCATACCTTGGCCGGCGGGAAGCCCAGACCTAACACCGATGGATTTTTATGTGTGGGGTCACATGAAAAGTCTCGTATACGACCAGATGACTCCTATCGAAAACGTGGATGTCCTAAGACAAAAAATAATTGATGCGGCTGACGAAATGAGGCAGCACCTCACAACCAGCGTTGTGAAAAATAATTTAAGAAAAAGAATGAGAATTTGTATTAGAAATAGGGGCGACCATATAGAGCATAAATTATAACTAATAAAAAATATTAAATTGCAAGATTTTTCGTTTTATTTGTGTATTTTTTCGTATTTTCACCTAGAACTAAAAATTTACCTTTTGCTACCCGAGCCCGCTTTAGGTGTCATTCTGTGTACAGTTTTCCTATTAAACTCCTAGTATTATACTTTGTTTGATAGCTAAAAAGACGTAAAAGTTTTTAAAATAATTTTAAAACTTCCATACATTTTTTTTTCTCTTTACTGATTTAAAGTAGGAAACACTTGGTAAAAATTCGTAATTTAGAAATATTAACAAGCCGCCATTTGAAACTGTTAGTAACTAGTTCAAATTTTTTTGATGATTTTTGATACTTGACATACAGACTAACTAAAAATAACCAAAAAAAATCGCACTCGAGAACCTCTAATAAAAAAAATCGATATAAAAGCAAAAAAAAAACATGTTTTTTTTAGAAAATCTTTAAACTTCAATATCTCGAAAACGGTTAAGTTTAGGACATCATGTCATAGAATCAAATCGGTCAGAAACGACCTAAACTATAACGTCCTTAATTATCTAGGACGACTTTCCCTGTAACCCTGTATATATATATATATATATATATATATATATATATATATATATATATATATATATATATATATATATATATATATATATTGATTCACTATTATCGTCACTGCTTATTCCTTATATTACCTACGTAATAAAATATATCCTATAACCTGACCAGAGAATGTATGTATGTTTTAAAAAAGCACGTAAATCGGATAAGTGGTTCTCGAGTGATAAGCGCACCAACGGCCAACGGACAGATAGACAGACAGAGAGACGTTGCATTTTATATATTATAGATAGATAGAAGATGGATGCTGCTAAGGACTAAAGATATGTTTTCGAAAAGTTCAGCTCCAGTTTGTGAATCTTTATTATTTATTCGACCATAAACTCCTAAGAAACAATACTATATCCAAAGATTTTTATTAATTCTTTTGGCTCTATGAAATATTTATAAAATTTTCTTTCAAATATAACCCAGAAAAAATATTGCCTTATATATTCCTAAACCTAAAGGCCTCTTAAACTTTATATCATAAATATAAACGGATAAAATGTTTTTCTAGGTCTGGCATTAAGGGTCACGGTAAATATTATTATTACATTTCAACGAAAATAAATATTTTTGGTGAATTCAAGATGAATTGTGTTATTGTATTTTTTAGATTGACAAAAATATAATACATATATAAGATTTCGGAAGGTGAATTCTTTATTAAATTTAACATTTTAATGTTATAATTTTACTTCGGGACGTATACGATCAGTTCGCTTAAATAACACAGGCCAACAAAAAAAATACTTGTAACAATTTTTTAAACATCTAAGTATTATGTATTTTTGGGTGCTGAAACCGTATTTGGTATCAGTATTTTTGTATCACCCACAGTTCTCTCACAATATGACATCGATTAAATTCCTCCCCTTCCTGCTTGAAAAACTGAGCATACTGTTGATCTCTTGTTCTAAAATGTTCCAGATTCCAATAAATGTTTTTCTTTCAGCCTAGAACCAAGCAATTCTGCTTTTTCCTTAGTCAAACCCAAATCTCTCACTAAATCATTTAATTCAGCTTATGTAAACAACTGTGGTTTTAAATTTTCTAGAGAACATTGAAACTCATCATCATCCGGTCGACTTTCATTAAATTCGGGACTGGACTGTAAAATGTCATCAATAGACTGAGGTGGCTTAGGGAAAGGAAGTCCCGGTCCATGTCCTACCCGGCCGATTAGCTAAAGTAAAGTTAGGATAGACAATTACTTTCTTATTTTTGGAGTTATATCCAGAAACCTCAACGCTGCAAAAATAACAATCATTTGAATGATTTTTTTTATGCTCTCTTATACCATTTTAGAAGATCTTCGACACAAACATACTTTGTTAGGAGCCCAACATTTTTCTTGATTACCGATTTCTACACCAAAATATGCAAAGTATACTTTTTTTACAAAGTCAGTAATGTTTCTTTGATGTTTTTTAACTACAAACTCACCACATATAAAGGGTGTTTTTTATAGAGATATAGAACTTTGAAATGGAATAAAACAAAGATGAATTTTTTAAATTGACATGAAATTTACTTTATTCGACAGATAATCTTCTGGCATTATAATTTAAATATGACTTCTGGCATATGTCCGCCACGGCTGGCTCGGACGTAGTCTAATCTGGAGGTCCAATTTTCGATGACTTTTTCCAACATTTGTGGCCGTATATCGGCAATAACGCGGCGAATGTTGTCCTCCAAGTGGTCAATCGTTTCGGGCTTATCGGCGTAGACTAGCGACTTCACATATCCCCACAGAAAATAGTCTAGCGGCGTTAAATCGCACGATCTTGGAGGCCAATTCACGGGTCCGAAACGTGAAACTATGCGGTTACCAACGTTTCCTTCAATAAATCAATTGTGGCACGAGCTGTGTGACATGTTGCGCCGTCTTGTTGAAACCACAGCTCCTGCACATCATGGTTGTTCAATTGATGAACGAAAAAAACGTCAGTAATCATGGCTCTATAGCGGTCAACATTGACTGTAACGTTCTGACCAGCATCGTTTTTAAAGAAGTACGGACCAATGATTCCACCAGTCCATAAAGCACACCAAACAGTCAGTTTTTTCTGGATGTAACGGTGTCTCAACATACACTTGAGGATTATCATCACTCCAAATACGGCAGTTTTGTTTATTGACGTATCCATTCAAACAAAAGTGAGCTTCATCGCTAAACAAAATTCGCTTATGAAAATCGGATCAACGGCAATCTTGTTTTGGGCCCATTCACCGAATCTTCGCCTTGCTAGGTGATCGTGTGGCTTCAATTGTTGCACGAGTTGGATTTTGTAAGCACGCAAACCAAGATCTTTCCGCAAAATCTTCCATAAAGTGGATGGACACATATCCAATTCCTGTGCACGCTGGCGGATAGACTGATTCGGGTCTTCCTCTACGCTACGCTCTACAGCAGCAATGACTTCTTCTGTACGCACTGTACGACGTCTCTGTGGATGCGTATTATCATTTAGAGTAAACTTGGGGCGAAAACGTTCCATAGTTAATCGAATTAATTGCTCTGATGGACGATTATGTTGACCGTAAAATGGACGTAGTGCGCGATACGTATTTCGAACAGAACCATGATTTTCAAAATAAATTTGCACAATTTGGAAGCGTTGTTCAGGCGTCAGTCTATTCATGTTGAAATGCCAAATCAAACTAAACATAAATCACTTGACAGCTGACAAAATGGCCGCCAGTTAAAAAAGTGTTGCCAACTTAAAGTTTTATACCTCTATAAAAACACCCTTTATAAGAAAAGGTGTTGGGAGAGTTTTTTACAACCATGATTAACCATACTTCGAGTGTGAATTAAAGCACATGTGTTAAACACTGCAATGCGAGGTTATATTAGCTGGAAGAAAACAAACAGCTGTGACATTTATCGGAACTGCCAACATAATAACATTTGATTTTACTGCCAACCTTACAAAATTCTGATTTTATTGCCAACCTAATAACATTCGCATGATAAAAAATAAACTTTTCACATTTTAAAATGTGAAAAACTGGTGAGTAATACGACTTTTTAGTATTTCGCACGGAACACTTATAAGATGACTTCGGTGTCTGTCTGTCAGTCTGTCTGTCACACCCGATTTTCTCCGAAACTATTTGTCATAGAAAGTTGAAATTTGGTAATAATATAGGAATTGATGGCTTCATCAGAGCCATGCAGTTTTGAAAGTTAAATTTTGACTTAAGGCACAGTAAACACACTATACAGTAGCGAAACTTAAGGATAACCGCATGGGAAAATCAGGTTCGTTTTCAGAAGGTCACGTGGCAATCCGCCATGTTAAAAGTGGACCAGCGCGAGATTTGAAATACAAATAAAGTTGTGCAAAGTTTTATCATTCAAAATCATAAATATAGGAACGTTTGAAAATTTTTGATTTGTTATTTAACACAGCATAAGTAATATAAAAGTTAATGCAGCATGAGTAATATAAAAAAAAAAACAAAAAGAATTTAGCACTTTGTTAGAAAAGAAATGAAAACAGGTGAAAAAATTGATAGGAAGGTATTTGATGGAATTCTTCATATTCAACTTCAGTTTTTAATAATCTTATCCAAAAATTCAAAAGTCTATCAAAGTTAAACGTCACTGTTTGAGGTTAAAATTTTATTTACATCATTTTTCAAGTAAATTTGCGATTAAAGATGTTTTTTAAGGACTAAATTAATTTAATTTTAACATACGTAATACCTAATGCTATTTTTTCTTGTACCGTGAAATAAAGACATATTGTCATTACTAAGATGTCAACATCTTCTAAAATAAAAGCATTTTTTTCTAAGAAGTTAATTAAAAAACACTGTATCTACTTTTTTGGTACTTATTTTTTCTTAAACTACAAAACTATATTGTGTAACTTCGAGAAAGGTTAATATAATATTATTAATGAATTATGAACGTATATGTATAGTCCTCTATTTTCTAAGTTAATGATTCTTAGAGGTTCTATACCTTTTTGTGTTCTGTTATCCGTATTGCTTTTTGACAACGTAATTAACGCTTGCTTTTATTTACAATGAAGTAATATTTAGATCAAAGAGTCAATACAGTAATTTCCTAATTATATTTACATACAATACTTAGTTATGAGCAAGCTGACTTGTCAATTACAACTATGTTGGGAATGTGGAATCTTTGGCACAATGACACTACTCAGTATATATCACCACTACACCAAACACTTTATTTTTACACTCGACGCGCGTTTCGCTAACCATATTAGCTTCATTAGGAGAAATGATTAACTCATATATACTGAGTATTGTCAATTACAGTTTAAAAGGAAAATAACTATATTTAATTTATAGTATAGGTATACAACAATAGAAATAAGTTCTTTATAGGAGGAATATTAATAACAGGTAACTAAATCTTCAAAATTTTAATAGTAACCATAATTACCATCAAAATGGACTTTGATTAAGTGCCCCCCCCCAAAACCCCCTACTGTCCATTTAACGAACTTATTTTCAGAATATTTTACCCTCTGGCACACATTGTCTGACAAAATCATATTAAAAAAATTTGGAATCACATTAAAATTATTCTTATTTTAATAGCATATTTGATTCAAAAATTGATTTATATCAGTTATTTCAATAATCCCATTCCCCAGTGGTTTTGTGATCTCAACACGACACTTAATATTTAAACTTTCAAACCCAGCTTATAAGAAAATAAAATATACTGTCTAAAATTTGAAAATAATAAATATGTTGTTATAGGTTCTGTATTCCTTGCAATATATTTACAGTAACTTTTGAAAGATTGGCATGAAAAAGGAGCAACGTAATTTATAGAGAAAAAATTAAAAAAATAGCCACTTTCAGAGTATTAATTGTACTTGCAATTAAACAGTGTTAAATTTATCAGGTTTATTATTAGAAAAGGTGTGTCAAACAATTAATACAGATGAAGTTATTGAATACTAGAAGCCTCTTGAGAATACACCTTTTAGAAAAAAATATGTATAATTTACACAAATATAAATAGTTTTAAATAACCGAATACTAGTTTACACAAAAATAAATCTTTCTAAAAACCAGAATTTGAAGGATTATTTATTAATCATAAAAAAATTACACAGGCACACAAAAAAAGTTTTTCACTACCAAACAAACCGTTATACCCTATATGTATTTTTGCGCGCTGAAACCGAATCTGAGGTCAGAATTGAGCAATTACGTCAGGATTTTTAAATAACCAGCCGAACTAAGTTTAGAAATAAATTTCAAGCTTTAATGACCAAATCACTCTACCAATACGAACGTTTTATTAAATCAATCAAGGTTCCCTGGAAGGCCGTCTCTTGAGCAAATACGCCTAAAAAAAATGTACGTTAGTAATGATAATATTGTTTCATACATATGTATTTTTTCAAAAATGCATTTAAGATAGTAAAAAGTTGTCTTGTGAAAGCAAGCAATAGAGCTTTATTAAAATAATCAACAACTCCAACAACTTTAATCGCATACCATGATTTCTATGAAATCATTGTTTCAACTAAAAACAGAGGAACTGCAAAAAAAATCATTAATGCGGCAACTTAAACTTTAACAGATAATACCGTTGATGATTAAATGTGATGCAAATAAAGCACAATTAAATTTAGTTATGATTTAGAATAATAGTCTTAGCACGCCCTGATTGAGTTAGAAATTTCTTATTTGCAAATTTTAGAGCCTAAAAAAGTGTAACTCGAGCAAATAATTTGCGAAAATAATTATATGAAATATTGCAATTCTCAACGGCACAACAATAACCTCCTTTCCCCTTGATTATATAAATTGTTTCTCAACCTTTTCTATTCTCTTCACTTACAAACGTTTTTAATTCTCTTTTTCTACAAACTCTCTCTTCCTTCTGTCTTTATATTCATATAAACTGCAGTCACATCAAGAAACGATGGACAATACATTTCCAAAGACACATTCCGAGTTCGGATGTAAACACTGAGCGGCCATTTTGAAAAAGGACCTGTCGACGCACGCGCCGTCAGAATCCCGTCACCAAATTGGAGCTCAGTTTCGCTATTGTAGTATGTTTACTGTGCTTAAGGGGTTAGTTTTGGGGGGTGAAATCGGAAGTAAAAAAAAAAATTCTTTACTAGGTAATCGAGTGTAGTGTCAAATGAAAGGTTGTGAAAACACGAGTAATATATATATATATATATATATATATATATATATATATATATATATATATATATATATATAATGTAATACTTGCGCGCACCTTTCTTTATATTATTTTTAAAAAATCGCGAAAAATCGCTGTCCACCAGCCTTATCTCGCAAAGTACTTATCTAAAAATTTTGAAAAAATTCTGGAATATTCTACACGGGGTGTAGATTGAACGAAAATTATCACGAGTACATTACCTTTAATAATTTATCTGGTATATAAAAAAAAAACAGAAATTTCAATGTCATCAATTTTCAGTAAAGATTGGAAACAAACTTTGTTGAAAACTCATTTGGGGGGTGTTTTGTGAAGTCACTGATCATTTTATACTTCCGTTACAACATTTTTTATTTGAAAAGCAATCAACGTACGGAACACTAATTGCGCAAGTTTAACTTGCACTTGACCGGTTATTTATTATTATTTTCGGTGTCGGACTCGGAAATTATTAAAAAAGTTTTTTCATTGGCCTGTGTAATCCAATAATATAAGGTGAAAAAAAGGGTACACCTCGGAATGGAAGTTAGAAAGCTAAAAATTTGCATAAATCTTTGTTTTGGCATTCTAAAAGTTAACAAACCTCGCGAAAATCATTTTTTTTTTGTAAATATTCTGATTCTTATACTTTAAATGACGTTTGAAGTTATTACAGCACTTGTAAGGCATAAAATTCTCCACAAAACTGATCTCAAGCAATATTTTATATATATTAACCGTTCTCGAGATAGAGCGCGAAGAGTGGGAAGCGCCCATCTATATAATATATATAAAATGCAACGTCTCTCTGTCTGGCTGTCTGTCCGTCCATCCGTTAGTGAGCTTATCACTGGAGAACAACTTATCCGATTTACGTGCTTTTTTAAAAAAAAAACATACATATGTTCTCTGACCAGGTTGTAGGCTATATTTTATTAGGTTAGGTAACATAAGGAATAAGCAGTGACGATAATAGTGAATCAAGTCGGAAAAAAGTTTGCCGCTAGCGCGTTCTCTTGCAATACACCGTCTAAACCATTAATTATGGAATAATATCATGTAGCAAATATCTATAACATATATAAAATGCCAAGTCTCTCTGTCTGTCTGTCCGTTAGTGCGCTTATCATTCTAGAACCCCTTATTCGATTTACGTGTGTTTTTTTTTTAATTCACACATTTGTTCTCGGGCCAGGTAATCTTCTCTAATATATATAAAATGCAGCGTCTCCCTGTCTATCTGTCTGTCTACCTGTCTGTTAGGGCGCTTATCACTCCGCGCTTTTTTCTTTTTAAACATACCAGGTGTACAAGTATAAATGCGGATTTCAGACAACAGATGGTACACCAATGCAGTTTGTGCTATAAAGATTGACACTGCGCCATTTTGTTGTGTCATCAACAAGTGTCAGATGCGCACGAGCGATAAATTGGAAAAGTGCGTGCATAGTGTTGTGTTGTTGTGTTCAATATGTCGAAATTTATACCGAACAAAGAGCATTCGCGGACAGCATTAATTTTTTGTTTTCATTTGAAGAAAACTGGTGTTGAATCATACCGATTACTTCGAGAAGCTTATGGTGAACATGCTCCATCGCAAGATACGTGTGAACGATGGTTTCGGCGTTTCAAAAGTGGTGACTTCGATGCTGCAGACAAGGAAAGTGGAAAACCGCCAAAAAAATACGAAGATGTGGAATTGCAAGCATTGTTAGACGAAGATGATTCACAAAACACAAAAACAACTCGCCGAGCAATTGGACGTTAGTCAACAAGCTGTTTCCAATCGGCTACAAGAGATGGGAAAGATTCAGAAGACCGGTAGATGGGTACCACATGAGTTGAACGACAGGCAAATGGAAAAGCGCAAAAACACGTGTGACATTTTGCTCGCTCGGTACAAAATGAAGTCGTTTTTACACCATATAGTTATAGGGGATGAAAAGTGGATTTATTTTCAGAATCCCAAGCGCAAAAAATCATGGGTAGACCCAGTCCCACCATCCATATCGACCGCAAGACCGAATCGCTTTGGCAGAAAGACGATGCTCTGTGTTTGGTGGGACCGGAGGGGCGTGGTCTATTATGAGCTGTTAAAATCTAACTAACTAAACGTTACCAACAACAATTGACCGATTTGAACCGTTCGCTGCTTGAAAAAAGGCCAGAATACCGAAAGAGGCAACACAAAGTCATTTTTCTTCATGACAATGCTCCATCACATACGTCAAAACTAGTTCGCGACGCGTTGGAAGCACTCAGCTGGGAAGTTCTACCCCATGCGGCTTACTCACCAGACTTGGCTCCTTCCGATTACCACTTGTTTGCACCGATGGGGCATGCGCTTGCTGAGCAGCGCTTTGGTTTCGTCCGAAGATGTGAAAAAATGGCTCGATAAATGGTTCGCAGCAAAAGGGGAAGATTTTTACTGGCGTGGTATTCACAAATTGCTCGAAAGATGGGAACAATGTATAACACGCGATGGAGCATACTTTGAATAAAGCACTTTTTATCATTCTTCCGAATTTAACATGTTTTTATAGAAAAAAAATCCGCATTTCATACTTGTACATCTGGTAGAAATGTTAGAAAAGCGTTGGGCTGATTGTATCGCTCTTGAAGGAAACTATGTTGATAAATGAAATCGAATTTTGCGAAAAAAATGTGTTTTAAGTAGTTAGACCAAAAACTTTTCGCCTACTTCTTCTTCCCGTTATACCGAACTTTTTTTGTGAGAGTCACATATACCCTGTGATTATCTAAACTAGTGTGTTTATTTTGAAGTAACGAAATATTATTAAAATCTTGCTTATGTGCTTCTAAATCTTTTATTGAATTAACGATACAAAGAGATAAATGGACCTTTCTGATTTGTTTTTGCACATTTTCATAGAATTAAAAAAATATAAGTGTTCCAAATAATTTTTAAAACTATAAATTTTATTTTAAGAGATATAATTTATATTCCAAACATTACCAAAATTATTAGTTTTTAGTAACACATGGGCTGAAAAGTCCCGGCCTAACAAAGAAAACACGGTTTTTTTGGTTCAAAATTAGCTTTATTCATCAACGTAATCTCCATCAAGAGCAACGCAATCATTCCAGCGCCGCTCTAACATTTCAATACCACTTTTGTAGAACGATTTATCTTTTGCCTCAAAATAGACCTCAGTTTCAGCGATAACCTCTTCATTCGTGCGAAATTTCTTACGGCGAGCATTTTTTTCAGGTCTGCGAACAGCCAGTAGTCGCTGGGAGCCAAATCTGGCGAATACGGTGGATGTGGGAGCAATTCGAAGTTCAATTCATGTAGTTTTTGCCATTGTTTTGATTGACTTGTGACACGGTGCGTTGTCTTGATGAAACAAAATTTTTTTTCTTTGCCATATGCGGTCGTTTCTTTGCAATTTCGGCCTTCAAACGCTCCAATAACGTTATATAATATTCACTGTTGATGGTATTTCCTTTCTCAAGATAGTCGATGAATATTACACCACGCACATCCCAAAATACCGAGGCCATAACCTTTCCAGCCGATTGTTGTGCTTTCGGGCGCTTTGGACGAGGTTCACCAGTTGCTGTCCACTCAGATGACGATCGTTTTGATTCCGGAGTGAAGTGATGGATCCATGTTTCATCCATTGTCACATATCGACGCAAAAATTCCGGTTTGTTACGTTTAAACATGGCCAAACACTGCTCAGAATCATCAACACGTTCTTGTTTTTGATCAACAGTGAGCAAACGCGGCACCCACTTTGAACAGAGCTTTCTCATAGTCATATGCTCATGCAATATAAAGCCAACACGTTCTTTTGATATCTTTACGATGTCAGCTAACTCACGCAACTTCACTTTTCGATCATTCAAAACGATTTTATGGATTTTTTTGATGTTTTCTGGTGTTACCGCCTCATTTGGACGTCCACTGCGTTCTGCATCATCGGTGTCTCTACGACCACGTTTGAAGTCAGCAAACCAACGTTTTATTGTTGTTTCTGATGGAGCGGAGTCCCCATAACACTTTTCAAGCCATTGCTTCGCTTGAACGGTATTTTTTCCCATCAAGAAGCAGTGTAAAATTAAAACACGAAATTGTTTTTGATCCATTGTTTTGAAAATAACAAAATTAGCGTCACTCTTAGCACAATTACTCACAAACTAATGAATAGAATATCATGAAATTTAAACAGCTGTCTTTTGAAGGTTAGTATTAACTGAAAAAAAGGTGACTGCAATAAAACTAGCGCCATCTATGTGTTAGGCCCGGGACTTTTCAGCCCATGTGTTATGTTAATTTTTATTAAACTTAAATAAACAAGTACCTCTTTTAACTTTCAACTGAAATATGGTATTCTATAGCTATAGAATTGAACTAAGTTTTTAATACACTTCTTAGAAGCTGAAATTTAAAATATATTTCTTTTCGACTTTTTAAAAGTTAGAGTACCTTACTTTTTTGTTGTTATCTGAAGCAGTAATTAAGTTTTTGAAGTATCTGAATATAATTAGATTTTATTTGTAAAGGTAATTTAAACAAGTTGATCAGAAGTTTTATTCTCGAGACTTTTGAATTTCAAAACTCTCTTTTTAAAATATCTTGTAATACGTCTTGTAAAAATTGAATTAAAAGTTTCGGGCGTATAATAATGAAACGCATAATATTGTTTTATTAAATATGAAATTTGAATCTACAAATGTTACATTTATATATACACTAGCCGTGCCCGCGGCTCTGCTCGCGTGGACTTGATTCACTACAATCGTCACTGCTTTTTCCTTTTGTTACCTAACGTAATAAAATATCTGCCATTATCTTCCTTATCTTCCATTATTTTTCCTTATCTCCCATGATCTCTCCATAATTTCCATTATCTAGGCTTATCTTTGCTCATCTCCCATTATTTCTCCTTATATCCCATTATTTCTCCTTATCTCCCATTATCTCACCTTATCTCCCATTATCTAGGCTTATCTCGACTTATCTCGCAATATTTATTCTTATCTCCCATTATTTCTCCCTATCTCCCATTATCTCACCATAACTCCCATTATCTAGACTTATCTCCGCTTATCTCCCATTATTATATCTGAGAAGGTCATAATAAAAAAGGGGTGTACCTCAAGGTTCAATTTTAGGACCCCTGTTATATATACTGTATACTAATGAATTGCCTAAAGTGTCGCATGACTATATAGTGCTGTATGCCGATGATACTACTCTGATCTTTAAAGAGGATAATAAACATCTCTTACTTCAAAAAATGGTTAATACTCTAAACCTATTAAGGCAATATTTTACTTCGAATGATCTACTTTTAAATATCTCAAAAACACAGATGATTCTATTTTCTAACAGAAGTAATGAACGTGTAACAGTAACATATGACAACATTGATGTAGTTTCGGGAGATGAGATTTTATTTCTTGGAGTGATTGTGGACAGGAGACTTGACTGGAAGTGTCATGTCAGTGCTTTGGCCAATAATATGGCTAAGTATTGTTACGCGCTAAGAGTCATTTTAGATTATGTTGGTGAAGACGCAGCACTGTCTTCTTATTACGCCTACGTTCATTCGCGTATGAGATATGGAATCATCTTTTGGGGAAATTCCTGTGAGATAAACAGAATTTTGGTTTTGCAGAAGAAGTGTCTAAGAGTAGTGTACAGAATAAAGGCAAGAGATAGTTGTAAAAACGTATTCATTTCAAAACGAATTTTTACTGTAATAAGTTTATATATATATGAAGCAGTGTTATTTGTTCATAGTAATAAAGACCTATTTCAAGAAAGCATAAGAGTGCATGAACATAACACTAGGTTAAAAAATGATTTAAAACCAAACAAAAGTAAATATTCCTATATACAAAAGAATGTACATTTTTGTATTCTAAGATTGTACAATAGTTTTCCTAATCATGTTAGAATTTTAAGAACGAACTTGCTGAAACTAGTAATTAAGAATTATTTAGTCCGTAAGGCATTTTATAGTTTGGAGGAGTTCTTTGCTGATGAATCTCGGCTATTTTTATGTGTGTAACTAGAATATTTGATAAAATGCAATATTTCTTAGTTTAAGAACTTTTGACATTGTTCCACGCTTCTATATGGAGCTTTGTAATTTACAAGGAATAAATAAAAACATTATCTATCTATCTATCTATCTATTTCTCCTTATCTCCCATTATTTATACTTATCTCCCATTACCTCACCTTATCTCCCGTTATATAGGCTTATATCGAATTATATAGAACATATGTATAAATTTATAAAAACACGTACGTCAGCGATGGATTTTCTTAAAGCTCACTCCATGTCTCTATTGGTTTTTCTCAAAGGTTATGATGTAACAATTTTTGACAAGTCTGGACGATAAGTGCTTCTAAGTCGATTATATTCAACGATTGTGAACTCCTGAGCTTTGATACTACCGAAGTCGACATTAATTAGATGTAATCCGCACAGACTTGTCACTCTTGAAAGTGCCACGTATGCTTGACCGCGTGTGAACAATGAAGAACCGATGTCCATCAGTGCACTGTTTAGACTTAGCCCCTGACTTTTGTTTATGGTAATAGCATAGGATATACATATTGGAAACTGTTCGCGATGAACATAGGCTCTATTAATAATTTCAAATTTAGTTTTGACTGGACCAAGCTCGTAATGATGTTCACTATTAAATGTAATATGTATTTTTTTTTTATTTTATTTGTATTTTCAGGATCAACCTTTACTCCTTGTACTATACCGATAGAACCGTTGACTAAACCAAGACTCACGTCAATATGTCGTCTTAACATGACTTTTGCTTCTATTTTAATAACTATATTCTCTTCTAGCTCTCCTGTCATGGAAGCATCATCTTCATACTTTTTTATAATTAAAATATCCTTAAAGTATTTCACTTAACAATTTTTTAATTACACGAAGTAGGTAAGTATTATTAAACGAACATATTATGTTCTTATGTAACACATGTTTGGAACAACGCAATTGAACACTTTGGAGAATCTCGAGCGGTTGCTCTTGACATATCCAAGGCATTCGACCGTGTTTGGCACGATGGACTGTTGGCTAAGTTGCGCTCTTATGGTATGTCTGAAAGGTTCTGTTTGTGACTCTCATGTTTCCTCAGAGAGCGTTCTTTACGAGTGGCGGTCGACGGATTTCTTTCTAACACCCTCACTATCAACGCTGGTGTGCCCCAGGGCTCCATACTGTCTCCTACTCTCTTTCTCATTTACATTAACGATCTGCTGAAAAAGACCGGGAATCCAATCTATAGCTTTGCAGATGACAGTACGCTTGTCTCTTCATTCACCTTGAACGCTCGGACATCGGCTGCTCAGGCGAATATCCACAGACAGCAGGAGGTCGTTCAACTTAACAAAGACCTGGAGGAGGTTCTATTCTGGGGTGACCGTAACCAAGTGGAATTTAACGCTACAAAAACCCAAGCGGCAGTTTTTTCTAAAAAAGTTAACGTTGCTGAACCCGACATAGTTATGTCGGGGCACTCCATTCCCCTAGCATCGTCGCTCAATTTGTTGGGCGTTAGTTTGGGAGCAAATATGTCTTGGCATGAACATGTTGCAGGCATAGCAAGGAGAGCTTCTCAAAAGTTGGGAATATTATTTAGAACCAGAAAGCTTTACACCCCACAACAACTGTTAATTCTTTACAAAGCCCAAATTCGACCAACTGTGGAATACTGCTCCCACGTTTGGGGCTCCGCTCCCAAACATACACTGCATTTGTTGGATTCTGTTCAGAGAAGAGCGGTCCGTCTGATTGGGGACCCGGAATTGACCGGCGGCCTTGATTCGCTGGAACATCGAAGAACGGTTGGCGACTTGAGTCTGTTCTACAAGTATTTTCATGAAGAGTGTTCGAAGGATGTAGCCCGCTTAATTCCTCCCAAAGCGGTGCATGTTAGAAATACACGTCGCGCTGGTGCTTCGCATCCCTATGAGGTTCAGCTTGTTACTCCGTATACAACGCTTTTCAGGCAATCTTTTATATGGAGAACGTCATCCCTTTGGAATAATTTGCCCAGCGCTGTGTTTCCCACCGAGTACAATTTACAGCGATTCAAGAACAACGTGAATCGCTTTTTTTTTTTTCCGCACTCGTGCCGCTCCTGGAGCGCTTTAGGGACTTCCCTGCAGCACGTGTGCTAGACCAATAAAAAAAAAAAAAAAAATATTTAATAAATGAAAAATATTATTAAATATAATATATTAATTAATAAATAATACAAATTATTCATAATTATGGATTTTTTAGTGATTAATTAACTTTATACGACGTATTATTTACCGGACTTACGGCTGACCTTGCATTATGCTATGTATGGCTGAGCGCTGCGCGCTCTATCTCAAAAACGGTTAAGCGTATAAAAAAATGTTTAGAACAAAATTTGTAGAGAATTTTATGCTCTACAATTTTCGTAATAAATGCAAATATCATTGAAATCATAGGAAGCGAGATATTTGCGAAAAACCGATTTTTGTGACCTTTGACCTTGAATATCTTGAGACGCGGAGACGAGATTTTATGAAACTTTTGAGACAACTTTTAGAATGCCAAATTAAAGGTTTATACAGATTTACAGCTTATTATCTCTCATTCCGAGGTTGACCCTCTTTTTTGGCTTAAGTGACTGTACCGTTTAGAAAACGGGACGGAAATTTCGGGATGTTTCAGCTTCTCCTTCCTTTATAGGCTAAACACTAACTAAATTCAAAATTTGAAGTTTGTGTGTCTGCTAGAAGTACCTTAGAATTTTGATGATCGGTGAGTGTGTCAGTGACAAAATTAAAGAACTTCGACTGTCGATAATTCGTAAACTATAAGGTATAAATAGTAGGTAATTTAGGAACGTAGCTAGTATAGTATGTCCTCTTGGTCACTGAAAATTCAGGCTTCTAGCTTTATCCACAACGAAGTTACAGGGGGGTCGAAAGTGCCGTGAGTAGCTTCGAGAAAAGGTTGGTACGGCTGTGCTTTCTGCTCGACTTGGCGGGGGCACTACCGTGCCCTCAGATATGTGTTACGGCACCTCGGCAACGTTGACGGATATTATGACATCCCCTCAATATATCTCATCAGAAATACAGTACGAAAAAAGGTAAAAATCCCTATAGTGGCGGAGAGGTGAACTACAAAAAAATAAATAATGACTGACCGCCGTTCCTCAATAAATATTTTGCTTTATGACAACAAATATTTATTTTTCATTTTCAGTAAGATATTTTACTTAATATTCTAATGCAAATTGCTTTAATTTCAGGCGACTTTTAAAGATTGATTATGTTTGAGTGTTCGTCGAAGTAGAAAATTTCCGAATTCGTTTCCAATTACAAGAAATGAATCTCAAGGCATTCGCTGAACTGGAAAAAAGGAAAATGTAAACATACCTGTTATTCTCCTGTCTAACACGTGCAAGGAGAAAATTGGAGTGAATGAACGAATTACTATTAAACTTTAATTTAAAATAAATTGGTTCAAGGCATCCTCTAATTTAGTCTGCAGTAGCACAGTTCAATTAAATTGAATTGGCAATTTGCAGGAATCGAGTCAATTCTGTTTTAAAAGACAATATTAGCAACTGTTTTCTTAATATTCAGTAAAATTACGCGATTCCAAATATGTAAACAATAACGAAAAACTTAGCAATTATATAGCTTACCTCTTGCAGAGAACGCAACTTTAATGTGTATTAATAACAATTGAAGTATGCTGTTTTACAACTAGAAAACAAGAAATTCAAAAATATTTTTGATTTATCAGAAATGGCTTGAAATATTCGAAGTTAGGTAGGTATCTTTGAAAAATGGCTTTTATTAACTTAGTTATTATATTAACACGTAGGATGCAAAGTTTTTGGCCTACCTACTTAAAACACATTTTTTTGTTGCAAAATTACACTTTATTCATCAATATAGTCTCCCTCGAGAGCGATACCACTAGCCCAACGCTTTTCTAACATTCCTATACGTTTCTTGTAAAAAGATTTCTCTTTACCTTCAAAATAGGCGTCAGTTTCGGCGGTACCCCGTGGGGGAGCGGGATAGAATATCTCCCCTGGTACGTTCTGCCTGTCGTAGGAGGCGGCTTAAAGAACAACCTAGATGCCCAGATCCCACCAGCATCGCCCGGTGTGATACCATCGCATCGGCTTAGGCTGCGTGAAGTTGCTTAACGTTTCGTGGCTGTGCCGATGTCCCGGACTGTGGGACCAAATAGCATGATGAGGCACCTGGATACAAAAAATTCCGGAGGTAAAATAGCCCCCCGTTCGGATCTCCGGGTGGGGGCTGGTTCAGGGACGTCGAGATGCGTCGAGAGACAGAATTTTAAAATGGATTTTTGCAACATACGAAGGCTAAACTCGAAAATTCAGTGCACCAACACCTGCAATCACATAAACCTCATGTACTCGCTCTCTGTGAAACCAAGGTCAGTTTATCGACCAGCACAGTCAACTATCTTTATCCTGGGTACAACTTCTATTCCCGATTTAGACATAACTTTGGGATCTGTCTTTTTGTCAGAAGCGACCTCTCTTACCAATGAGAAGAGGCTCTGGAGCCCCCGAACTTTGATGTTATGTGGTTAAAAATAACGACTCAAGCAGCCACGAGGTTCATCTGTATCCTCTATCGACCACCAAGTGATACTAACTTTAGAACACTTTTCGCTTCTCTCATCATTTACAAATTAACTATCCAAATGCCGAAATTGCCATCCTGGGCGACTTTAATATCCACAATATCAACTGGCTTAAATATTCAAATACTACCGACGAACAAGGTCGTGAAGCTGAATCATTTTCAATCAGTTGTGGCTTAACTCAGCTTATTGACGAACCAACACGGATCCCTGATCGAGACGGGGAATTCGCCAGTCTTCTTGATCTGTTTTTAACCACCAATCCGGAGATTTACACGTTCAGTGTAAATCCACTGTTAGGTTCTTCCGACCATAAACTTTCAACATCGAGTATTTTACCAATCACTGACAGAGAGGCGCCTAAACCGCGCAGATTTGGCACTACAAATCTGCTAAATGGGGAGATTTCATGGAATATTTTCGAATTTTCCCTTGGTTAGACGTTTATTTTCAATCCGACGACCCATCTGACTACGCCAGGGACGTTTTCGATGTTATTTTGGTCGGTATGGAGGCTTACATCTCTTTTTTTCGAAGAAATGCCCTTCCAACGGCAAGAAAATGCAAAGAAGCTATTGCTTCTAAACATCTTGCATAGCGACCATGGCGTGAAAATCCTAACACCATAAAATCGTAACACCTTTGTTCGTGCCAGGAACAGATGCAAAGAAATTATCGACGAAACCAAGCAGGCACACAATCAACGGATTAGAAACAAACTTCTCGCCTGTTCCAACAATTCCAGGTCCTTTTGGTCAGTCGCTAAGGCAGTTAATCAAAATTTCACCAAATCCACCATACCACCACTCACACAGCCAGATAATTCTATTGCAACGACACCTATTGAGAAAGCGAACTTGTTGGCTGAATTCTTTGCTTCACATTCTACTGTCGAATTTCAAGGAAAAACACCACCTACTATTCCCATAGTGCAGTCAAGGATAGCTGATATTGTCTTTAGACAGCGTATCATAAAACGTAATTTGATGAAGCTAGACACCAAAAAGGCTTTGGGCGGAATACTTGTCATAATTCTCAAAAACTATGCAAGGGACCTAACACCAGTTTTCTGTAGACTTTTCAACCTATCCTACAGGAAGGGAATATTTCCTTCCTGTGCCACACTTCAGCCGATATCTAAAAAAGGCCTTGCCAAATAACCCGACCAATCGCACTGCTTCCAATAATATCGAAAGTCATGGAAAAGGCTATCAATCAGCATCTTCTAAATATCTTGAAGGATTCGACATTATTAGCGATCACCAATATGGCTTTCGTAAAAATAGAACAAACGGGAGATCTTCTGACTTATGTAACACATGTTTGGAACAACGCAATTGAACACTTTAGAGAATCTCAAGCGGTTGCTCTTGACATATCCAAGGCATTCGACCGTGTTTATCACGATGGGCTGTTGGCTAAGCTACGTTCTTGGTATGTCTAAAAAGTTCTGTTTGTTTCCTCAGAGAGCGTTCTTTACGAGTGACAGTCGACGGATTTCTTTCTAACACCTTCACTATCAACGCCGGTGTACCTCAAGGCTCCATACTGTCTCCTACTCTCTTTCTCATTTATATTAACGATCTGCTGGAAAAGACCGAGAATCCCATCTACATCTTTGCAGATGACAGTACACTTATCTCTTCATTCACTTTGAACGCTCGGACCTGAACCCGACTTAGTTATGTCGGGGCACTCCATTCCCCTAACATCGTCACTCAATTTGTTGGGCGTTAATTTGGGAGCAAATATGTCCTAGCATGAGCATGTTGCAGACATAGTAAGGAAAACTTCTCAAAAGTTGGGAATATTATTTCGAACCAGAAAGCTTTACACTCCACAACAAATGTTAATTCTTTACAAAGCTCAAATTCGACCAACTATGGAATCCTGCTCCCATGTTTGGAGCTCCGCTCCCAAACATACACTGCATTTATTGTATTCTATTCAGAGAAGAGCTGTTCGTCTGATTGGAGACCCGGAACTGACCAGCGGCCTTGATTCGCTGGAACATCGAAGAACGGTTGGCGACTTGAGCCTATTCTACAAGTATTTTCATGGAAATTGTTCGAAGGATGTGGCCCGCTTAATTCCTCCCAGAGCGGTGCATGTTAGAAGTACATATAGCGCTAATACTTCACATCCGTATGAGGTTCAGCTTGTTACTCCTCGTACAACGCTTTTCAATCAGTGTTTTATATGGAGAACATCATACCTTTGGAAGAATTTGCCCAGAACTGTGTTTCCCACCAAGTACAATTTACAGCGATTCAAGAACAACGTGAATCGCTTTCTCCGCTCACGTGTCGCTCCTGTAGCGCTTTAGGGACTTCCCTGTAACGCGTGTACTAGACCCATAAAAAAAAAACTTCTTCACGGGAGTTAAATCTTTCTCGTGAGCTTTTTTTGAGGTTTGTGAATAGATAATAGTCGCTGGTGGCCAAATCTGGAGAATACTGTGGATGAGGAAGCAATTCGAACTTCAATTGATGCAATTTTACCATCGTAATCATTGACTTGTGACTCGGTGCATTGTCTTGATGAAAGAGCACTTTTTTTCTTGTTCATTTGGGGCGGTTTCTTTGCGATTTCTGCCTTCAAACGCACCAGTAACTTTATATAATATTCGCTACTGATGGTTTTTCTTCCTTCTCAGCATAGTCGATGAAAATTATTCCATGCACATCCCAAAATACAGATGCCAAAACCTTCCCAGCCGACTAATAATTTTCGATATATTCCGAATATTCGAATAATTTCGAGAATATTCCAGAATTTTTTCAAAATTTTTTGATCAGTATGTTTCGAGATAAAGGGAGGCAGCGATTTTTTGCACTTTTTTTAAAAAATAATAAAAAGAAAATTGTGCGCCAGTATTACATTATATATATTGTTGAACTCGTCTTTTCACAAGCTTTCATTTGACACCCCCCCCACTAGATGACTTGGTAAAAAAAAAAAATTTCACCCCCAGAACTAACCTCTTAACGCAAACTTTAACTTTCAAAACTACACTGCTCTGATGAGGCCATCAAATTCCGATATTAGTGTCAAATTTCAACATTTTATGTCTAATAGTTTCGAAGAAAATTGGGTGTGAAAAATAGACGGACGGTCGGACGGACGGACGGACGAACGGACGGACACCGAAGTGATCTTATAAGTGTTCCGTACGGAACATTAAAAATATGCCTACAAAAACAGTGTTACAACTTACCTATATAATAAGTGCAGCAACACAATTACAACCCTTTTGTAAGGAGTAAAAGAGGTCTGTGGTATCCTAAAATCAGGCAAAAACCTGTGACGGATGGACTAATTCTAGGGCTGTAATAAATAGCTTAGGGGAGATTGTATCTCTCGGTCTTACGCCTCTTCCTATACGTATTTGTTCTGTACTAGGTTTTATGTAAATCTTTGCATTTTCATATATATCTTTGAGTAGGGTAATGTATCTAGAACAGTTCTACAATTATTGAAGCCGTTAATGATTGCCCACATTTCGACATAATCGAAAGCCTTCTCATAGTCTATGAAGGCTTTATAAAGTTCGAAATTGTATTCATTGCTCTTCTCTAGGATATTTCTCATTGTCTGTAAGTCGTCGCATGTATTAGAGCCAGATCTAAAACCAGCCTGTTCGCAGGGCTGATAGGAATCTACGAGTTACTTATTTTTTAATCTATTGGAAATAATTTTAATCAAAAGTTTATAAAAAATGAGATAGTAAGTTAATCGGGCGGTAATTGTCCAACTTTCTGATATCTCCCTTCTTGTGTAGAAGTATTACTTCTGATGTATGCCACAATGTTGGTATTGTGCCAATTTCTAGACACATGCTGAAAAGTTTGACCAGTTCTTGTTTTAAGTCTTCTCCGGCCTCCAATAGAATTTTCGATAAAACACCATCAGGGCCTGCTGCTTTGTTACGCTTCATTTCTTCAGTGAAAATTGAAATTCTGTATTTATTTGAAAACTACACGTTTACAAGAAAACTATTGGATAAATCATTTAGCCGATTTTTTACACACAAGCAACACTCAAAAAATTATTAAAAAATGTTTTGATTTATTGACCGAACTCCACTTTAAAAACCCATTAGGAACGCCAATAAAAAGGTTATTTTTTGTTATATATTTATTTTGATACACCATGAGGTGTTCTTATTTCAAATTTTCTGAACTCGTTTCCTGCATAGTAAATTAAATCGACCCAGTAGGACATAAACTTACTGCTTAATGTTTTACGATGTTCGTTGAAAATTGTTACATTGTCCGCTGTATAATGTCCGTTCTTGAACAACATTGTGTTATTGTTTAAATCGAAAACTTTCAGTAAATGCATACATAAAAACAGTATTTTGGATGGTTGTAGCTTCTACTTGATGGAAATTCATTATAAATATATAATAAAAGACTGTTTTTACTCAATTTCCACTGGTTTATTTAAATTGCGATGACGCGTTTTGCTGTCGATGCAGCTTCTTCAGATCTACATTTTACACTGTCAAGT
This sequence comes from Pachyrhynchus sulphureomaculatus, assembly GCA_019049505.1. NCBI lineage: Eukaryota > Metazoa > Arthropoda > Insecta > Coleoptera > Curculionidae > Pachyrhynchus > Pachyrhynchus sulphureomaculatus. The sequence continues at coordinate 216,293,314 of CM032456.1, read as the reverse complement.
TAGGTTTAATGTTGACAATTTTATATAATTTCTTAATTATAATATTACACAAATTAAATTACATTGATAGTATTGGAAAACCCACACAGATTTGGAATTAGGAGAATAAATTCAATAATGGTGAATTGCTTAAATCTATCTGGTCGTTGAATAAAGTACCTGTAGTCCTTAATCGATTTTTTTTGCATTGTCTCTAAAAGGTTTAGTTTTAAACCTTTTTGTTGGGTGTGTAAAATTTTGAAATTCTTGTTAAATGTGTGATTTTCTGTTAAAAGATGATTAGCATATGTTGAATTGGATTTTCTATGGATGAAACCTTTTTCGTGTTCTGTAATTCTTTGTATAAATGTACGTCCAGTTTGTCCTATGTATGTTTCAGGACATGATCCACATGTTAATTGATAAACCTCTGATTTATTGTCTTTATTGATTTGTGGTTTGTAGTTTTTGAGATATTTCCCTATAGTACTGTTAGTCTTGCAAGCTATGTTGGTATTTTTTTGAATTAAATATGTTCCCAGTTTTTCTGTTGATTTGCTGAAATAGGTTAAATATTTAATTGATTTAATCAAATTTCATACCAAATTTGAACCTAAATATAGTATCAAAAACTCATACGAACTCGTGAATAAAGTTTAGAATATAATAATACCAGATAATTCTAAATTAGTCTCTTACGATGTTAAAAACTTATTTCCAAGTGTTCCCCCAGACGAAACAATATTTTAATAGACAGCCTATTAACAAAAAATAAAGTAAATGAAGTTATAAAAATGGATATAATTAATTTATTAAGAACTTGCCTAAGACAAAATTATTTTTCATTTAACAATAAATTCTACAATAATAAGGAAGGGTGTATTATGGGAGTCCATTAAATCCATTACTTGCCGAAATTTTTATGGACAGTATTGAAAATGATATTTAACAACCATAATAACAATAGTAATAATTGTCTATACTGGTATCGATACGTAGACGATATAATTATATGCTTTACAGGTATGGACAGACAATGAACTCACTTTTTACAGTACATTAATTCTTTACACAGAAATATCAGTTTTACAATGGAAGAAGAAGTCTAAGGGAAAATCAACTTCCTAGTCTTAACAATCAGTAAAACCAGGAAAAAACATGAATTTGCAATATATCACAAACCTTGTCATACAGATACCACAATTCACAATAGTTCTCACCACCCTAACCATCATAAACTCGCAGTTTATCATAGTTTTATACATAGACTAACTAATATCCCCTTATCAGAGGACAATTTTATTAAAGAATTAAACTACATAAAATAATTAGCCGTTAACAACGGTTATTCGGTTACTTTAATCGATAACATCGTTAGGAAAAAACTTAGAAACAAGGCAATCTCAGAAATATACCCACGTTTTAAAGACAGAAACACCACATTTAAATGCTTAACCTATTTCGGCAAATCAACAGAAAAAACTGAGAAAATTTTTAAATCAAAAAAATATCAACATAGCTTACAAGACTAACAATACAATAGGAAAATATCTCAAAAACTACAAACCACAAATCAATAACGACAATAAATCAGGGGTTTATCAATTAACATGTGGGTCATGTCCTAAAACATACATAGGACAAACTGGACGTACATTTATACAAAGAATTACAGAACACGAAAAAAGTTTTATCCATAGAAAGTCTAATTCAACATATGCTAATCATCTTTTAACAGAAAATCACACATTTAACAAGAATTTCAAAATTTTAAACACCCAACAAAAAGGTTTAAAACTAAACCTTTTAGAGACAATGCAAATAAATCGATTAAGGACTACAGGTACTTTACTCAACGACCAGGTAGATTTAAACAATTCACCATTCTTGAATTTATTCTCCTAATTCCAAATCTGTGTGGGTTTTCCAATACTATCTATGTAATTTAATTAGGTGTAATATTATAATTAAGAAATTATATAAAATTGTGAACACTAAACTTAACTTGAAAGTGTAAAATGTAGATCTGAAGAAGCTGCATCGACAGCGAAACGCGTCATCGCAATTTAAATAAACCAGTGGAAATTGACTAAAAACAGTCTTTTACGAGTATTATATATATAAATAGTATATTATGGAATAGAGGTATTTATCACAAGAAGTCCAATCTATAAACGATGGTAATCCGCTAAGCGCCACCAAAAAAAAAATGGTTATGAAGCACTGCGATTGACTCTAAGCAAAAACCGGAGAATTGAAAAACAAGAAGGAGAAATTAATAAATATTTAAAGCATTCGCATGCTCAGAAGTCATTTTTTAATTTTATAATTTTGGAACTAATATCATAATAACAACTTAGTTCAGGTTGGACTGCCTTATTTTAAAGTCTGAGAATAATTTATAAAACAGTATGTAACTGTGTGGAAGAGAGCTAAAAAAATAATTTTAACATTACTTACTGCACGCATTAAAAATAATAGAGATCTAAATTTTGAATTTCTCTTTTGGATTCGTTCGTTAATGAAATTAATCAAAACACCTCTTGTATGCACGGAGAATGACACGTTAGAACAGTTTCAGTATCAGATATTCTTGAGATATCTATTCTATGATGCTTTGTTTTTAAAAGAATAATTATTGTACCTATGGTTGACATTTTTTTTTGCCATTTTTGGGTACTAGCAGATATACTATTTATTGTTTGTTTATGATTACGATTTGGAGATAGATAATACAATAATAATAATAATAATAATAAATATAATAACGAGCGGATGTAAAATATTGGCCGGAACGGAGTACACAGCCAGGCATGATTCAGCTGCCAAAGTGGTTCACCAAGCACTAGCCACAACATACAGACTCATAGAAAACACAGATCCCTACTACAAATACACCCCAACATCCATACTTGAAAATGAAGATTACAAGCTCTACTGGGATATCGGTATCCATACAGATAAAACAGTCTCCGCCAATAGACCCGATATTACTTTTCAGTGCAAAAAAGGAAAAGTCACCTATCTGATTGACATAGCTGTCCCCAACGACACAAACATCCAAGCGAAATACACAGAAAAAATTTCCAAATACACAGACCTTGCAACGGAAATAAAAAGGCTATGGAGACAGGAAAAAGTCATCATTGTCCCCCTCATTATATCAGCCACAGGCCTTACACCAATAACATTCACACCACATTTAGTGCAATTGGGACTCAACACAGACATACACAGAAACATTCAGAAGTCAGTGATTTTGAAAACATGTAACATTGTCAGGTCATTCCTTAATACGGAATAGTAATAGCGTTTGTGCTGACTTGGTTTTGGCCCGTCAGCCAAACATGGAACCACATTGATCAAGTGTGAGAAAGAAGAACTTTTTGTAATATAAATATGTTGTCAACCAACTTTTTGCCCCTCACTATGTAACTTGAAAAGCGTAATTTTTTTTCGGGAAACTTACTTTACCGATAAAACATATTATACCTATTTACTTTATATATTTTATCAATGTGTGAAATATATCTTTTCCCACCTATTCATTCTTAAATAGCACACACCACGTAGAGTTCAAGTGTAATACCTACGGACGCACCAGAAAATAACAAACCAAAACAAGATTTTCATAATCAATTCATGCTAAATGAACTTGGAGGCTCAGCTGACCACTACACTGGTCTTGGATCACCTAGGAATTGAAGGAAACTGGGGCAGGCTTTTCATCTCCATATATTGATCCGAGAAAAAAACTGGAACGTCTAAAAAAAATATCCTTAGAAACAGTATGACTATGGCTCCAGTATAGACTACGATTATTTTATTTGAGCAAAAATTCACAAAATTGTGGACCTCCAAAGTTGGTGGTCTCAAAATAACAATTTTTTTTTTTCGTAAAAAAAAAACATTAAAAATTGAGGAAAAAAATTAACCAGTCTTTTTTATTCTAGTGTACACTGGGGCCATTGAACATATTAAAATTTCAGACCGATCGGTTAAATGGTTTTTAAGTTATCGTGCACGTTTAAAGTTTTGACCAACGATTTTTCACATATAAAATCTACTTACGTTTAATCAACTATAACTGTTACATACAAAATTCCTTCCGATTCCTCATACGCCTCGTTCTCAAGTGCTTTTCGTCTTTTCCTGCGATTCTGGCCTCTCTGGCGACATCGGTGAGGTTGCGCTCGGTATCCCTAATGCGCGCTTCGCCACGCTTCCGGGCGAGCTTAGCGGCTGCTAGCCCGATTGTCGTTCCCATGACCTCCATAATTTTTTAATACTGCGGTGAATCTTCATTAAAAATTCCCGCAGATGTGTAAAGTAGGATTTTCAATGATCTTTTTGCCCCAAAAAATATGTTTTGGGGCTAAGTGCCAAACACAAGAATTGAATGATTCATTATTATTTTGTGCGTTATTCCCCAAACATCGCTTCAAAAGATCGTTTGCCGTCAAATCTTCATTCCTAGGTAAGTGCTGGAAATTACTCAAAGCTTCGTGCTTTCGCCACTTGCACCACGATTCAACTCCAGGAGGGCAATACGTAAGTTGTGGCCTCTCGTCGGCTGAAATCTTATGGTAAAATGTGTACCAAAATTCTTTTTTCATTTCTTCCACTGAATCTGGGTGACGTCGAATAGCTAAGCCATAGTAAAGTGATAAATCCTGCATTAATTTATTAGTTAGCTGAATTTTTTTAGGTCCAGATCTCCTTTTTTTCGGCGTTGGATTTTCTTTTTTAGCTAGCTTCCTTGTTGACGTTAATACTTTTTTGGCTTCTTTTACTCTACTCAGTATATATCACCACTACACCAAACACTTTATTTTTGCACTCGACGCGCGTTTCGCTAACCATGTTAGCTTCATCAGGAGCGATCATCGCTCCTGATGAAGCTAACATGGTTAGCGAAACGCGCGTCGAGTGCAAAAATAAAGTGTTTGGTGTAGTGGTGATATATACTGAGTAGTATCATTGTGCCAAAGATTCCACATTCCCAACTAAGTTTCTTTTACTCTTCTATACATTCCTTTTTTAACATGCATGACACATTCTTTTTTTCTATAACCAAATCATCTCCATAAGGCTACACATCTAAACTTGAAGTGAAGGTTTTGGTGTCCCCGTCACCGATATAAAACTTGTACTTTGCGTCGTGCAAGTCTTTCGATCGCTGAAACATCTCGAGAACACCGTCGAGCTCTATCTTTCCGGCGCTTTCTTTATGATTTGCTGAACAATACTCTCCATGCTCATCCCAAAATGCCTCAAATTCAATTCAAGTATTTTCTTTTCCTTTCCTTTTTGGATAAGCATGATAAAAACTTGATTTTACAATAATGTCTAAAATCTTATTACTATATTTACCAACAAGAGACACGATACCCAAAAGAGACGTAAAACCACGTTTTGCCCATGGCCCGTCATCTGATACCGATAATCCATTTTCTTTATTATCAGCTGCTTTGTTTTTATTTTTCTCTTCATTGGCGGATTTCTTTATAATAACTCTGAATACAGCCTCAACTGCGATTTTAATATTTTCGATGATTTTATAATAAGTTGTTTCATAAAAACCCGTTGCTAAATCCATCAGCCGCAAAAATTGTTCACTCCAGAACTCCATAGCCGAGTAATCTCATTACATTATGATTTCCCAATTTTGGGGCTATAGTCAATGAGTGTATCGCCGCATTCACACACAACACAAAGCTTAAAACCTACTCCACTTTCGTATCGTTTGAAAAATTTCACATCTCCATTACAAACTTGGCACTTCAGTTTTTGTTGTGAAGTTGTAAAAATTAAAAATTGCACTATACAATAACTAAAAGTCGGATCAGTGCTCGGACTCAAATCAGAAGTTTTTATAATTTTTTCTGCAGATGTACTGGCAAAATTAGAATCACTTTCATCTGAAAATCGATTACCATAAAACTGTCTTTTACGTGGTCTGCACACTCGCTTGGAACTAAATTTCCCATATTTTTAATCTATTTTGCACAATATTAGGCGAGAGATATTTTCTAATTGAGCAGGCCAGCGTACTGTTTGCTTTGGAGCTACAGTTTTGCCTGAAACTGAAAAGATATTATACCCATTATAGTAAGCTTTCCCTTTACCTGCTTCTATCTTTCCTAGAATTATAGCAGTAACACCAGATGTTCGACGTAGGTAGAGCAAAACCTTTGTAAACGGCCGAAAGGTAAGTTGGTAGCCGCGCGGTGGATTTGTCCCACCTTACACTTGGCGCTATAATCCTCTATAACTTCGAAAGTATTTGAAATTTTCCTCTGAAATTTTCAGAGAATATTATTGAAATATAATACTTTCCAATAGGATACTTTCTAAAAACTCAATTTTTTCGACCCGAGAAAGTGTAATGTTCCCTTAAATCACAATTCTTTCCATGTTCTGCCTCCTAAAGCTAGACTGCACAATAAAAGACAATACAGTAGAACCCCGGTTATCCGAGGTAACGTGGGAGGGCACCCTCCTCGGATAACTGAAAACTCGGGTAATCCAGATTTGTTTTTTATTCACTCAAAAAATAAACACCAATACTTTAAACCGATGTATTAACATTTTTAACATATAAAATAGGTACATACATTATAAAACAGTGAAATAGGTATCTATGCGTTTCTGTTTCATATTGCATCTTCTTTTTCTCGCTGCAATATTTCTCCATCTATTAAGAAGAAGTAAATCCGCTGGGGTTGCCTCTGGTTGTTGTTCGATGTACCTCAAAGCTTTTTCCAAAGAAGCAAAACCTTCTTGATGAGAGATCTTAGTAGGAAACTGTTCATCCACAGCCGCTTCGTCATTTAATTTTCGATATCCTGAAAGGCATTCGTTATTTCTTCAATACTCATTTCTTCTTCTAAATCATCTGCTGTAATCCATTCAATAACATCTTCTCTTGTCACATTTTCGCAACTTTTTAATTTTTGCATTAATTCAAATAAACTTTTTTCTTTTTCTTCTATCTCGCTGTCAAAATTTGAACAGGACATTTCTCCATGGCTTCTCATTTCAAAGCTAATTCATTTAATGGAGTATCATCTTCACTGTCATTATAGTCCTCAAAATCAATAATTTTTGAATAGTGGTAGTACGCACAGAATCCCAAGCTTGACTTACCCAGTAAATAACATTTTTCAGTGTAACCTTTCTCATCCCATTGATAATATCCTCCTTTTCTGTGTATTCTAACAGATGTTCAAGATATAAACGCCTATAATTTTTTTTTAATGTTTTCGAGGATGCCTTGATCCATTAGTTGCATTATGCTGGTTGCATTTGGAGGAAAAAATTTTACAACAATTTCGCCCACATGAAGTCCTTCTCCAGGATGAGAGGGGGCATTATCCATTAACAAAATTGCTTTAATAGGAAGACGGTTACTGTTCAAAAATTTAGTCACAGATGGCACGAACTGTTCTTCAAACCAGTTAGTAAATAAGGTCGCATCCATCCATGCGCTCTTCTGACTTTTGTAATAGACTGGTAGGGCTTTGGATAAGATGTCTTTTAAAGCTCTTGGACGTGCAGACTTGCCAATCACCATCAGTGGGATTTTGTGTTTGCCAGATGCATTGGAACATACCATTATAATTAATATTTTCTTACTTCGTTTGTGCCCAGGAGCTGATTTTTCCTGTCGAGATGCCAATGTTTTTGATAGAAGCATTTTATAATTCAGACCAGTTTCGTCACAGTTGTAAATTTGATCACATGTGTATCCACAATCTTCGATGTGCTTTTTAAAGTTCTGCTTAAACTTCTCAATTGATGACACACACAGCAGAAAGTTTTTCACCACATACAGTCAGTTGTCGTACACCGTACCGTTTTTTCCAGCGGTCAAACCATCCAGAACTGGCGGTAAACTGATCTATCTCTGGGAATTGCCTACTAATCATTATTGCTTTCTGTTGTAAAATTGGACCTGACAGAGGCACACCTTTTGATCTCTGTTGGTTAAACCACATGAATAAAGCTTCGTTAACCTCTTCATAGTCGCCGGTTTTCATTGATTTTCTTCCTGAGGACGAGGAGGCTTGATTTATACACCACTCTTCTATTTTTGTGCGGTTTCTCTTCCAATCTCCAACTGTTACCTCACCTACTCCATGTCTCTCCTGTTTCAATTCTTCTGATGGCTTTTAATTTTTCTTCAATAGGAACGACGATTCTGTTACGCTTGTTTTGCTCCATTATAAAACGACAAACAAAGCAGTTCGTATTAATTACACTTAACTACCAGAACTCCAACCAAATAAATTATGTGAGTATACTCGAACTTCTCCGTAGTAAAGCTATAACGCACTGCATTCACGCAAATTTACATACTGAAAGAGTCCAAAAACATAAATAGGGGAACCCCCACACGGCCCGAAGGCCCCGACGATTTAGAAGCTCGGTTAATACGCAGCATAGACGCGCGTACCTCGGATAATCAGGTTCTTAGATTGGCTCGGTTAATCCGGAGCTCGGATAATCGCGACTCGGTTAATCGGGGTTCTACTGTATTTTAAAACGTTTTTAACTGGGGTGAACATAGGACTAATATAGGGTGTTGGTTTATAATTTTTTGAAAACTAAAGTATATATGATAAAGTGATTAATTTTAGTGGGTACAAAAACACGCTAAACATCCCAATTGAAAAAACATTTTTTAAATTTTTTTTAGCTGATTTTAATATCGATTATCTGTTAGCTAAAATAATAGCACCTAAATCTTTGTTTTAAATAAATTCTCACATAAATGTATTTACATAAATGAATTGTAAATGAATATTATAAGCTAATGTAGAGCCAAATACTAAAATTTACATTTATGTCCCAAATTTCATACATTCAGCTCACAGCTCAAACAAAATTTAAGCATTTATGTTCAAGCATATGTGTTTAATTTTACTCTATCTGCATTCTCTGTGAATTTAAAATATAGTCATTATTTGGATAAAACGGTGGCACTAACCAACGTTAATATTTTCCTAACTGATAAATGTGCATAGTTGGAAAGTTGACTAGTTTTAGGACGGAGGTATACAATTGTCCACAAATGATAAACGACGCACATTTAAATGCCATCTCCAATGATAAATTGGCGGGATAAGGGCCAGTATTAGGCCAAGTATTCAAAATAAATTAGAACGATACGAAGTTCCACCCAAATTTATACGTAAAAGATTATCAGTGAAGTAACTGTTGTGTGAATGAAGAATACTAAAAAATAAAAATAATAAAAAATGTAATTTGAACAAATAAATATTTTAAACATATTTTTACACATGCAACAACTCAAAAAGATGTAGGAAACTAAACGTCCTTTGTTGATATTACTTTTATGTTGTACCCTTTTTTAGACTGTACTAATTTAAAAATGCGAGAAGTTACAGAGGAAATTAGAAAGTCTAAAAATTAGCAAAAATGTAAAGATAGACGAGATAATATCGAAGAAAAATGGAAGCACTTTGAAAGAAAGGTAACAAGAGCAGCAACAATGCCAAAATCAAGAAAGAAAGAAAAGAGGGAGCAGAAAATGGTTTGACAGGGAATGTGAAAAAGTAGTGGAAAACAGAGAGAAGGCAAGAATAAAGGCCCTAAGCGTACAAACAAAAGGAAATGATGAAGAGTACAAAAGATGCCGCAGAATAGCAAAACAAACAATGAGAGAAAAGAAAAAGATCGATATGGACAGAAAATTGCAAGAAATGGAGGACAATCACAAAAGGAAACAAGAGAGAGAGGTGAGGAAAACAAAGGAAATAAACAGAGACAAAATGCTAATATGTAGGAAAAAGGTTGAAGTTTAGCAGTAAGCTTGACAGAAAGATTGAATAGATGGGTGGAATACTTTAAAGAAACATTAAATGGAGATGAAAATGAGGAGTTGAATCAGAAATATGAAGCAAAATTAACTGCAGGGCAGGAGGGGACAAACAAACCTACAAAGAAGAAATAAGAGAAATACTCAGAACCTAAAAAAAAATAATAAGGCCCCAGGTGGAAATGGTATAACAGCAGAAATGATAAAAGCTGGAAAATGAAATATGCCGGTTTGTCCAAGAAATATGTGAAACAGAAAAGATGCCAGTGAGTTGGAGAGAGTCGCTCATTTGTCGAATATACAAGAAAGGAGAAAAAACTATATGTGCTAATTATAGACCAATAGCCTGACTGGATGTCGTGTACAAGATAGTAGCGGTGACCATCAAAAACAGACTAGAAGAGAAAGCCGAGTCTATTCTGGGAGCATACCAGTGTGAATTCAGGAAAAATAGATCGGTTACGGAACAGATATTTTCGATTAAGCAAATCCAAGATAATAGCTTAGAACAAAATTTGGCACTACACTTGGTCTTTGTAGGGAAGAACTCTACAAGATAATGGAAGAACTAAAAATTCCAAGTAAATTGATTTGCATGCTGAGAATGACCCTGAATGACAGAAAATAGAGTATTGGTTGAGTGGAAAGTATCAGACAAGTTTAAGGTGAAGAGAGGATTAAGACAGGGGGATTCATTGTCAACATGTTTATTTAATTTGGTATTAGAAAAGATAATCCGGAGTCAGGAATAAAAACAAATGGAACGATTATACCAACAAACCTGCCAATGCTTGGCGTATGCGGATGATGTAGCAGTGATTGCAAGAACAAAAGAGAACCTCAAAAAGCCATAAGTAGGATAGAAGAAAGGGGAAGGAAGAGAGGACTAAAGATAAATGAGAAAAAAATAAAATACATGGAAATTACAAGGAAGAAAGATAATAAAAACAATAAAAGTTTAGATATAATAAACAGCTTAGGGAAAAAATACATGTTTGAAAAAGTAGACAAATTTAATCATCTGGGAGAGAGTGGACAAGAAAGGATGGAGATAGTAGAAAGAATAGCGAAAGGACAGATATGTTTGGGGGCAATGAATACAATATTGAAATCAAAGAATGTATCAGGAAAAGCAAAAGAAAGAATATATACGACAGTTGTCAGACCCACGGTGACATATGGATGCGAAACGGGGAAACTGAATGCAAGAGAAAAGGAGCCGTTGGAGATACGGGAAAGGAAAGCTTTCAGAAGAATCTATGAAGGAAGGAAAGAAGAGGGACTGTGGAGAAGAACAAACTATGAATTAAAATGCCTATATACGAAACCCCTTATAAGCCAAATCAAAAGAAGCCAGCGATTAAGATGGTTGGGACACGTGGCAAGGATGAAGGAAGAAAGACAGGCAAAGCAAGCCCTAATAAAAGGAGTGATTGGAAGAAGAGGCAAGGGTAGACCTCGAACTGTATGGATTCAGGTAGTAAAGTGAGATCTGGAGTTGATGGAAATCCCGCACTGGGAAAAGCTAACAGGTGACAAAAAGAAATGGAGATAAGTATGCAACCAAGCCAAGGGCCTCTAAAGCCTCTCGAGCTATGTAATATAGAACTTACAAGTGGCTAAAATGTTGGCAGAATTCAAAAATGGCATAATGTACAAAATGTACATAAAATAAATAATTCAGTTTATGTTCGATATTTGCCGATAAATTGTTTTAGCGTTATCTGCACATGTCTCCGCTTGGTCTCTACATACTACTTTAATTAAGGCATGTTCTTAGTAGACGATCGCCGAACCGAAGGGTGGGTGAGGTAAATAGGATCACACAGTTACAGATGAACCACAATGCCACGGAGAAGTATTAAAGTTGATACCCCGGTAAGATTCGTGACTAACGGGAAGTAAAAAAAAGAACAAGACCGTAAACAGCTCAGAAAGTGCCATCTGCCGATTATGTGGCCATGACATGATCGGCAGATCCCACGTTAAACTCTAGGTTCCATCGGGCTGACATACCATTTTTTTACATTAACTGTTTTTATTCCATTTATCATATTTACTCCATTTACCATTAATTTAGCTGCTATATTCGTTAAATATTCCATTGGTTCATTTCTTATATATTATTCTATATACTATACCAGGTGTACAAGTATAAAATGCGGATTTTTTTTTTTTCTAAAAAAAAACATGTTAAATTCGGAAGAATGATAAAAAGTGCTTTATTCAAAGTATGCTCCATCGCTTGTTATACATTTTTCCCATCTTTCGGGCAATTTGTGAATACTACACCAGTAAAAATCTTCCCCTTTTGCTGCGAACCATTCATCGTACATCTTCGTACGAACCAAAGCGCTGCTCAGCAAGTGCGTGACCCATCGATGCAAACAAGTGGTAATCGGAAGGAGCCAAGTCTGGTAAGTAAGCCGCATGGGATAGAACTTCCCAGCTGAGTGCTTCCAACGTGTTGCGAACTGGTTTTGCCGTATATGATGCAGCATTGTCATAAAGAAAAATGACTTGCCTCTTTCGGTATTCTGGCGTTTTTTCAAGCAGCGAACGGTTCAAATCGGTTAATTGTTGGTAACGTTTAGTATTAACCGTTTCCCCAGCTCATAATAGACCACGCCCCTCTGGTCCGACCAAACACAGAGCATCGTCTTTCTGCCAAAGCGATTCGGTCTTGCGTTCGATGTGGATGGTGCGCCTGGGTCTACCCATGATTTTTTGCGCTTGGAATTCTCAAATTAAATCCACTTTTCATCCCCTGTAAGTATACGATGCAAAAACGACTTCCTTTTGTACCGAGCGAGCAAAAACATCAAACGTGTTTTTGCGCTTTTCCATTTGCCTGTCGTTCGTACCCATCTACCGGTTTTCTGAATCTTTCCCATCTCTCGTAGCCGATTGGAAACAGCTTGTTGACTAGCGTCCAGTTGCTCGGCGAGTTGTTTTTGTGTTTGCGAATCATCTTCGTCCAATAATGCTTGCAATTCCACATCTTCGTATTTTTTTGGCGGTTTTCCACGTTCCTTGTCTGCAACATCGAAGTCACCACTTTTGAAACGCCGAAACCATCGTTCACACGTATCTTGCGATGAAGCATGTTCACCATAAGCTTCTCGAAGTAATCGGTATAATTTAACAGCAGTTTTCTTCAAATGAAAATAAAAAATTAATGCTGTCCGCGAATGCTCTTTGTTCTTACGGTTGACAAAACATGTCTCTTTACTAGGCGTTGAGGCTAGCCACGACTACTACTACTACTATATAAAATTAATTATATTAATTAGTCAATTTAATAATAATTAATTACTTCCAACATACCTCTTTAACGAATCTAAGTTCAAATGAAAGCTTTAAAATATAACAAAGACTTTACCATAATATGAAGGCAAATAAAATTTAATTATTAAGTATAATTCGTTCTAAATGTGAGTTTCAGGTTGACAACAGTAATTTATCTTAAAGCAGGAACTGAGATTTTTCTTTAACCAGACTATATTACTCACTAAAATAAGATACTTTACTAAATATAACTTGCATAAAAGTTTTCAGAAAACTGGTGTAAAAACTATTGTATAAAATTGTATTCATTCATAGAAACAACATCTGTTGTATCACAAGAGGTTTTATTAAGAAGGCATTAAGAATTTGTTAAAGCGAATAGCCCAGCAACGCAACTAGCATATTGAGATTTGTATTTATTATTTAAACTTTTAAATGGAGGGTATTTTGGAGTGATTTATTAAATAAAAAACCGGTCAAGTGCAAGTTGAACTTGCACAATTAGTGTTCCGTACGTTGATTGCTTTTAAAATAAAAAATGTTGTAACGGAAGTATAAAATGATCAGTGACTTCACAAAAACACACTCCAAATGAGTTTTCAACAAAGTTTGTTTCCAATCCCTACTGAAAATTGATGACCTTGAAATTTTGTTTTTTATATACCAGATAAATTATTAAAGGTAATGCACTCGTGATAATTTTCCTTCAATCTACATCCCTTGGAGAATATTCCAGAATTTTTTCAAAATTTTTTGACAAGTACTTTTCGAGATAAGGCGGGTGGACAGCGATTTTTCGCGATTTTTTAAAAATAATACAAAGAAAAGTGCGCGCAAGTATTACATTATATATATATATATATATATATATATATATATATATATATATATTACTAGTGTTTTCACAAGCTTTCATTTGACACCACGCTCGATTACCTAGTAAAAAATTTTTTTTTCACTTCTGATTTCACCCCCCCCCAAAACTAACCTCTTAAGTCAAAATTTAACTTTCAAAACTACATGGCTCTGATGAGGCCATCAATTTCTATATTATTACCAAATTTCAACTTTCTATGACAAATAGTTTCGGAGAAAATCGGGTGTGACAGACGGACAGAAAATTGTTATCCTAAATGAGTTTTCAACAAAGTTTGTTTCCGATCTTTGTTGAAAACCAATGACCTTGAAATTATCAAAGGTAATGCTCTCGTAATAATTTTCGTTCTCTACATCTACATCGTGTGGAGAATATTCCTGAATTTTTGGCCAATAAGCCAAGTCCGTGAAATTGTGGAAACCTGTGCTAACATGACGGGAGTTGGATCAGCAACCATTTATAGATTTCCAAAGAACTTTGCAACGAACCGAATCACAAAGGAAAGGAGCCCTTAGAGGTCGATGACGACTTTAAAAACGCAATTAGAAGAAAAGTACACCATTTATTTATTAAGAAAGAAGTATCTACACTACATAAAGTTTTGCAAGAAAACAGAGAAGACCAGGACTGACCAAATTTTAAAAAATGGAAATTATGGAAAATTCTTCATAACCTAAATTTTTGTTGGGAAAAACAATAAAAACTCTGTTCTTATCGATAAAACAGAAATAATTTGTTGGAGAAGAGAATATCAACGAACAATTAGAAAATTTCGAGCCGAAGAAATAAATATTTTTTATTCATATGAGACTTGGGTTAATGAGGGACACATAGTGAAAAAATTCTGGATTGACACAACAGTAAGAGTGCCAAACAAGCTAGGCTAATTATCGCACATATTGGTAGTGAAAATGGATTTCTCGACAGTGGTTTGTTGGAATTCGAATCAAAGTCAACTAAAGATTACCATTAGATGACGACCGATGCTTTTTGAGGAGTACTTCCAACAAATGATTGAATGTATACCAGCAGAATCAGTTATAGTATTAGACAATGCCCCATATCATTCTCAATTATTAGAACGACTCCCGACAAATTCATGGAAGAAAGTGGATATTCTTCAGTGGACAAGAGACAAAAATCTTGATATGTTAAAAGCGGAACTCCTCAAAACTGAGAAACAAAATAAGGACAGTTCAAAAAATACGCCGTCGATGAGATTGCAAAGGAACGGAATATCACAGTACTTAGATTACCTCCATAGCATTGCAAATTGAATCGTTTAGAGCTAATTTGAGCGCAAATGAAAGGTTTCGTTACAAGGTCAAACACCACGTTCAAACTTCAACATGTAAGGCAGTTATTACGCGCCGGAAAAGAGGATCAAAGAGGATAATTGGAAAAATGCCATTCAACATGTTATAGAAGAAGAAAATAAAATGTGGAACCTTGACGAATACATCGAAGAAACTGTGGAAATAGAACCCTTAATTATCAATTTAGGAGAAGTCGAGTCTTCAGATTTTGAAGATGATTGTTTTTCATTGTAATTAAAGTACTTATACTGGGTGTCTCTAAAAGGTGCGGAAAAAATGCTACCACAAATTCCTGAGGTCAAAATATGACGATCTAACTCAACTTACCTCAGTACAAAAGTGGATAATTTCGGAGATACAGAGTGTCAAAAGTTCAATTTGGTTTTAGTTTTTCATAAATATTTTTTTTAATAATTTGCGTATTGTCACATTTTTCAGCTAAAGGGGGTTTTTTGAGGCAAAAAATTGAACACATTTAAAACGAAATAACTTTTTTGAGCCACACTGTATTTTACTTTTACATAAAATTTCTTATTCTCCAACGTCTTTTACCTAAAAAGGTATACCTGGTAAGAGTTAATTTGAGCAGCCGTTTTTGAGATATCTGGATTAAAACAATTCATTTCGTTTATGGCTAGGTCTAAATTATTGTGATAAATGAACACAATTTGCAGCGAAGGCGTTATAATAAATTAACTGTCACTAAAAACTGACTGGTGTCAAATCGAATCTAAAACCATTCAAGCATTACATTTTGAACAGAATAGGATGAATTACGGCCTATCTTTTAGTAGGTGAAATTCGTAAAATTCCTGAAAAGCCCCTGGTTGTGAGCAGTGTTGTTGTTGATGTTTTTGATACATTGTCGCTTTTTTTTTTTCCGGTGTTTATGTTTTAAATTGCGAGTAGTACTAGAATATCGTGAAAGAGAATTAGCAAGCACCGGTGAATTGTCAAACAATTTACAAATTTAATTTTCGTCATGTCCGTACAGTATACCAATGAAGAAAATGATCGATATGTTATTGGTTTTTGGATATTGCCAAGGAAATGGTTTAGAATCTTGCAGAGTATACAGTGAAAGATTTCGAATCGTCGCTGACCAAACCATAAAACCTTCGCGGCAGTTGAAAGACGTCTTCGTGAAACGGGTAGGTTTGCGCCTGTTTCTATTAATTATTATGGTCGTGCACGTCCGGTAAGAACTCCAGAGGTTGAGGAAGATATTCTGAATCGGATTGAAGAAAATCCAAAACTCAGCAGCAGACGATTAGGCTTAGAGCTAGGGGTAAGCAAAGATAGTGTTAATAGTGTACCTATTTCATGTTCAACAGGTACAAGATCTTTACCCCATGATTCTGAACCACGCCTAGCTTTCTGCCGGTTTATCCAAGAACACAGAAATCAAGATAGGAATTTTACACGAAGAATTTTATTCACAGATGAAGCCTGTTTTATGCGAAGTGGCATAACTAATTTGCACAATGAACATGTCAATGCAGAAGAAAATCCTCATGCGACTAAAATAACCCATTATCAGCATGAGTTTAAGATCAGTGTTTGGGCAGGAATCATACACTTTCGTAATTGGTTCTGTCATTTTCCCACCTCGACTAAATGGCGAAAATTATATGGAACATCTGCAAAACGAACTACCAGACATTAGATCCCCTGCTCTTGGAACTTCGAAGAAGAATGTGGTTTATGCACGACGGTGCTCCTCCACATTTTAAGTTAAATGTACGTAATTATTTAAACGAACAGTATCCAAATAGATGGATGGGTAGAGGCAATGATGAACACGCAAATTGGCCAGCTCGATCCCCTGACATGACCCCGATGGATTACTTTTTATGGGGAACTTTGAAAACCCTTGTGTATTCTAGGCCAGTTGGTGCAGAAGATGAATTAAGGAGACGTATTCAAACTGGAATTGAGGCTTTAAGAAATGATTCCGAAATGCTCCCGAGAGTCCAATTTAATTTTTTACGACGTATTAATTTTTGTACACACGAAAATGGAGGGCATTTTGAACATTTATTATAAGCATTTTTGGTGTTCCGTACGGAACACTTATAAGGTCACTTCGGTGTCTGTCCGTCTGTCACACCCGATTTTCTCCGAAACTATTTGTCATAGAAAGTTGAAATTTGGTAATAATATAGGAATTGATGGCCTCATCAGAGCCATGCAGTTTTGAAAGTTAAATTTTGACCTAAGGGGTTAGTTTTGGGGGTGGTGAAATCGAAAGTGAAAAAAAAAATTTTTTACTAGGTAATCGAGTGTGGTGTCAAATGAAAGCTTATGAAAAAACGAGTAATATATATATATATATATATATATATATATATATATATATATATATATATATATATATATATAATGTAATACTTGTGCGCACTTTTCTTTGTATTATTTTTAAAAAATCGCGAAAAATCGCTGTCCCCCCGCCTTATCTCGAAAAGTACTTATCAAAAAATTTTGAAAAAATTCTGGAATATTCTCCACGGGGTGTAAATTGAATGAAAATTATCACGAGTGCATTACCTGTAATAATTTATCTGGTATATAAAAAAACAAAAATTTCAAGGTCATCAGACTTTAGTAAAGATTGGAAACAAACTTTGTTGAAAACTCATTTGGGGTGTGTTTTGTGAAGTCACTGATCATTTTATACCTCTGTAACAAAATTTTTTTATTTGAAAAGCAATCAACGTACGGAACACTAATTGCGCAAGTTCAACTTGCACTTGACCGGTTATTATTTTTTTTGATTAACTTTTTGTTGTTGATAAATCTAATTGACTAGAGAATAAAATTAACAAGACATTTACTTACTTTTTTAATTTTTGGTGTTATTCTTGTGGCAATGCAATGCAGTGGTCAGTTTGGGTAAGAAATCAAAAATTTACATCCAAATATCTCAAAAACTCAGCTCATACCAGGTATACCTTTAAAAGCTGGAAAAGAAGACTTTTTATTCAAAATTTAGACAGTTAATTTTTGCTTCAAATTATGTTTTATCACAATAATTTAGACCTAGCCATAAACGAAATGAATTGTTTTAATCCAGATATCTCAAAAACGGCTGCTCAAATCAACTCTTACTAGCTATACCTTTTTTAGGTAAAAAAGACATTGGAGAATAAGAAATTTTGTGTAAAAGTAAAATACAGTGTGGCTCAAAAAAGTTATTTCGTTTTAAATGTGTGCAAAGTACCGCAGGTGGCGCCCTCTAAATTTTACAATGAAAATGAATGCAGATTTCAATTTTTCACCTCAAAAACCCCCTTCAGCTGAAAATTGTTATATTACACAAATTATTAAAAAAAATATTTATGAAAAACTAAAACCCAATTGAACTTTTGACACTCTGTATCTCCGAAATTATCCACTTTTGGACTGAGGTAAGTTGAGTTAGATCGTCTTATTTTGACCTCAGGAATTTGTGGTAGCATTTTTTCTGCACCTTTTAGAGACACCCTGTGTATCGTCAATTGTAAATTTGTATATATATATATATATATATATATATATATATATATATATATATATATATATATATATATAGATCTATAAATTAAAAAAGTTTTGGTAATAAATCTTATATTTCTATAACTTTATTTTAAGATAATTTTATTTATTAAACACTTAGCAGGTTACGCTAGGACGGCTATGCTACCGATGAACCTTCATTTATATTTTATGACTCTACCGTATAGCAAGGTTTTCTGCGTAAAGTAGGGTGAACCCTTAAAAATAATTCAAAACAGGTAGCAAAATCCAGTAAAATGCATAAGAAATCGATTTTTTTGTGGAGCACCCCAACATATATTTGCATCTACAATGAGAGAATTCTGCTATCAACTCCATACAAATACAGTATATATTAGTAACAAATTTCAACTGTCTATGTCAAACAGTTTCAGAGAAAATCGGGTCTGACAGACGTACAGACAGACGGACGGACAGACACCGAAGTGATCTTATAAGTGTTCCGTACGGAACAAGAAAAATATTACTTTACATTATTACAATTTTTTATGGTTTTACTTAAGGATTCTATTCTCGTATTTTCAAATTTAAATTTACTTTAAGGAAATTGTAGGCGTTTATATTGGACCATTATTTTCATTTTTGGAAGATATTTTTAACAGGAGATTTACCATTATAAATTATTAATGAAACAACTCTAGAGGAACGTTGATTTTATTTTTGTAAAATTGTAATTTTTTACAAATTCCTTATAACCGACTTCTTATCTGCATAATAAAGCTTCTAACGCATAAGAACAATGGTCGAATCAAGATTTTACAATTTAGTTAATAGTCCAGTAAATATGAATTTTAAACACTCATTCATAGTTGAAGCTTGAATTTTTGATCAAAAATTAGTTTTAATATGTAGATCAAGTATCAATAGTCAAAAATTGGAAATTGAATGGGCGGGGTTGTAAAAAAAATAAAAACTACTTTTTCGGAAAATATAAAAACTACAAAAAAATATTTCGAACAAAATTGATAGATAATACAATTATCTACAAAATCGTCGTAAATCAGTTTTCATGTATATAAGACGCGATATTTGCATTTGAAAATTGTTATTTGACGCACAGCTAGCTACCAGGTGTACAAGTATGAAAAAAAAAACATGTTAAATTCGGAAGAATGATAAAAAGTACTTTATTCAAATTATGCTCCATCGCTATACATTTTTGTCATCTTTCGGACAATTTGTGAATACCACGCCACTAAAAATCTTTTCCTTTTGCTGCGAATCATTCATCGAGCCATTTTTTCACATCTTCGTACGAACCAAAGCGCTGCTCAGCAAGTGCGTAACCCATCGATGCAAGCAACTAGTAATCGGAAGAATCCAAGTCTGGTGAGTAAGTCGCATGGGGTAGAACTTCCCAGCCGAGTGCTTCCAACGTGTCGCAAACTGATTTTTCCGTATGTGATGGAGCATTGTCGTGAAGAAAAAATGACTTTGTGTTGCCTCTTTCGGTATTCTGGCCTTTTTTCAAGCAGCGAACGGTTCAAATCGGTCAATTGTTGTTGGTAGCGTTAGGATTAACCGTTTCCCCAGGTTTTAACAGCTCATAATAGACCACGCCCCTCCGGTCCCACCAAACACAGAGCATCGTCTTTCTGCCAAAGCGATTCGTTCTTGCGGTCGATGTGGAAGATGCGCCTGGGTCTACCCATGATTTTTTGCGCTGGGGTTCTCAAAATAAATCCACTTTTCATCCCCTGTAACTATACGATGCAAAAACGACTTCCTTTTGTACCGAGCGAGCAAAATGTCACACGTGTTTTTGCGCTTTTCCATCTGCCTGTCGTTCAACTCATGTGGTATCCATCTACCGGTCTTCTGAATCTTTCTCATCTCTCGTAGCCGATTGGAAACAGCTTGTTGACTAACGCCCAATTGCTCGGCAAGTTGTCTTTGTGTTTGCGAATCGTCTTCGTCCAACAATGCTTGCAATTCCACATCTTCGTATTTTTTTTGGCAGTTTTCCACGTTCATGCAACATCGAAGTCGTCTCCTGATGTATAATCATTGCTATCTAATGTTCTTTCTGTTATAACAACTTTACGTGTGCTCCTCGTATATTCCATTTTCAAACACGGGAGAAAAAGAAAAAAAAACAGTTGTTTATGCTTCTTATCACCGTTCTCCGGTGCTCGTTAAACGAGTTGACTACTGCCGGGCTTTCGATTCACATGCACACACTTCGCGATCTCAACTCTCGATTTAAAAAAAACGATTAAAAAAAATGTTTAAAAATAATGATTTTTTTTATTTTTTTATAATTTTTTCAAATTCGGCTATTTTCTAGCTAGCAGTGCGTCAAATAACAATTTTCAATTGCAAATATCTCGTTTTATATCGCAAATACGTAAAAAAGTGATTCATAAGGATTTTGTAGATAATTGTATTATCTATCGATTTTGTTCAAAACATTTTTTGTAACTTTTATATTTTCCGAGAAATTTGCAAGAAGTGATTTTTGGGGTTGTTTTTTTTACAATCCCTGCCATCCAATTTCCAATTTTTGACTATTAATACTTGATCTACGTATTAAAACTAATTTTTGATCAAAAATTCAGGCTTCAATCAATGACCATTTAAAATTCCTATTAACTGAACTACAACTGTCGACCTGACAATAAATAATTTTATCCGTGGTAAATTGCATATCCGAAACATTGGCATCAACATGAGGACAAAGAAAACTAGCTTATTTATGCGAGTATAAATTGGCATGATCGCAAGTCACAAAGAACAGTCATTTTAGTTATTTACACTTTATCGTTTAATTACTCGTTCGAATATTGCCTCTTTTTTCAGAAAGGTTGAACTAATGCGGTATCAGCTAATACTCGATTAACTCATTTTCAAACTGAACAACTTAAAATGCTCAAAAGTGTTACTAAATGAGATAATTTAATGAAGCCTTCTGAAACTCAACAAAGTTTCGAATATGTATAGTAAGTTATGTTCTTGACTTCTTCCATAATTGAATAAATTTGGAACCAGCACAACTTCTCCTGTCAAACAATAATTAATAAAGATGCATTAGTTTATTGAACATCTCAACCCTGAATTAATAGATTGACCACAACTAGGCTACCGCTTAACTATTCGTAGCTTAGATGCAAATTTATTTGTACATTTATCGGGATCTCAGTTATCGCGATGTAATTGGATCTAAAGTGACTAAGCATTGCCATAAACTTTATTATATATATCTAGTAGTCTAAGCTTCTACACTGGGAAGCAAAAAAATCGACTCAAAACGATTTTCCTTCATTTAACACCAATCTTTAAATTTAATTTTCAAACAGTGGTATTATTTTTGGTATCAATAAAATGGTGATTTTCTACTCTTTCCAATAATACTGAAAAGATTTTAATTTCCAAAAAGTTTTACTGATTAAAACGATTTTACTCAATAGAACCGTTCTTACTCGCTCAGCAACGTACTCAGCTCCCCCCTTATCTCGAAAAGTATTGAACAAATTTTTCGCAATTTTTTAAAAATAATACAGAGAAAAGTGTGCGCAAGTGTTACATTATATATATTTTTAAACACATGTTTTCACAACCTTTCATTTGACACCCCATTCAATGACCTAGTAAAATTTTTTTTTTCACTTCCGATTTCAATCCCGAAAACTAATCCTTCAAATCAAAATTTAACTTCCAAAATTACACGGCTCTGATGAGGCCATCAATTCCTAAATTAGTGCCAAATTACAACTTTCTATGTGAAATAGTTTCGGAGAAAATCGGGTGAATCCCCCCCCCCCCCCCTGTGAGACCGACAGACAGGCGGGAAGACACCGAAGTGGTCTTACCGTTCCGTACGGAACACTAAAAATTACTATATTATTGGGACCATTTTAATTATCGGGTATTCTATTAGAGGTTTGTTTAGAGTAAATGTTAAGATTATTTAATTTACATTAAATTGTTTAAAGTATTTATAGTGTGTTGAAGATATAGTTTTTTTTTGCTTGGCGTGTTGCCATATTTGTTTGATTCTTTAATTGTTTATAAATGAATTTTATTAATTTCAGTATGGTATATGCTTTGTAAAATAAAAATATATACCGATTCTTTAAAATATCCTTCTTGGTTAATCCATTGTTTATAACTGTATATTGAGAAAAATTTATTGGTTGTTAAAAAAATTTAACCAAATTAATATAAAAATATTCATCCATCTCTTTTTTGCTTATATGGCCTGAAATATTCACAGGAAAATATGCCAGCGATTATGATAACTATATGCACATTATAAATAAACATGAATTTCACATCTAATGAATAATTCAATTCTGTAATGCAGGCTTCACCCATCTGTATTTCCATAACAGTTTGTAATCCAGTGTATACCGTATTTTCCATAGCACGTGTGGCCAATTTGTCTAATGTTTTATTTGGTGTGAGCAAAGTAATGCAAAACTAAACACCAGTTATAAGTCATTGTGCTCGTAATTCTAACACGTAAGCTGAAAACATTTTGGTCTGACACACAGATGTCGCCCTTTTCAAAAAATTCATATGATTTTTAAGAAGTACCAACCTTCAAACGATACGTGTCAAAATTTCATGACATTTCGACGGTTAGTTTATAAGTAAGTACAAGTGGTTTTAGTGACGTTACTTTTCATATTTTCAAAACAATGGAAAAAAAAAATCGAATTTCGTGTGTTGATTAAAAACTGTGTTTTGATAGGAAAAAATACCGTTCAAGCAAAGCCATGGCTTGATCAGTGTTACGGGGACTCTGCCCCTGAAAGATCACACATCATTTACTGGTATGGTGAATTTAAACGCGGTCGTACGGACACAAATGATGCTGAATGCTCTGGACGCCCAAATGAGGTGGTTACAACGGAAAACATCAAAAAAATCCACAAAATTGTTTTGGATGACCGTAAAGTGACATTGCGTGAGATAGCTGAGACTCTAAAAATATCAGAAGAACGTGTTGATCATATTTTGCTGAACATTTGGGTAAATTAAACAAATTAAATAAATTAAATGAATTGGATTAAATGAATTAAATGCATTAAATGAATTAAATGAATTAAATGAATTAAATGAATTAAATGAATTAAATGAATTAAATGAATTAAATGAATTAAATGAATTAAATGAATTAAATGAATTAAATGAATTAAATGAATTAAATGAATTAAATGAATTAAATGAATTAAATGAATTAAATGAATTAAATGAATTAAATGAATTAAATGAATTAAATGAATTAAATGAATTAAATGAATTAAATGAATTAAATGAATTAAATGAATTAAATGAATTAAATGAATTGAATGAATTGAATGAATTAAATGAATTAAATGAATTGAATGAATTAAATGAATTAAATGAATTAAATGAATTAAATGAATTAAATGAATTAAATGAATTAAATGAATTAAATGAATTAAATGAATTAAATGAATTAAATGAATTAAATGAATTAAATGAATTAAATGAATTAAATGAATTAAATGACTTAAATGAATTAAATGAATTAAATGAATTAAATGAATTAAATGAATTAAATGAATTAAATGAATTAAATGAATTAAATGAATTAAATGAATTAAATGAATTAAATGAATTAAATGAATTAAATGAATTAAATGAATTAAAATGAATTAAATGAATTAAATGAATTAAATGAATTAAATGAATTAAATGAATTAAATGAATTAAATGAATTAAATGAATTAAATGAATTAAATGAATTAAATGAATTAAATGAATTAAATGAATTAAATGAATTAAAATGAATTAAATGAATTAAATGAATTAAATGAATTAAATGAATTAAATGAATTAAATAAATGAAATAAATGAATTTAATGAATTAAATGAATTAAATGAATTAAATGAATTAAATGAATTAAATGAATTAAATGAATTAAATGAATTAAATGAATTAAATGAATTAAATGAATTAAATGAATTAAATGAATTAAATGAATTAAATGATTTTTTTTTTTTTATGGGTCTAGCACACGTGCTACAGGGAAATCCCTAAAGCGCTACAGGAGCGACACGTGTGCGGAGAAAAGCGATTCACGTTGTTCTTGAATCGCTGTAGATTTTACTCGATGGGAAACACAGTCCTGGGCAAACTATTCCAAAGGTATGATGTTCTCCATATAAAAGACTGCTTGAAAAGCGTTGTACGAGGAGTAACAAGCTGAACCTCATACGAATGTGAAGTATTAGCGCGACGTGTACTCTTAACATGCACCGCTTTGGGAGGAATTAAGCGGGCCACATCCTTCGAACACTTTCATGAAAGTACTTGTAGAATAGGCTCAAGTCGCCAACCGTTCTTCGATGTTCCAGCGAATTAAGGCCGTCGGTCACTTCCGGGTGTCCAATCAGACGAACAGCTCTTCTCTGGATAGAATCCAACAAATGCAGTGTATGTTTGGGAGCGGAGCCCCAAACATGGGAGCAGTATTCCATAGTTGGTCGAATTTGAGCTTTGTAAAGAATTAACAGTTGTTGTGGAGTGTAAAGCTTTCTGGTTCGAAACAATATTCCCAACTTTTGAGAAGCTCTCCTTGCTATGCCTGCAACATGTTCATGCCAGGACATATTTGCTCCCAAATTAACGCCTAACAGATTGAGTGACGATGTTAGAGGGATGGAGTGCCCCGACATAACTATGTCGGGTTCTGCAACGTTAACTTTTTAAAAAAAACTGCCGCCTGGGTTTTTGTAGCGTTAAATTCCACTTGGTTACTGTCACCCCAAGATAGAATTTCTTCCAGGTCTTTGTTAAGTTGAATGATTTCCTGCTGTCTGCGGATATTCGTCTGAGTAGTCGATGTCCGAGCATTCAAAGTGAATGAAGAGATAAGTGTACTGTCATCTGCAAAGCTGTAGATTGGATTCTCGGTCTTTTCCAGCAGATCGTTAATATAAATAAGGAAGAGAGTAGGAGATTTATTATATTTATTAGTTTTATCTTTGGTATTATGGTCCCATCTCGGATAAAATATCCCAAGTTCTCACGACCGAAAAAACAAGAATAGCTTTAAAACCCGCTCAAAAATTATCCAATATATTTTTTAATGCAAAAGATAAATCTAATAAATATAATAAATCAGGAGTTTATAAACTTAATTGTCAAGAGTGCAATAGCTGTTACGTAGGACAAACGGGACGAAATTTCAAGACAAGATTCGCAGAACACAATGCCTCTTATAGGCTAAAAAATGAAAAATCACACTTTGCTAAACATTTCTTAGAAACAGGCCATACTTTTCCCAATATAGATTGTTTACAAATACTCCATATGGCACCTAAAGGGTCAAAACTCAACTTCTTAGAATCTATAGAAATTTACAGACATTCAAAGGACCATAATATAAATTTACTGAATAGTCAATTAGACGTAGCAAATTCTCTTTTGTTCAAACTTTTTTAACATATAATAGACCCACATCTGTTCATCATATAAAACATAAAATAACAAAAATCTGTTTTAGTCTTAGTTAAGCGTTTGACAATGTAGTTGTACTACGAAATCGCAATAACGCAATTGTAAAATCTTTACAAATATATTTAGTGACAGTTAACAAAGTAATTAAGTAGTTTTATTGTTAAACCAATTACCCTTACTTAATCTTTATTAGTTCTCTGAAATAGTACTATAGATTTGCATCTTTAAAAATAACTTTGTCAGTAAATAATATATAAACGATTAACATAATCTTTTGTAATTAAGGATAGTTTTAAGCACTATATAACCAGTATTATTACCAAACATTTTTCTTTCTCATTCACTTTTGAAGAAGCCATTGTAAGGGGGAAACAATTGTCAAGTCATTTTAAATATACTGGAAATTAAAACATAGTTTTGTTTTTATATAATTTTATTTTTTTTTTCAGTATATTTTTTTAACAACCCAAGTTGTATGGAAGACTTAATGATGCTTCAGACAATCTCTGTTACTCTTCTTTTCCCTCTTTCACCCGTGCTTTAATTCGCCTACGCTCTTGACGTTTATTAAAGCCAATTTTAAAAAATGTGGTAATAAAATTACATTTTATCAGGAAACTGTTTAATATTTATATAACCTTTTAAAAAACCACACAGCGCCTGTAAAAATAAATAATTCATGATTGAAAACCACTTTAAGAAATTTTCTTTAAAACGACCTTACTTTATCAGGCTGTGTTAGTTTACGTCTTATGCCTTTCTCAGATGAAGCAAGCACGTAAAAGTAATTGAAAATCTGTCAGAATAAGTGATGAGAAAATGTACTGTACGAATGAGTGATGGATTGCATAACTCAATTATATAAAATTTGAAATATTAAGGGTAAGCTAAACATTATATATACATGGTGTACTTTAAGTTGCGAACCCGCTTTTGCTTCGGTAGAGTACTTATTATTAAAGTCATATCCCCAATATAAAAAATTTTTAAAAGTCAGTTTAAAAAATGCCATTTAAGAATTGCATCCAACTGAATTCCTAATTAACCACGCTGTTATTATTAGATTTAACCATTTCTTCCCCATTCCCTATATATACTATATTTAT
>CM032456.1:216175185-216265817 GCA_019049505.1 Pachyrhynchus sulphureomaculatus | reverse complement strand
AAGTACAACTGAATGTACTAGGCTTGTACGCAGCATGCTCCAAAGAATTGCTGCCGTAATTAAAGCTGAGGGTGTTTGGAATTCATAATTGTTTTGGGGTGAGATAACCATTTTATTTTCCCAATGTGCAACGATTCTGTTGTCATTTTTTTGGTAGATGTTGTTTCTGGACTGCTTTGATTTGTCGGGTTAACTTTTTTTAAAAGTGTTTTGTGTAATTATTCTTGAAGTTTGTGATGATATTACAGCAGGTTAATCTAAGTTTGTCTTTTGTTTCAGTAGCAAAGTTTATAATTCAAGTTTCAATATTGCTTATTATTTCTGAAACTGGCATATGTGGTTTTTCGAGTGGAAATACAAAGTTAGTTTATCTTAGAATTTCAGTAACGTTGTTGAGAATGTCTAAATTTGTAAAGTTGTCGATCCGCGGGGATGTGTCGATAGATTCATCAGTGCGCGTTTTTGATTTTAATTTATTAATTTATTTTTTCTTTTTTTGGAAGTATATTTTATTTCTTTGTGTTTTTCACTAAATTCGTTTAGTGGGAGAGGCGGTATTAGATTCGTTAAGTGTTTGCAGTTGCTGTATCTTCAATTTGTAGTTTATTTATAGTTTTGGTTGTGTCAGTAATGAAAAGATGTAGAAGGATAATAATAACATTTTCTAAGGAATGTTCCCTAAATTTATGTTCGAGGCTCTTACAATTAAAAACAATATGCTTAGTTTTAGAATTCAAAAACGATGGTGTAGAATATTCATTCACAAATCTTAAAAGGTAGATTTTTCTATTCTTTTGTTTGCAGAGACTTTGACGCCATAGGCAGGATTAGGCGTTTTCATAAAAAGTTTCATTTGAGTAACTGCCAGTAACTTTTTTGTTTTAAATTGTATCTCCCTAAAAATTTATTTAAGATATACATCTTTATTCTGACGAAGACAACGTATGGCCCCAATGGAAAAGAACTATGTCCACATAAATGGATTTTATTCTACAAATCTAAAAATAAATCCCAAAAAAATATTGAACTAAGAAAATCTAAGAAAAAAATAAGTATCGTTTGTCTGCATTTCAGTATCCATATATATATATATATATATATATATATATATATATATATATATATATATATATATATATATATATATATATAATATATATATATATATATATATATATATATATATATATATATAAATATATATATATATATATATATATATATATATATATATATATTATATATATATATATATATATATATATATATATATATATATATATATATATATATATATTTATATATATATATATATATATATATATATATATATATAAATATAAATATATATATATATATATATATATATATATATATATATATATATATATATATATATATATATATAAGTGAGGAAAGATTGGAAGAACTGGACCATGAGCTTAAAAATATTAAATGGGACATACTGGGAATTTCAGAAACAAGAAGAAGAGGAGAATACTGCCTGAAGTTACCTACGGGACACTTGCTCTTCAACAAAGGCTACGAAGACAACAGTAATGGAGGAACTGGATTATTGATACACAGAAGGCTAATACCATATACTGAGAAATTCCAAGCGATATCTAATAGAGTTATATACATAACAATAAGATTGAACAACACCTTAACAGTAAAAGTAATACAGGTCTATGCTCCTACGACAAGCCATGAAGATCAAGAAGCAGAAGAATTTTATGAGGAAATATCTGAGGCGCTTCACGAACACAGAACAAAGTATACATTGGTAATAGGAGACTTTAACGCCAAGATAGGAAAGAAAGCAGAAGATACAGAGAGTTATATAGGAAATTTTGGCCTTGGAGAGAGGAACAACAGAGGACATATGCTGATGACATTCCTGGAAAGAGAGAAACTCTATAACATGAACACCTTCTTTCAGAAAAAGGAGAAGAGAAAATGGACATGGATTAGTCCTGACGGTGAGACAAGAAATTGATTATGCACTAACAACACATAAGAACATAGTAACAGACGTGAAGGTCCTAAACAGATTTGCAACGGGTAGTGATCATAGGCTGGTCAGAGCAAAGGTGTTTTTTAACAAAAGACTCGAACGAAAACGTTTACACAACAAGAAAAACAAATAAAACAGACAGACAAACACTAAAAGAAAACGTAGAACAATACCAAAAACAGATTACAGCCAACCTTAATAACAACACATTAACTACAGGAGCAAGTTTAGATGAAAGAAATAGAAAAATAATTGAAACACTCAAGACCACAGCAGAAAAAATATCTCCCCAACCTACTAGGCGAAAGAATAACAAGCTTAGTGAAGAAACAAAAAGAATGTTGGAACAACGAAGACAACTGATATACGAAGGAAAGAGATTAACTGTCGAATATGCAGAACTGAATAAGACAGTACGAAAAGCGGTTAAACAAGACATAAAAAAATACAAGGAAAACATGGTTAAAGATCTTATAGAGAAAAACAAAGGATTAAAGCAAACGCCTGTAAAAGTGAGATAATTAAATTGAAGGACCAAGAAGAAAACATAATCAATGACAAGAAAAATATCCGAAACAGAATTACAACTTTCTATCAAGACCTCTACAGTTCAAAAGTCCAAAATGTAGTAGTTGAAAAGGACAACTCATCAACAGACAAAAGAGTAATTAATGTCAACTCAGAAGAAATTCCTGACATAGAAATGGATGAAGTTAGGAAAGCCTTACAACAGATGAAAAGTGGAAGAGCGGCTGGAGAGGATGATATTATACCTGAAATGCTAAAATGCGGAGGTGAAGCCCTAATGAATGAATTAAAAGATCTTTTTAATGAATGCCTCAAATGTGGAAATATACCAGAAGACTGGGAAAACGCTATAGTCATCTTAATATACAAAAAAGGTGACCCCGAAAACCTAGAAAACTACCGGCCAATTAGTTTACTTTCCCAAGTTTACAAGCTGTTCTCACGAATCATAACAAACAGACTGGAACACAAAATGGAATTATACCAACCGATAGAACAGGCTGGATTCAGATCAGGCTTCAGTACGATTGAACACTTGCACACATTGAGAATACTAATCGAGAAGGCCACCGAATATAATATACCAATGTGGCTCACATTTGTAGATTTTCGCAAGGCTTTTGACACAGTGGAAAAATGGGCGCTTATAAGAGCTCTTAGAAATGCTCGTATAGACCACAGATATAGCGAACTGGTAGCCAGAATATATGAACGAGCAACACTTAAAGTTATGGTAAACCAAGAACTGACAAACAAGGTCCCAGTGAACAGAGGAGTAAGGCAGGGCGATGTAATATCGCCTAAGTTATTTACAATGATCTTAGAAGATGTATTCAAAGAACTGAATTGGGACGAAAATGGTCTTCTGATAGCTGGTGATCGGCTAAACAACCTGAGATTCGCAGATGACATTGTAATTATAGCAAACAATAAGAATGAAATGATCCAGATGATCGCTGATCTCCACCACCAAGCAAGAAAAGTGGGACTTGACATAAATTTCTCCAAGACAAAGTACATGAGTAACGAATACACCAATGATGAAAATATAGTGATTGAACATTCAACAATAGAAAAAGTAAACACATACATCTATCTGGGCCAAATAATAACGATAGGAAAGGAAAACCAGCAGCTTGAAATAGAAAAGAAGGATACGTATGGGATGGGCAGCATATGGAAAATTGAAATATGTACTGAATATGAACATTCCTCAAAGATCAAAAACCCAAATTTATAATCAATGTATCTTACCAGCTACAACGTATGGAGCCGAGACATGGGTTTTAACTAAAAGAACAATAGAAAAACTACAAGTCCACCAACGAGCAATGGAAAGGAAGATGTTGAGTGTTACTTTGAAGGACAAGAAAACTAATAAATGGATTAGACAACAAACAAAGGTGGATGATATCACCAAACGGATAACATCTCTGAAATGGAGCTGGGCCGGCCATGTAGCGAGAGCGACGTATAAGTGGAGTGGCAAGATCACTAGGTGGAGACCATGGGGTGAAAAGCGAAGCATAGGAAGGCCCCAACAGAGATGGAGCGACGATCTGAAGAGAGTCGGAGGACTTAACTGGTATCAACAAGCACAACATAGAGAAAAATGGAAAGATTTGAGAGAGGCCTATACCCGACAGTGGGTAGAGAACGGCTGAAGGAAGAAGAAGGAAGATATATATAGAATAAAGAAAGAAAGCAAAAGATTGCCGTATCTACCAAAATTATTAAAAATACAATCTTAGTTGGGGAACTCGGCAAAAAGAGGGCGTGATAAGAGATCACACAATTTTCATAAAGCCAATATTTCGGTCCTGGATTGGGACCTTCTTCAGGGCAGAAATGAGAAGTGCAAAGATTTCGTTAGCCTGAATGGCCGTAGGTAGCTTATATATAAAAAAGTTGTTACATATAAAAGTTGGTTAATCCATAAAATATATAAAATACACACTAAAACACTGTAGACAAAATTCTAAAAACCTTTCCCAAATGGCGGTGACCATGTGTGGTGGTCACAGGTGAAATAATTAACAATGTTCTCAACATCCAAAGTTCCCAATTACATCCATGTTTTAAATTTGGTTTTTAGGGGGAAGAAGAAGACGAAATGGATCTCGTTACCTTAAAAAGGCAATGGGGTATTCTACAAAAACTGCTACCGTCGACACAGATTTTTTACTTGAAGATTTCTTAGAAATCGACAATGATGTTGGCACGACAGATCTCCCAACTGACCAAGACATAATTAAGTTGGGAATGTGGAATCACTGGCACAATGATACTACTCAGTATATATCACCACTACACCAAAGACTTTATTTTTGCACTCGACGCGCGTTTCGCTAACCATGTTAGCTTCATCAGGAGCGATGATTGACTAAAGCTAAACTACAAATCTACCCTATTTATACTTAGCCTAACCCTTGAATTACATCCATTAGTGTCTGCATTCACCTCCTCGTTTGAATAAAATCTTTGTCCCGCCAGCCATTTCTTCAAATTGGGGAACAAATAGTAGTCCGAGGGAGCCAAGTCTGGAGAATAGGGGGGATGTGAAACGAATCCTAAGCGTGAGCAATCGCGGCACCCATCTTGCAGATAGCTTTCTCATGTCCAAATGTTTATGCAAAATATTATGTACCCGTTCAGTCGAGATGCCCACAGCACTAGCAATCTCACGCACCTTAACTCTTCTGTCATCCATCACCATATCATGGATTTGATCAATGATTTCTGGAGTCGTAACCTCCACAGGCCGTCCAGAACGTTAAACTTATAAACTGTTCTAATCGAAGGTGCAGAGTCACCATAATGTTTATCAAGCTTCTCTTTAGTCTCCTGAGGCGTTTTGTCTTTCATAAAGTAATGTTTAATCACCACACGAAATTCTTTTTCTTCCTTTTTTTGTAAATCACTCGACTTCCTTGATTCACACGAATGCCAAACACAAAGAAATTTACCAATATGGCTGAAACTTGGTGTGCGTTCATTCAAGAGATGCTACTAACTAAACATGACCTCGATACGCGCCGGTGCAGGAATAAGGAATAAACAATGACCATAATAGTGAATGAAGTCGGAAAAAAATTTGCAGGGGGCATTATCCATTAACAAAATTGCTTTAATATGAAAATGGTTTCTGTTCAATTAGAACATAACATTACAGTTAATCTTTCCTTACTTCGTTTGTGCCCAGGAGCTGATTTTTCCTGTCGAGATGCCAATGTTTTTGATGGAAGCATTTTATAATTCAGACCAATTTCGTCACAGTTGCAAATTTGATTACATGTGTATCCACAATCTTCGATTTACTTTTTAGAGTTCTGCTTAAACTTCTCAATTGATGACACATCAGCAGAAAGTTTTTCACCACATACAGTCAGTTGTTGTACACCGTATGATCTATCTCTGGGAATTGCCTACTAAACATTATTGCTTTCTGTTGTAAAATTGGAACTGACAGAGGCACACCTTTTAATCTCTGTTGGTTAAACCACATGAATAAAGCTTCGTTAACCTTTTCATAGTCGCCAGCTTTCATTGATTTTCCCGAGGACGAGGAGGCTTGATTTATACACCACTCTTCTATTTTTGTGCGGTTTCTTTTCCAATCTCCAACTGTTACCTCACCTACTCCATAATCTCGTGAAACTACTTTAATTGTCTCTCCTGTTTCAACTCTTCTGATAGCTTTTAATTTTTCTTCAACAGGAACGACGATTCTTTTACGCTTGTTTTGCTCCATTATAATACGGTAAACAAAAATTCAAACAAAGCAGTTCGTATTAATTACACTTAACTACCAGAAATAAATTATGTGAGTATACTCGTACTTCTCCGTAGTAAACGCTATAACGCACTGCATTCACGCAAATTTACATGCTGAAAGAGTCCAAAAACATAAATAGGGGAACCCCTCACACGGGCCAGGGAGATTCCCCGAAGGCCCCGATGATTTTTAATGGAAATATGTACATATATATTGTAGAAGCTCGGTTAATACGCAGCATATACGCGCGTACCTCAGATAATCAAGTTCTTAGATTGGCTCGGTTAATCGGGGTTCTACTGTATATATATATATTATATATATATATATATATATATATATATATATATATATATATATATATATATATATATATATATATATATTATATATATATATATATATATATATATATATATATATATATATATATATATATATATATATATATATGGCCAGAACTGGCCAGAACTATTTAAGACTATGTAGCCCCAAACAACAAAAAAAGGAGTCGTTTTCCTATTGCATTCAAACATAAGAGATTGCTAATATTAGACCGATGCCAGATGGTATTCCAATAAAGTTGTTGAACTGCTGTATTAAAGGTAAAATGTAGATAAAACTCTGGAGCCCTTACTTCTGCTTGGTGCTAATTCTAGATAATTTATTGCTATCATTTTCAAATAAATAGAATATAGAACTGTTATCAAATAGTACAAGTTTAAAAAAAGAATAAATAATTCAAAAATATCACTATCTGTCCTAAGCCAGCCTGGCTTCATTATGTAAATAAATGATCATCCATTCAGCAAACCCCTTGATATCGCGCTCGTACAATTCACCCCGTTTCGGATTTCCAAATTTAGTCGCCCGATCGAGCAAGTTTAATTAATTTTCGAGTATCGAATTAAAACGTCTCACCTCGAGGCACGTTTCATTCTTAACTTTTTAGCTTTTGTTCTCAATAAAATACGGATAAAATTAAAAGCGCTATTTCCAAGAAAGTGGAAATGCAAGACCAACTTGCATTGTAATAATACTAATATTTCTACTTGAGCAAATCATAGGAATAGAAGTTAATTAAATAATTATTCTTAGATTTCATGGAATGACAAGATGTTTCTGTTTTCAGTAATATGATGTCATTTGCAACAGAAAATTGTGATTGATACTTACGTAATCTTTACGCCTTTCTACCCCTTTCTGTAGGAGTGTAGAGCCCATGGAGTTAAGTTATTCTACATTTGTCTTTTCCATATTTCCTTCTATATCTTTCTATCCTGTTTAAATTGCCGATTGCCTCTTTTGTTTCTTCCGTATTAGTTTCTTCTGTTTTTGTGTGAGTTCTATTTCTTGTTCCGATATTATGTCTCTATGTTGATTTTTGTATGCTACGTCATTCCCATCTGATAGATCTTTATAGTATTCCCTCCATATTTCCATAACTTTGTCTTCTTCTTTTGTGACATTTCCTTCTAATTTTTTGCATTCATTTCCTTTCCTTTCTGTTTTCTATGATTCCTACATAGTACAATTGTTGTTCTTCTGTCAGTTCATCCTCTTTTCCGTTTATACCCCTATTATTCCGGGCTCTCAATATAATAACTCGATAATTATTTCCCATTTCTTTCTTCCTATCTATTTCTTTGATTATAAATTATCTTCTTATTTGTATTCATTTTACTAGTCCTCTCTTCCATATCCTATATCTTTGCCAGGGTGCCAGGGTCGTCGTAAATCTACCTGTCTGCCTTCTTTTTCTCAGTTTTTTTGACTCGATGGTCGTAGTATACTTTGTTTGTTCTTTCAGTTTTTCTTCCTCAATGTCCCATTTATATTCTTTTCCTTCGATTACGATTTGTTGATATCCTATTTCCACCCTTTTTCCATTCTTTCTCTCTTTCTCTGCTATATGCTTTAATTTATTTTGAATTTCCCGTTCATCTTTTGTTAAATAGTTGTTTATGTAAACTCTCTCTCTTAGATTTCTCAGTTTGTTTTTATTTTTCATCATAAGCCATTCGCTTCAAATCTCATTCCCGATATTACAATATTATTCCTTACGTTGTCTTTTCCAGCCTACTTATCTTCAAATCCATACTTCTCATGTTTTTTCTAATTATCTAATTTTCCTCTTTCAATACTTCATTCTCCTTTCTTAGTTCCTTCAACTCTTGTTGGTATCTCATCTGATCTTGTATTATTTCCTTTATATCTGACATTAGCTCTCTGATCATTTCTATCAAATTGTCTATCTTATCTACTCTTTCGTTTTTCTCTTTTTGTGGTGTTCTTATCAGCTTTTTACTCTTCTTGAATAATCCTATTGGCTTTTCTTTTTCTTCGACTCTCAAAATTTAAGATTTGTGTTAATTTACAAACGTTTAAGTGTGTTCACTATCAAAATACGTCAGCGAGAAACATTTTTCTGTTTAAAAACAAAAGCTAATCGAACTTTGCATCAAATATGATTCATGATAAAGTGTGAATTTCAATATTCTATAAAAAAATTA
The DNA here is from genome assembly GCA_019049505.1 of Pachyrhynchus sulphureomaculatus. Classification (NCBI taxonomy): domain Eukaryota; kingdom Metazoa; phylum Arthropoda; class Insecta; order Coleoptera; family Curculionidae; genus Pachyrhynchus; species Pachyrhynchus sulphureomaculatus. The sequence continues at coordinate 216,256,984 of CM032456.1, read as the reverse complement.
TGGACACGACTTCATTTTGTTCTTAAATAGATTGTAGGTGCCTAGTTTTTGACAAATTAAATGATTTAAATAAAGTTGCAATAAATCAAGATGAAAAACAATTGCCGAAATGTCAAAAAACTGCCAAAAATTCAAAATCGTAGTAGGCCGTTGAAATTTGACAAACAGATCTAGAATCACAAAATAAACGACTTTGTCTAATAACTTTTTTTAAAATGTGGCCAAATTATACGTTTTTTTCAAAAATTTTTACGAAAATGTCATTTTTGACAGGTGACGTCATGCGTAAAAATGACTTACTATACTTTATTTCTGATATTATTTGAAGCACAAATGGATGCAATAACGAGATCTGGGCTAAAGTGATTATTTAAAAAAAATCCCATATGATGCGGACTTAAATTGTCACACTGTATATATATATATATATATATATATATATATATATATATATATATATATATATATATATATATATAATATCTACCAAAATTTTATAAAAAACAATCTTAGTTGGGGAACTCGGCAAAAAGAGGGCGTGATAGGAGATCACGCAATTTTCATAAAGCCAATATTTCGGTCCTGGATTGGGACCTTCTTCAGGGAGAAATGAGAAGTGCAAAGATTTCGTTAGCCTGAATGGCCGTAGGTGGCTTATACATAAAAAAAAGTTGTTACATTAAAAAGTTGGTCAATCCATAAAATATATATAAAATACACACTAAAACATGTGGACAAAATTATAAAAACTAAAATTAAAATATGGATGTCATTGGGAACCTTAGATGTTGAAAACGTTGTTAATTATTTCAACTATGACTACCAAACATGGCCACCGCCATATAGGAAAGATGACAAGGACGACAGGAGACAGCTGACCGACTACTACTGCCATCCACACAGATGTGCTTTGGCAACCCATTCTGTTGACAATGGTCATTCTTTTAATTTCAGGGAACCCAAAATTCTTCATTCAATCTTTCCAAGAGAGAATTCCTTGAAATGTGTTACATCCAGAAGAATCACCTTAATATCAATAAAAGAACCGACCTAGATGGTCTTAGTAGCATATATAGTTTCCTCCTCTCCTGTGATAAATCAACCCCACACGAAAATTCACTGTCTTCAAGTGTTTTATGATCCATCTGTATTGAAATGGTAGTCTTCTCTCTCTTGGCTTTGTGATTTCCGGGGTTTCTTTCCTCCTTCCTCTCTTTGTTTACGGTTCTCTTTGATACTGGGTTCCACAGATTAGTTCCACTTTATCTGGCCATCTTGTGCACTTAGCGATTACTGTCTTCCTTCCAATGACAGTACCCTGCGTCACCCCTTCATCACCTCCTGTTGCTTTCAATCTTCATTGGTTTTTGCAAACAATCTCTTCCTCCAATCATTTTCCAACAAGAAATTAATAAATTAATAATTAATTTGTTAGACAACCTTCGTCTTCGTTGCTCTCATTATTTTCTCTTTCTCTCTCGCTCCCTCGCTCACCCTTTACCTATAATTAGGTTATGATGTGTCCTTCCTCGGCTCCATACCGGCTTCTTAGTCGCTCGATTGGCTATCTTCTTCTCACTTAAAGGTCCAACATATGCACTTCCCAATTTTGATCGGTTCCTTCCAAGTGTCGACCCCGCATTCTGGTTAATTGAGTTTTCTTGACTAAACCCCTTATCTCTGTCGGTCAGCTGTCTCCTGTCGTCCTTGTCATCTTTCCTATATGGCGGTGGCCATGTATGGTAGTCATAGTTGAAATAATTAACAACGTTCTCAACATCCAAGGTTCCCAATGACATCCATATTTTAATTTTGGTTTTTATAATTTTGTCTACATGTTTTAGTGTGTATTTTATATATATTTTATGGATTGACCAACTTTTTAATGTAACAACTTTTTTTATGTATAAGCCACCTACGGCCATTCAGGCTAACGAAATCTTTGCACTTCTCATTTCTGCCCTGAAGAAGGTCCCAATCCAGGACCGAAATATTGGCTTTATGAAAATTGTGTTATCTCCTATCACGCCCTCTTTTTGCCGAGTTCCCCAATTTATATATATATATATATATATATATATATATATATATATATATATATATATATATATATATATACATAATTTGTTGGGGAACTCTTATTTAAACATACATACACAATTCTGGCCATGATTGGAAGGTGAAGGCCAACGTCATTAAGGGCCTGTACAGACGAGTGAATACAATAATCCACCCAGATTACCTACTTAAATCACAGGAAACGCTCACAAGCCTGTTCACAGAAAATGGTTACAACCGAAAACTCCTGCTAAAAAACCAGGGATGAAGTTAACAAGCTCACTCATACTCAACATATTCCCCCAGAGCCTCCCCCCTCACCAAGCCCCAACCCCCCCTCCTCCAACCCCCCCCCCAGTCGAAACAAATTGGTCGTTGCTTTCTCTGCCTTTCATTCCTGGTCTCACAAATAAACTAATCCATATTTTGCGTACTGTTCCCAATGTTAAAATTGCCAAATATTATTTTTTCAAGAATAGACGTGTTTTCAGTAAATTGAAGGTTCCTCTGCAGGTTCTCTCTATGTCAGACGTAGTATATTCAATCCCCTGCCTCAACTGCCCATCAGTCTATATCGGTCAGACGTCTCAATCTCTCAATCGTCTCACTTCACAAAAGTGACACTAGATGCCATCCGCAAAGATGTGCTTTGGTAATCCATTCTGTGGATAGCAGTCATTCTTTCAACTTCATTGAACCAAAAATACTTCATTTTTTCAAAAAATCTGTTCAAGAGAGAATTCCTAGAAATGTGTTACATCAATGAAAATCCCCACAACATCAATAGAAGAACCGATCTGGATGGTTTGAGTAACATATACAGTTTTCTCCTTCCTTGTGATGTTTCTATGCCAGGTGACAACTCCCTATCCTCATTCGAATTATGATATTTTACCTTCAAAAATGGCTGTCCGTTACTGAACAGACCAACTCCCAATACTCTAATTCTTTCTCCTTTTCCTCTATTTTGCTTTTGTTGCTCCCTTGTTTTTGCGGTCTTAAGAATTGTTCCCCTTATTTCGTTAGATTTATTCTTCTGACTTTAACGGTTCAGTGATTTGCTGCCTCCCTTCGATCTTGGTATTGTCATCCTTAAATATACTCTTTGGTGAATAAACCTTCTTTTTCTTAAATTAATTAAAATTTACCAAATAATTAATATTTATTATATATATATATATATATATATATATATATATATATATATATATATATAAATTAAATAAATAAATTGATTCAGAAATTAATATAACATTCCTCCCTTCCTTTTCTATGCCTCTTTTACGAGATCTCCTGTCTCCCTCTCTACATAAAATTTATGGTCGTCTTCGATCCGAATTTCCTTGTCGACTTCTAGGTCGTTCAATTGGTAATTTCTTCTTCTCTCTGTTTGACCATTTATATATTTTTCGTTAGACCAGCTCGCTCTCTCTCTCCGGATGTTTACAATTTCGGTTTTTAGGTTTCTAGGTTTTCAGAATAGCCCCTTTCCCTGCTAAGTAACTGTCTCTTGTCATTGATATGTCAATCCTTTTGGGCATGGCGTCGACCACAGGTGATTTGTTCGGGTGAATTAATTAATAATTAAAAATGTTTTCAGCATTCTGGGTTTTAAAACACATCCCTGTTATAAATTTGATCTTTTCAATTTTGTGTATTAGTGTATAGTTTATTTTAATGGATTGTGTTAATAATGGCCATTCATGTTAACTCTGCTTTTCACTATTCATGTGAGTCTTTTCTTTTTCTTTTTATTTTTATTACAGTTTATACTTCATTGTACTTGTACATAGGTTTATTAAAAATAATAATAATGGTTATAATTTAATTTTTCTGCCCAAGCTTTCTCAGTTAGTAGACTGATTCTCCTTTTCAGTTTTTGCCCTGATGAAGGTCCCAACTTAGGACCGAAATATTGGCGGAATCAACATTTTGTGAACTTTTTTCACGCCCTTTGCCGAGTTCCCCAACAAATTTTATATTTAAGAATTTTGTTTTCTTTCTTTATTTATATATATACAGGGTTACAGGGAAAGTCGTCCTAGATAATTAAGGACGTTATAGTTTAGGTCGTTTCTGACCGATTTGACTCTATGACATGATGTCCTAAACTTAACCGTTTTCGAGATATTGAAGTTTAAAGATTTTCTAAAAAAAACATGTTTTTTTTTTTTTGCTTTTAAATCGATTTTTTTTTATTAGAGGTTCTCGAGTGCGATTTTTTGGTTATTTTTAGTTAGTCTGTATGTCAAGTATCAAAAATCATCAAAAAAATTTGAACTAGTTACTAATAGTTTCAAATGGCGGCTTGTTAATGTTTCTAAATTACGAATTTTTACCAAGTGTTTCCTACTTTAAATCAATAAAGAGAAAAAAAAATGTATGGAAGTTATTCTGCAAATTATTTTAAAAACTTTATTACGTCTTTTTAGCTATTTAAAACGGTATAATATCTACTGGATCTAAATTCTAAGAAAATGAGATTTCAATAGGCCCAAATGTAGAGTAACATAATAATAGAATTTAGATACTACCAATTACCGGTTTACTACTTGCAACTTCAAACAATAAAAAGGGTTGGGTAAGCATTTTTTTTCCGGTCGGGGTACTCTCTTTGCGAGTGACATTTTCTGTTCACTAAACATTATTGAATGATTCTTAGTCTGCTCATGCGATTCGTCCGTGGTAGATGTGCTATACCGTGCTTTTCAAAAATATCTGTGTTTTATCTTCTGACTGTGTGAATTGGCTCGTAACTGGATTTTGATCTCTGCTTGTGAATATGGCAACGTATACCAACGAGGAATATGCTGACATCCTAATGTGTTACGAATTTTGCGAAGGAGTGTCGTCGCGTGCACGTGATGAATACATACTGCGATATCCTACTCGTCGTGTACCTGATGTTAGCGTATTTGATTGAACTTATCGAAGACTACGAGAAACTGGTTCCGTACAAAGACGGCGGACTGACATGGGACGACCACGTATCTTTGACGAAGACGAAGAAAACGAAATACGACGTCTCTTTGAGGTGGACCCAACCACATCTACAAATGTTGTCGCACAACAGCTTGGTATTTCGCAGTGGAAGGTATGGTTTGTAATGCATACTGTTGGGCAACACCCTTACCACTATACGCCCGTGCAAGTCATTGAAGAAGGGGATCCGTTGCGACGATTAGAATTCTGCAGATTTATGCTCAATACCGATGTCGAAGATGCATCTTTTTTTAAGAAAATACTATGGACTGACGAGTCGAAATTCGACAAAGACGGTCTTACAAACTACCACAATGCCCACTATTGGGCTTCTAAAGAGGAAGGCAACCCAAACAAAAAAAGAACGAAAGGATCACAAACAAGATTCAGCTTAAATGTGTGGATGGGTATAATTTCAAATTATTTGGTTGGGCCATTCTTCCTGCCAGATAATTTGAATGGCAAGGAATACAACAATTTTTTGCCGAACGATTTACCTAATTTGATGGAAGACCTACCTATTGGTTTGAGACAAAACATGTACTTTCAACACGATGGCTGTCCAGCTCACTATAGAGGAAGTGTTCGTGCATGGCTCAATGACAATTATCCCAACAAATGGATTGGAAGAGGCGGACCCATACCTTGACCGGCGAGAAGCCCAGACCTAACACCGATGGATTTTTATGTGTGGGGTCACATGAAAAGTCTCGTATACGACCAGATGACTCCTATCGAAAACGTGGATGTCCGAAGACAAAAAATAATTGATGCGGCTGACGAAATGAGGCGGCACCTCACAACCAGCGTTGTGAAAAGTAATTTAAGAAAAAGAATGAGAATTTGTGTTAGAAATAGGGGCGACCATATAGAACATGAATTATAATTAATAAAAAATATTAAATTGCAAGGTTTTTTGTTTTATTTGTGTATTTTTCGTATTGTCACCTAGAACTAAAAATTTACCTTTTGCTACCCGAGCCCGCTTTAGGTGTCATTCTGTGTACAGTTTTCCTATTAAACTCCTAGTATTATACCTTTTTTGATAGCTAAAAAGACGTAAAAGTTTTTAAAATAATTTGCCGAATAACTTCCATACATTTTTTTTTTTCTCTTTATTGATTTAAAGTAGGAAACACTTGGTAAAAATTCGTAATTTAGAAACATTAACAAGCCGCCATTTGAAACTGTTAGTAACTAGTTCAAATTTTTTTGATGATTTTTGATACTTGACATACAGACTAACTAAAAATAAACAAAAAAAATCGCACTCGAGAACCTCTAATAAAAAAAAATCGATATAAAAGTAAAAAAAACATTTTTTTTTTTAGAAAATCTTTAAACTTCAATATCTCGAAAACGGTTAAGTTTAGGACATCATGTCATAGAGTCAAATCGGTGAGAAACGACCTAAACTATAACGTCCCTAATTATCTAGGACGACTTTCCCTGTAACCCTGTATATATATATATATATATATATATATATATATATATATATATATATATATATATATATATATATATATATATATATATATTGATTCACTATTATCGTCACTGCTTATTCCTTATATTACCTACGTAATAAAATATATCCTATAACCTGACCAGAGAATGTATGTATGTTTAAAAAAGCACGTAAATTGGATAAGTGGTTCTCGAGTGATAAGCGCACCAACGGACAGATAGACAGACACAGAGACGTTGCATTTTATATATTATAAATAGATAGAAGATTTGTTTTCGAAAAGTTCAGCTCCAGTTTGTGAATCTTTATTATTTGTTCGACCATAAACTCCTAAGAAACAATACTGTATCCAAAGATTTTTATTAATTCTTTTGGCTCTATGAAATATTTATAAAATTTTCTTTCAAATATAACCCAGAAAAAATATTGCCTTATATATTCCTAAACCTAAAGGCCTCTTAAACTTTATATCATAAATATAAACGGATAAAATGTTTTTCTAGGTCTGGCATTAAGGGTCACGGTAAATATTATTATTACATTTCAACGAAAATAAATATTTTTGGTGAATTCAAGATGAATTGTATTATTGTATTTTTTAGATTGACAAAAATATAATACATATATAAGATTTCGGAAGGTGAATTCTTTATTAAATTTAACATTTTAATGTTATAATTTTACTTCGGGACGTATACGATCAGTTCGCTTAAATAACACAGGCCAACAAAAAAAATACTTGTAACAATTTTTTAAACATCTAAGTATTATGTATTTTTGGGTGCTGAAACCGTATTTGGTATCAGTATTTTTGTATCACCCACAGTTCTCTCACAATATGACATCGATTAAATTCCTCCCCTTCCTGCTTGAAAAACTGAGCATACTGTTGATCTCTTGTTCTAAAATGTTCCAGATTCCAATAAATGTTTTTCTTTCAGCCTAGAACCAAGCAATTCTGCTTTTTCCTTAGTCAAACCCAAATCTCTCACTAAATCATTTAATTCAGCTTATGTAAACAACTGTGGTTTTAAATTTTCTAGAGAACATTGAAACTCATCATCATCCGGTCGACTTTCATTAAATTCGGGACTGGACTGTAAAATGTCATCAATAGACTGAGGTGGCTTAGGGAAAGAAAGTCCCGGTCCATGTCCTACCGGCCGATTAGCTAAAGTAAAGTTAGGATAGACAATTACTTTCTTATTTTTGGAGTTATATCCAGAAACATCAACGCTGCAAAAATAACAATCATTTGAATGATTTTTTTGCTCTCTTATACCATTTTAGAAGATCTTCGACACAAACATACTTTGTTAGGAGCCCAACATTTTTCTTGATTACCGATTTCTACACCAAAATATGCAAAGTATACTTTTTTTACAAAGTCAGTAATGTTTCTTTGATGTTTTCTAACTACAAACTCACCACATATAAAGGGTGTTTTCTATAGAGGTATAGAACTTTGAAATGGAATAAAACAAAGATGAATTTTTTAAATTGACATGAAATTTACTTTATTCGAAAGATAATCTTCTGGCATTATAATTTAAATATGACTTCTGGCATATGACCGCCACGGCTGGCTCAGACGTAGTCTAATCTGGAGGTCCAATTTTCGATGACTTTTTCCAACATTTGTGGCCGTATATCGGCAATAACGCGGCGAATGTTGTCCTCCAAGTGGTCAATCGTTTCGGGCTTATCGGCGTAGACTAGCGACTTCACATATCCCCACAGAAAATAGTCTAGCGGCGTTAAATCGCACGATCTTGGAGGCCAATTCACGGGTCCGAAACGTGAAACTATGCGGTTACCAAACGTTTCCTTCAATAAATCAATTGTGGCACGAGCTGTGTGACATGTTGCGCCGTCTTGTTGAAATCACAGCTCCTGCACATCATGGTTGTTCAATTGATGAACGAAAAAGTCAGTAATCATGGCTCCATAGCGGTCACCATTGACTGTAACGTTCTGACCAGCATCGTTTTTAAAGAAGTACGGACCAATGATTCCACCAGTCCATAAAGCACACCAAACAGTCAGTTTTTCTGGATGTAACGGTGTCTCAACATACACTTGAGGATCATCATCACTCCAAATACGGCAGTTTTGTTTATTGACGTATCCATTCAAACAAAAGTGAGCTTCATCGCTAAACAAAATTCGCTTATGAAAATCGGGATCAACGGCAATCTTGTTTTGGGCCCATTCACCGAATCTTCGCCTTGCTAGGTGATCGTGTGGCTTCAATTGTTGCACGAATTGGATTTTGTAAGCACGCAAACCAAGATCTTTCCGCAAAATCTTCCATAAAGTGGATGGACACATATCCAACTCCTGTGCACGATGGCGGATAGACTGATTCGGGTCTTCCTCTACGCTACGCTCTACAGCAGCAATGACTTCTTCTGTACGCACTGTACGACGTCTCTGTGAATGCGTATTAACAGAACCATGATTTTCAAAATAAATTTGCACAATTTGGAAGCGTTGTTCAGGCGTCAGTCTATTCATGTTGAAATGCCAAATCAAACTAAACATAAATCACTTGACAGCTGACAAAACGGCCGCCAGTTAAAAAAGTGTGGCCAACTTAAAGTTTTATACCTCTATAAAAAACACCCTTTATAAGAAAAGGTGTTGGGAGAGTTTTCACAACCACGATTAATTATACTTCGAGTGTGAATTAAAGCACATGTGTTAAACACTGCAATGCGAGGTTATATTAGCTGGAAGAAAACAAACAGCTGTGACATTTATCGGAACTGTCAACCTAATAACATTTGATTTTACTGCCAACCTTACAAAATTCTGATTTTATTGCCAACCTAATAACATTCGCATGATAAAAAAAACAAACTTTTCACATTTTAAATATTAAAATGTGAAAAACTGGTAAATAATACGACTTTTTAGTGTTCCGTACGGAACACTTATAAGATGACTTCGGTGTCTGTCCGTCTGTCTGTCTGTACGTCTGTCAGACAGCAAGTGTTATAGTAGTGGCTTTAAAAGGAATGTTGATGCAAGTAATGGACTTTTTTAAGTTTTGGAAGCTAAGCAAGATTGACGCCCTCGTTTGGATGGGTACTTTCCTTACAGTAACGTTTATCAGTATCGATATTGGACTTCTTGTCGGTGTTATTTTGTCCCTAGGTTCCATTTTCTTGCTTAGTTTTAAACCTCACACCTATCTTCTAGGACAAGTACCAAATACTGATTTATATTTGGACATTGCTAGATATAAAGCGGTAAGGAAAATAAACTTTCAGATATTAATTTCTTTTTACTGGTTTTTATGACAGTTAAAAAGAAATTCTTCACTAATATGCGAAGGTTGTTTTTTTTAAGTTATCTAACTAGCCATAAAAAGAGATAACGATGAGTTATTTTGAACGAATTTTTACAGGGCTCTCCATATCCAAAAAAACGAAAACTTAGTCGTCTTCTGAAAAGTTGATGGCGACAGTTTTTTGAGGTTGCAAAGGAATTTTGCTCACTGAATATATGTATTTTTTTTTTGGATAAAAAATAATTCAGACTGGCTACTTAGCTCTTTTTTTTTTAGTGTTCCGTACGGAACACTTATAAGATCACTTCGGTGTCTGTCCGTCTGTCTGTCCGTCTGTCACACCCGATTTTCTCCGAAAATATTTGTCATAGAAAGTTGAAATTTGGTAATAATATAGGAATTGATGGCTTCATCAGAGCCATGTAGTTTTGAAAGTTAAATTTTGACTTAAGGGGTTAGTTTTGGGGGGTGAAATCGGAAGTGAAAAAAAAAAATTCTTTACTAGGTAATCGAGTGTGGTGTCAAATGAAAGCTTGTGAAAACACGAGTAAAATATATATATATATATATATATATATATATATATATATATATATATATATATATATATGTATATATATATATATATATATATATATATATATATATATATATATATATATATATACAGTCAGTCAAAGTGAAACTCTTACACTATAAAAATTTTAAATATTTTTATCTCAGTGTAAAATAAACAACAGCAAATACATTTTGTGTGACCTGCGTATTAGTACAAATTCCTCAGCATATAGTGATCTAAAAAAAATTTGGAATGTAAACAAATTGTTATAAATTTGCATTTAGAACGCCAAAATTAAACTCGTACAGTTAGTATCTAATTGTTGTAAAAATACCTTGAAACAAATTTATTCTAAAAGTATAGTGTCTGGTGATAGTTTCAAACATTTACTGTCGTTTAATTTTGTTTTTAAAATATGGGACGGCAACGAGGACAAACTTGCGTTGCCGAAAGGGAATTGATAATCCATCATTTTCAGATGGGTAAGTCCCTACCGTCAAATCGGCAAGATTGTGAACCGAAGTTATACAACAGTTCAAAGCATTGTAGACCGCTACAAAAATGAAAATAGAATAAAAAATAAAGTTAGGAAAAGTCCCAGAAAAATTTTTAATTATTACGACGAACGATGGGTTTTGCGAAAAGTGGAAGAAGATCCAAAAAATTTCTGCTCCTAAGCTAGCAAAGGAAGCTGAAAAATATTTGCATAAAAGTGTTAATCCACAAACAATTAGAAATCTTTTAAAAAAACATAAATTAAATAGCAGGGTTGCTAGAAAAAAGCCATTTATTAGTAAAGTAAATAAAGTTAAAAGACTACAGTTTGCTGAAGAATACCGTGAAAAGGATTTTGAATTCTGGAAAGAAGTTATTTTCACTGATGAGAGTAAGTTTAACATTTGGGGATCGGATGGGCAGCTAAGAGTATGGAGAAGGCAAATGAAGCACTAAAAGAAAAAAATCTAAGAGCGACAGTTAAGCATGGAGGAGGATCCGTTATGGTGTGGGGGTGTATGTCTGCCAAAGGCCCAGGAAACTTACATTTTATAGAGGGTATAATGGATCAAAATATGTATTTGGACATATTGAAGCAAAATTAAAGCAAAGTGCGGAAAAGTTTGGATTGCAGGGATCATTCAAATTTTTATCAGGATAATGATCCCAAGCATAAAGCACAACGAGTTAAACAATGGCTCTTATACAACTGGCCAAAAAGTACTCGAAACGCCACCACAAAGTCCAGACCTTAATGTAATTGAAAATTTATGGAGCCATTTGAAAATTGCCATCAGAAAACATGAAATTTCTAATAAAAATCAAGTCAAGGCTGTATTACAGGAAGAATGGGTAAAAATATCGCCAGAATATTGTGAAAAATTGGTGCGGTCGGTCCCCAATCGACTAAGAGATGTGATAGGAAACAAAGGCCTACCAACAAAATATTAGACAGTATAGAAAGCCATTTTTTTACATTTGTACGAGTTTCATTTTGAGGTTTAAAAATAATATTTTTATTTTTCTGTTAAAATATTTGGAATAATTTACTATTCGCATTGTTATTTAGTTATACTAATTGGGAGTTAACTGATAAATGTTATTCTTTCAGTGTGCTTTTTGTGTTACAAATAAAATTATATTGAAGCTAGTGTACGAGTTTCACTTTGACTGACTGTATATATATATATATATATATATATATATATATATATATAATATATATATATATATATATATATATACATATGAAGAGTACGGGGGAAAAATGATCAGGGTCACAGAATGCATTTTTTAGAGAATAGTGAAAACAATGTTTACAGAGTCGAATTAAATATTTACGATTATTTAAATCTAAAAATATATATAAAAGCGTCAATACTAACTATTTTGCTGTGCCTAGTACATACCTGAAATATTTTCTATCAACCTTCACTGTTTTATAAACAAAAACGCAACGTCATGACAAAACAAAAAATGTAAAAAAGATCATAGTCCTGGACTCTGATCGTTTATTCGTTTTTTGTTTTGTTGTGATGTTAGCTTCAGCAAATCATTATTCAATAATTTTATTGATATTTATTATAAAAAAAAACATAGAAATTTATAAAGCTAAATAATTCGCAAAGGAAACGTTTTACAAATTTGAATCGTTGAAATAATTTCAATATTAATGAACACATGGCTATTCAAACTTGCGGTTTTTCATCTTTCTAGAGAGTTCCGCAAGTGAGATTAGATCGTCGGGATCATCTTCTGTAGCAGTTATCTCCAGATTGTAGATGGGAATAAACTCTTCAGGATCATCGCATTGGGTTTTAGCAGAGCTAACTAACTTCTCAAAGCATTTACGCGAATCACTTGAACAAAACTGCACCAAATGTTTGATATCGTTAAGTTTTGGAACACTTAAAGGTATCGGCCCGTTGTATGAATTATTTGGCAAATCTTGATGTCCAGTGGTTTTATAAGGGTTTCTATTTTTCCTTAAGGTACTTTTTTGGAATGAACCGTTGTAAGACTCTTTATGTTCCACTAAACTACAATGTTCTTGAGTTACCCGAAACACTTTCACTGGTCTTGAAGGGAACGGACAAGTCTTCTTGTAAAATGAACTAAGATATTCGTCCCATCGTTTAAACATCTCTTGTTTGCAATCTATTACAATAAATGGTGAAGGTTTGTTTCTGCTGTTACGTATGATGTTATTCCAGTCGTCAGGAGTTTCCGCTAAAGCTTTCTGATTAATTAATCCCATGTTACGGTCGCACTCAAGATAGGAATGTCCGCGGACTGGAAAATAAACTTCAATAGTTTTGAATCGTTTCAGACTTACAGTAAGATAATGTAAAAAACGAAAAACGGTGTAATTCTTGTTCTGACCAGCACATGAGTCACAAAAGATGATTAGATGTTGAACAGAACTGCTCAAAATTTCTGTTGCGAAATGATACAACATAGAACATACCTCTTCTGAACCTTTTTTGGCCACGGTTTCGTTGTAAGTATAGAAAAATGAACGCTGATCGGATAGAATATGTACGTTAAAACTGTAAAATGACAACTGCCTTCGGTAGTATACGTCGTTTGTGCTTATATTTGGCAATGGCAAGTTCTTTTGGAAGTCCATCGTTATAGCTTCTATGGTTTTATCTTTTTTAGCTTTCTTTCTGGCTTGCCTTTTCCGTTTATAAAAAGTGTCAGCCCTTAACTTATGTAACTTCATATTTAATTGCACATCATGAATTTCTTTTCTGATCTTGTTCACCGTTTCTTCTTTATTTGCAGGTACCACTAGATCCCCTTGTAGTTTTTGTTCATCTACCTTATATTTGTCACATGTGCTACATGTGTCACTTCGGGGATACCCGAATGAAATATTAAATTTTGTAGAAAATATTTCACAAGATTTTTCATACGACATCAAGTTTCTAGGATGCTTCAAAGAGTACATGCTATGTAACTTTTTGATGTTTAGGTGTTCGGGTAAATAAATTTTGCTGCTAGCTTTTAGGCTATAATGAGCTTTTCGGCCTTTTAATGATTTTTAAAAAAGAAACGACACAATTTATTGTTTCGGGAGAAATTTTCGATGGCCGATTTGCATGTTTCCCACGTTGATCTGGTTTAAAGGTTCCTATATCAAGCAAAGATTTTTTTATGGATTGTATTCTACGATTTGTTACTCCATGCAATGATAGGAATGCCTTATAGCAAACTGGTATTTCAACAGCTTTTTGATTTCTAATTACACGGACACGATATGCATAGGAACTATCATTAAACCGAGCTTCGTTTTCTGCCTTCCTATTCCGTCTTCGCTGCACTGAGATTACGGAAATTAAACCACTTAGATAGCTATTCTGGTCATCAAAAGTATCATGCTTATTGAATCTGCTAATGAGTTGATTCCTCTCCTCCATCGAAATAATGTCAAAACAAGCAAAACGTGTACACTTACAGTTTTCGCCGGTAACATAACCTCTAACTTTCATCTTTCTGGATACGTCCCTAATGCGCCCAGTAACTGGGCGTTTCTTAGTCTTTGGAATAATATTTTTTCCTGGATCACCACTGTCACTATCGCTACTGAACTCAATTTTAATTTACAGCAAATAGAGATGTGATATAAAACCTCGAACAACGAACAATGAATATTTTTTATACATTGTTTTACCTAGCCGTTTACGCACGTTTTGAAGTGATAGGAAGGACTCTAATCGTTTTTGATTGGGACCGCTCGGATTACCTTGGACTGTGATCGTTCTTGCGTTGTATAGGGTTTTTATTTAATTTAAATACTGCGATCCTGTTCGTTTTTTACCACAAACAAATATTTCGAGCGGAAAGGTTAGGGTAAGAAGTTAAAGATGGCGCTTTTACACAATTTTTTGTCAGAAATGGACTCTGATCGTTTTTCCCCTGTACTCTTCATATATATATATATATATATATATATATATATATATATATATATATATATATATATATATATATATATATATATATATATATATATATATAATGTAATACTTGCGCGCACCTTTCTTTATATTATTTTTAAAAAATCGCGAGAAATCGCTGTCCATCCGCCTTATCTCGAAAAGAAGTTATCTAAAAATTTTGAAAAAATTCTGGAATATTCTCCACGGGGTGTAGATTGAACGAAAATTATCACGAGTACATTACCTTTAATAATTTATCTGGTATATAAAAAAAAACAGAAATTTTAAGGTCATCAATTTTCAGTAAAGATTGGAAGCAAACTTTGTTGAAAAAAACTCATTTGGGGTGTGTTTGCGCAATTAATTGCGCAAGTTTAACTTGCACTTGACCGGTTATTTATTATTATTTTCGGACTTGGACTCGGAAATTATTAAAAAAGTTTTTTTCGTTGGCCTGTGTAATCCAATAATAAGGTGAAAAAAAAGGGTACACCTCGGAATGGAAGTTAGAAAGCTAAAAATTTGCATAAATCTTTGTTTTGGCATTCTAAAAGTTAACAAACGTCGCGAAAATCGTTTTTTTTTTTTTTGTAAATATTCTGATTCTTATACTTTAAATGACGTTTGAAGTTATTACAGAACTTGTAAGGCATAAAATTCTCTACAAAACTGATCTCAAGCAATATTTTATATAATTAACCGTTCTCGAGATAGAGCGCGAAGAGTGGGAAGCGCCCATCTATAATATATATAAAATGCAACGTCTCTCTGTCTGGCTGTCTGTCCGTCCATCCGTTAGTGAGCTTATCACTGGAGAACGACTTATCCGATTTACGTGCTTTTTTAAAAAAAACATACATATGTTCTCTGACCAGGTTGTAGGCTATATTTTATTAGGTTAGGTAACATAAGGAATAAGCAGTGACGATAATAGTGAATCAAGTCGGAAAAAAGTTTGCCGCTAGCGCGTTCTCTTGCAATACACCGTCTAAACCATTAATTATGGAATAATATCATGTAGCAAATATCTATAACATATATAAAATGCCAAGTCTCTCTGTCTGTCTGTCCGTTAGTGCGCTTATCATTCTAGAACCCCTTATTCGATTTACGTGTGTTTTTTTTTAATTCACACATTTGTTCTCGGGCCAGGTAATCTTCTCTAATATATATATAAAATGCAACGTCTCCCTGTCTATCTGTCTGTCCACCTGTCTGTTAGGGCGCTTATCACTCCGCGCTTTTTTCTTTTAAACATACCAGGTGTACAAGTATAAATGCGGATTTCAGACAACAGATGGTACACCAATGCAGTTTGTGCTATAAAGATTTGACACTGCGCCATTTTGTTGTGTCATCAACAAGTGTCAGACGCGCACGAGCGATAAATTGGAAAAGTGCGTGCATAGTGTTGTGTTGTTGTGTTCAATATGTCGAAATTTATACCGAACAAAGAGCATTCGCGGACAGCATTAATTTTTTGTTTTCATTTGAAGAAAACTGGTGTTGAATCATACCGATTACTTCGAGAAGCTTATGGTGAACATGCTCCATCGCAAGATACGTGTGAACGATGGTTTCGGCGTTTCAAAAGTGGTGACTTCGATGTTGCAGACAAGGAAAGTGGAAAACCGCCAAAAAAATACGAAGATGTGGAATCGCAAGCATTGTTGGACGAAGATGATTCGCAAACACAAAAACAACTCGCCGAGCAATTGGACGTTAGTCAACAAGCTGTTTCCAATCGGCTACAAGAGATGGGAAAGATTCAGAAGACCGGTAGATGGGTACCACATGAGTTGAACGACAGGCAAATGGAAAAGCGCAAAAACACGTGTGACATTTTGCTCGCTCGGTACAAAATGAAGTCGTTTTTTTACACCATATAGTTATAGGGGATGAAAAGTGGATTTATTTTCAGAATCCCAAGCGCAAAAAATCATGGGTAGACCCAGTCCCACCATCCATATCGACCGCAAGACCGAATCGCTTTGGCAGAAAGACGATGCTCTGTGTTTGGTGGGACCGGAGGGGCGTGGTCTATTATGAGCTGTTTAAAATCTAACTAACTAAACGTTACCAACAACAATTGACCGATTTGAACCGTTCGCTGCTTGAAAAAAGGCCAGAATACCGAAAGAGGCAACACAAAGTCATTTTTCTTCATGACAATGCTCCATCACATACGTCAAAACTAGTTCGCGACGCGTTGGAAGCACTCAGCTGGGAAGTTCTACCCCATGCGGCTTACTCACCAGACTTGGCTCCTTCCGATTACCACTTGTCTGCACCGATGGGGCACGCGCTTGCTGAGCAGCGCTTTGGTTCGTCCGAAGATGTGAAAAAATGGCTCGATAAATGGTTTGCAGCAAAAGGGGAAGATTTTTACTGGCGTGGTATTCACAAATTGCTCGAAAGATGGGAACAATGTATAACACGCGATGGAGCATACTTTGAATAAAGCACTTTTTATCATTCTTCCGAATTTAACATGTTTTTATAGAAAAAAAAATCCGCATTTCATACTTGTACATCTGGTAGAAATGTTAGAAAAGCGTTGGGCTGATTGTATCGCTCTTGAAGGAAACTATGTTGATAAATGAAATCGAATTTTTGCAAAAAAAAAATGTGTTTTAAGTAGTTAGACCAAAAACTTTTCGCCTACTTCTTCTTCCCGTTATACCGAACTTTTTTTTTGAGAATCACATATACCCTGTGATTATCCAAACTAGTGTGTTTATTTTGAAGTAACGAAATATTATTAAAATCTTGCTTATGTGCTTTTAAATCTTTTATTGAATTAACGATACAAAGAGATAAATGGACCTTTCTGATTTGTTTTTGCACTTTTTCATAGAATTAAAAAAATATAAGTGTTCCAAATAATTTTTAAAACTATAAATTTTATTTTAAGAGATATAATTTATATTCCAAACATTACCAAAATTATTAGTTTTTAGTATGTTAATTTTTATTAAACTTAAATAAACAAGTACCTCTTTTAACTTTCAACTGAAATATGGTATTCTATAGCTATAGAATTGAACTAAGTTTTTAATACACTTCTTAGAAGCTGAAATTTAAAATATATTTCTTTTCGACTTTTTTAAAAGTTAAAGTACCTTACTTTTTTGTTGTTATCTGAAGCAGTAATTAAGTTTTTGAAGTATCTGAATATAATTAGATTTTATTTGTAAAGGTAATTTAAACAAGTTGATCAGAAGTTTTATTCTCGAGACTTTTGAATTTCAAAACTCTCTTTTTAAAATATCTTGTAATACGTCTTGTAAAAATTGAATTAAAAGTTTCCGGCGTATAATAATGGAACGCATAATATTGTTTTATTAAATATGAAATTTGAATCTACAAATGTTACATTTATATATATACAATAGCCGTGCCCGCGGCTCCGCTCGCGTGGACTTGATTCACTACAATCGTCACTGCTTTTTCCTTATGTTACCTAACGTAATAAAATATCTGCCATTATTTTCCTTATCTTCCATTATTTTTCCTTATCTCCCATTATCTCTCCATAATTTCCATTATCTAGGCTTATCTTTGCTCATCTCCCATTATTTCTCCTTATATCCCATTATTTCTCCTTATCTCCCATTATCTCACCTTATCTCCCATTATCTAGGCTTATCTCGACTTATCTCGCAATATTTATTCTTATCTCCCATTATTTCTCCCTATCTCCCATTATCTCACCATAACTCCCATTATCTAGAATTATCTCCGCTTATCTCCCATTATTTCTCCTTATCTCCCATTATTTATACTTATCTCCCATTACCTCACCTTATCTCTCGTTATATAGGCTTATATCGAATTATATAGAACATATGTATAAATTTATAAAAACACGTACGTCAGCGATGGATTTTCTTAAAGCTCACTCCATGTCTCTATTGGTTTTTCTCAAAGGTTATGATGTAACAATTTTTGACAAGTCTGGACGATAAGTGCTTCTAAGTCGATTATATTCAACGATTGTGAACTCCTGAGCTTTGATACTACCAAAGTCGACATTAATTAGATGTAATCCGCCCAGACTTGCCACTCTCGAAAGTGCCACGTATGCTTGACCGCGTGTGAACAATGAAGAACCGATGTCCATCAGTGCACTGTTTAGACTTAGCCCCTGACTTTTGTTTATGGTAATAGCATAGGATATACATATTGGAAACTGTTCGCGATGAACATAGGCTCTATTAATAATTTCAAATTTAGTTTTGACTGGACCAAGCTCGTAATGATGTTCACTATTAAATGTAATATGTATTTTTTTTTTATTTTATTTGTATTTTCAGGATCAACCTTTACTCCTTGTACTATACCGATAGAACCGTTGACTAAACCAAGACTCACGTCAATATGTCGTCTTAACATGACTTTTGCTCCGATTTTAATAACGATATTCTCTACTAGCCCTCCTGTCATGGAAGCATCATCTTCATACTTTTTAGTGTTCCGTACGGAACACTTATAAGATCACTTCGGTGTCTGTCTGTCTGTCTGTCACACCCGATTTTCTCCGAAACTATTTGACATAGACAGGTGAAATTTGGTAATAATATAGGAATTGATGGCCTCATCAGAACCATGTAGTTTTGAGAATTAAATTTTGACTTAAGGGGTTAGTTTTGGGGGGTGAAGTCGGAAGTGAAAAAAAAATTTTTTTACTAGGTCATCGAGTGTGGTGTCAAATGAAAGCCTGTGAAAACACGAGTAAAAAAATATATATATAATATTATACTTGCGCGCACTTTTCTTTGTATTATTTTTAAAAAATTCGCGAAAAATCGCTGTCCCGGGCCTTATCTCGAAAAGTACTTATCAAAAAATTTCGAAAAAATTGCGGAATATTCTCCACGAGGTGTAGATTGAACGAAAATTATCACGAGTGCATTATCTTTAATAATTTATATGGTATATAAAAAAAAAAAAATTTCAAGGTCATCAGATTTCAGTAAAGATTGGAAACAAACTTTGTTGAAAACTCATTTGGGGTGTGTTTTGTGAAGTCACTGATCATTTTATACCACCGTAACATAAATTTTGACTTAAGGGGTTCGTTTTGAGGGGTGAAATCGGAAGTGAAAAAAATTTTTTTTTACTAGGTCATCGAGTGTGGTGTCAAATAAAAGCTTATGATAACACGAGTAAAAAATATATATATATATATATATATATATAATGTAATACTTGCGTACACTTTTCTTCGTATTACCTTTAAAAAATCGCTGTCCCCTACCCTATCTCGAAAAGTACTGATCAAAAAAATTTTGAAAAAATTCTGGAATATTCTCCACGGGGTATAGATTGAACGAAAATTATCACGAGTGCATTACCTTTAATAATTTATTTGGTATATAAAAAAAAACAAAATTTCAAGGTCACCAGTTTTCAGTAAAGATTGGAAACAAACTTTGTTGGAAACTCATTTGGGGTGTGTTTTGTGAAGTCACTGATCATTTTATACCACCCTAACAAAAAATTTTATTTTAAAAACAATCAACGTACGGAACACTAATTGTGCAAGTCCAACTTGCACTTGACCGGTTTTTTAAACTTTAAACACGATTTAATTTCTAAAGTTATTAGTAGAATTCACTTGACCTATAACAAACCTAAGAGGAGGTTCACCAAGTTCCATGACAATAATTTTGAAGTTAAAAATAATTGTTGTACTGGGTAGTATTTTTTTATAATTAAAATATACTTAAAGTATTTCACTTAACAATTTTTTTAATTACAGGAAGTAGGTAAGTATTATTAAACGAATATATTTGATAAATGAAAAATATTATTAAATATAATATATTAATTAATAAATAATACAAATTATTCATAATTATGGATTTTTTAGTGATTAATTAACTTTATACGACGTATTATTTACCGGCTGACCTTGCATTATGCTATGTATGGCTGAGCGCTGCGCGCTCTCCGCGCTCTATCTCAAAAACGGTTAAGCGTATAAAAAAATGTTTAGAATAAAATTTGTAGAGAATTTTATGCTCTACAATTTTCATAATAAATGCAAATATCATTGAAATCATAGGAAGCGAGATATTTGCGAAAAACCGATTTTTTGTGAATATCTTAAGACGCGAACACGAGATTTTATGAGACTTTTGAGACAACTATTAGAATGCCAAAATAAAGGTTTATACAGGTTTACAGCTTATTATCTCTCATTCCGAGATTGACCCTCTTTTTTGGCTTAAGTGACTGTACAGTTTAGAAAACGGGACGGAAATTTCGGGATGTTTCAGTTTTTCCTTCCTTTATAGGCTAAACACTAACTTAATTCAAAATTTGAAGTTCGTGTGTTTGCTAGAAGTACCTTAGAATTTTGATGATCGGTGAGTGTGTCAGTGACTTCGACTGTCGATAGTTCGTAAACTATAAGGTATAAATAGTAAGTCATTTAGGAATATAGCTAGTATAGTATGTCCTCTTGGTCTCTGAAAATTCAAGCTTCTAGCTTTATCCACAACGAAGTTACAGAGGGGTCGAAAGTGCCGTGAGTAGCTTCGAGAAAAGGTTGGTACGGCTGTGCTTTCTGCTCGACTTGGCGGGGGCACTGCCGGGCCCTCAGATATGTGTTACGGCACCTCGGCAACGTTGACGGATATTATGACAGCCCCTCAATATATCTCATCAGAAATACAGTACGAAAAAAGGTAAAAATCCCTATAGTGGCGGAGAGGTGAACTACAAAAAAAATAAATAATGACTGACCGCCGTTCCTCAATAAATATTTTGCTTTATGACAACAAATATTTATTTTTCATTTTCAGTAAGATATTTTACTTAATATTCTAATGCAAACTGCTTTAATTTCAGGCGACTTTTAAAGATTGATTATGTTTGAATGTTCGTCGAAGTAGAAAATTTCCGAATTCGTTTCCCAATTACAAGAAATGAATCTCAAGGCATTCGCTGAACTGGAAAAAAGGAAAATGTAAACATACCTGTTATTCTCCTGTCTAACACGTGCAAGGAGAAAATTGGAGTGAATGAACGAATTACTATTAAACTTTAATTTAAAATAAATTGGTTCAAGGCATCCTGTAATTTAGTCTGCAGTAGCACAGTTCAATTAAATTGAATTGGCAATTTGCAGGAATCGAGTCAATTCTGTTTTAAAAGACCATATTAGCAACTGTTTTCTTAATATTCAGTAAAATTACGCGATTCCAAATATGTAAAACAATAACGAAAAACTTAGCAATTATATAGCTTACCTCTTGCAGAGAACGCAACTTTAATGTGTATTAATAACAATTGAAGTATGCTGTTTTACAACTAGAAAACAAGAAATTCAAAAATATTTTTGATTTATCAGAAATGGCTTGAAATATTCGAAGTTAGGTAGGTATCTTTGAAAAATGGCTTTTATTAACTTAGTTATTATATTAACACGTAGGATGCAAAGTTTTTGGCCTAACTACTTAAAACACATTTTTTTGTTGCAAAATTACACTTTATTCATCAATATAGTCTCCCTCGAGAGCGATACCACTAGCCCAACGCTTTTCTAACATTCCTATACGTTTCTTGTAAAAAGATTTGTCTTTACCTTCAAAATAGGCGTCAGTTTCGGCGGTACCCCGTGGGGGAGCGGGATAGAATATCTCCCCTGGTACGTTCTGCCTGTCGTAGGAGGCGGCTTAAAGAACAACCTAGATGTCCAGATCCCACCAGCATCGCCCGGTGTGATACCATCGCATCGGCTTAGGCTGCGTGAAGTTGCTTAACGTTTCGTGGCTGTGCCGATGTCCCGGACTGTGGGACCAAATAGCATGATGAGGCACCTGGATACAAAAAATTCCGGAGGTAAAATAGCCCCCCGTTCGGATCTCCGGGTGGGGGCTGGTTCAGGGACGTCGAGATGCGTCGAGAGACAGAATTTTAAAATGGATTTTTGCAACATACGAAGGCTAAACTCGAAAATTCAGTGCACCAACACCTGCAATCACATAAACCTCATGTACTCGCTCTCTGTGAAACCAAGGTCAGTTTATCGACCAGCACAGTCAACTATCTTTATCCTGGGTACAACTTCTATTCCCGATTTAGACATAACTTTGGGATCTGTCTTTTTGTCAGAAGCGACCTCTCTTACCAATGAGAAGAGGCTCTGGAGCCCCCGAACTTTGATGTTATGTGGTTAAAAATAACGACTCAAGCAGCCACAAGGTTCATCTGTATCCTCTATCGACCACCAAGTGATACTAACTTTAGAACACTTTTCGCTTCTCTCATCATTTACAAATTAACTATCCAAATGCCGAAATTGCCATCCTGGGCGACTTTAATATCCACAATATCAACTGGCTTAAATATTCAAATACTACCGACGAACAAGGTCGTGAAGCTGAATCATTTTCAATCAGTTGTGGCTTAACTCAGCTTATTGACGAACCAACACGGATCCCTGATCGAGACGGGGAATTCGCCAGTCTTCGTGATCTGTTTTTTTAACCACCAATCCGGAGATTTACACGTTCAGTGTAAATCCACTGTTAGGTTCTTCCGACCATAAACTTTCAACATCGAGTATTTTACCAATCACTGACAGAGAGGCGCCTAAACCGCGCAGATTTGGCACTACAAATCTGCTAAATGGGGAGATTTCATGGAATATTTTCGAATTTTCCCTTGGTTAGACGTTTATTTTCAATCCGACAACCCATCTGACTACGCCAGGGAGGTTTTCGATGTTATTTTGGTCGGTATGGAGGCTTACATCCCTTTTTCGAAGAAATGCCCTTCCAACGGCAAGAAAATGCAAAGAAGCTATTGCTTCTAAACATCTTGCATAGCGACCATGGCGTGAAAATCCTAACACCATAAATCGTAACACCTTTGTTCGTGCCAGGAACAGATGCAAAGAAATTATCGACGAAACCAAGCAGGCACACAATCAACGGATTAGAAACAAACTTCTCGCCTGTCCCAACAATTCCAGGTCCTTTTGGTTAGTCGCTAAGGCAGTTAATCAAAATTTCACCAAATCCACCATACCACCACTCACACGGCCAGATAATTCTATTGCAACGACACCTATTGAGGAAGCGAACTTGTTGGCTGAATTCTTTGCTTCACATTCTACTGTCGAATTTCAAGGAAAAACACCACCTACTATTCCCATAGTGCAGTCAAGGATAGCTGATATTGTCTTTAGACAGCGTATCATAAAACGTAATTTAATGAAGCTAGACACCAAAAAGGCTTTGGGCGGAATACTTGCCATAATTCTCAAAAACTATGCAAGGGACCTAACACCAGTTTTCTGTAGACTTTTCAACCTATCCTACAGGAAGGGAATATTTCCTTCCTGCTGGAAATGTGCCACACTTCAGCCGATATCTAAAAAAGGCCTTGCCAAATAACCCGACCAATCGCACTGCTTTCAATAATATCGAAAGTCATGGAAAAGGCTATCAATCAGCATCTTCTAAATATCTTGAAGGATTCGACATTATTAGCGATCACCAATATGGCTTTCGTAAAAATAGAACAAACGGGAGATCTTCTGACTTATGTAACACATGTTTGGAACAACGCAATTGAACACTTTAGAGAATCTCAAGCGGTTGCTCTTGACATATCCAAGGCATTCGACCGTGTTTATCACGATGGGCTGTTGGCTAAGCTACGTTCTTGGTATATCTAAAAAGTTCTGTTTGTTTCCTCAGAGAGCGTTCTTTACGAGTGACAGTCGACGGATTTCTTTCTAACACCTTCACTATCAACGCCGGTGTACCCCAAGGCTCCATACTGTCTCCTACTCTCTTTCTCATTTATATTAACGATCTGCTGGAAAAGACCGAGAATCCCATCTACATCTTTGCAGATGACAGTACACTTATCTCTTCATTCACTTTGAACGCTCGGACCTGAACCCGACTTAGTTATGTCGGGGCACTCCATTCCCCTAACATCGTCACTCAATTTGTTGGGCGTTAATTTGGGAGCAAATATGTCCTAGCATGAGCATGTTGCAGGCATAGTAAGGAAAACTTCTCAAAAGTTGGGAATATTATTTCGAACCAGAAAGCTTTACACTCCACAACAAATGTTAATTCTTTACAAAGCTCAAATTCGACCAACTATGGAATCCTGCTCCCATGTTTGGAGCTCCGCTCCCAAACATACACTGCATTTATTGTATCCTATTCAGAGAAGAGCTGTTCGTCTGATTGGAGACCCGGAACTGACCAGCGGCCTTGATTCGCTGGAACATCGAAGAACGGTTGGCGACTTGAGCCTATTCTACAAGTATTTTCATGGAAAGTGTTCCAAGGATGTGGCCCGCTTAATTCCTCCCAGAGCGGTGCATGTTAGAAGTACACGTCGCGCTAATACTTCACATCCGTATGAGGTTCAGCTTGTTACTCCTCGTACAACGCTTTTCAATCAGTGTTTTATATGGAGAACATCATTCCTTTGGAAGAATTTGCCCAGGACTGTGTTTCCCACCAAGTACAATCTACAGCGATTCAAGAACAACGTGAATCGCTTTCTCCGCTCACGTGTCACTCCTGTAGCGCTTTAGGGACTTCTCTGTAACACGTGTACTAGACCCATAAAAAAAAACTTCTTCACGGGAGTTAAATCTTTCTCGTCAGCTTTTTTTGAGGATTGTGAATAGATAATAGTCGCTGGGGGCCAAATCTGGAGAATACTGTGGATGAGGAAGCAATTCGAATTCAATTGATGCAATTTTACCATCGTAATCATTGACTTGTGACTCGGTGCATTGTCTTGATGAAAGAGCACTTTTTTCTTGTTCATTTGGGGCGGTTTCTTTGCGATTTCTGCCTTCAAACGCACCAGTAACTTTATATAATATTCGCTACTGATGGTTTTTCCCTTCTCAGCATAGTCGATGAAAATTATTCCATGCACATCCCAAAATACAGATGCCAAAACCTTCCCAGCCGACTGATAATTTTCGTTCAATCTAGACTCTATAGAGAATATTCCAGAATTTTTTCAAAATTTTTTTGATCAGTATGTTTCGAGATAAAGGGAGGCAGCGATTTTTTGCACTTTTTTTAAAAAATAATAAAAAGAAAATTGTGTGCCAGTATTACATTATATATATTGTTGAACTCGTCTTTTCACAAGCTTTCATTTGACACCCCACTAGATGACATGGTAAAAAAAAAAATTTCACTTCCGATTTCACCCCCAGAACTAACCTCTTAACTCAAACTTTAACTTTCAAAACTACACTGCTCTGATGAGGCCATCAAATTCCGATATTAGTGTCAAATTTCAACATTTTATGTCTAATAGTTTCGAAGAAAATTGGGTGTGAAAAATAGACGGACGGACGGACGAACGGACGGACACCGAAGTGATCTTATAAGTGTTCCGTACGGAACATTAAAAATATGCCTACAAAAACAGTGTTACAACTTACCTATATAATAAGTGCAGCAACACAATTACAACCCTTTTGTAAGGAGTAAAAGAGGTCTGTGGTATCCTAAAATCAGGCAAAAACCTGTGACGGATGGACTAATTCTAGGGCTGTAATAAATAGCTTAGGGGAGATTGTATCTCTCGGTCTTACGCCTTACGTATTTGTTCTGTACTAGGTTTTCTGTAAATCTTTGCATTTTCATATATATCTTTGAGTAGGGTAATGTATCTAGAACAATTCTACAATTGTTCAAGCCGTTAATGATTGCCCACATTTCGACATAATCGAAAGCCTTCTCATAGTCTATGAAGGCTTTATAAAGTTCGAAATTGTATTCATTGCTCTTCTCTAGGATATTTCCCATTGTCTGTAAGTCGTCGCATGTATTAGAGCCAGATCTAAAACCAGCCTGTTCGCATGGCTGATAGGAATCTACGAGTTACTTATTTTTAATATATTGGAAATAATTTTAATCAAAAGTTTATAAAAATGAGATAGTAAGTTAATCGGGGGGTAATTGTCCAACTTTCTGATATCTCCCTTCTTGTGTAGAAGTATTACTTCTGATGTATGCCACAATGTTGGTATTGTGCCAGTTTCTAGACACATGCTGAAAAGTTTGACCAGTTCTTGTTTTAAGTCTTCTCCGGCCTCCAATAGAATTTTCGATAAAACACCATCAGGGCCTGCTGCTTTGTTACGCTTCATTTCCTTCAGTGAAAATTGAAATTCTGTATTTATTTGAAAACTACACGTTTACAAGAAAACTATTGGATAAATCATTTAGCCGATTTTTTACACACAAGCAACACCCAAAAAATTATTAAAAAATGTTTTGATTTATTGACCGAACTCCACTTTAAAAACCCATTAGGAACGCCAATAAAAAGGGTATTTTTTGTTATATACTTATTTTGATACACCATGAGGTGTTCTTATTTCAAATTTTCTGAACTCGTTTCCTGCATAGTAAATTAAATCGACCCAGTAGGACATAAACTTACTGCTTAATGTTTTACGATGTTCGTTGAAAATTGTTACATTGTCCGCTGTATAATGTCCGTTCTTGAACAACATTGTGTTATTGTTTAAATCGAAAACTTTCAGTAAATGCATACATAAAAACAGTATTTTGGATGGTTGTAGCTTCTACTTGATGGAAATTCATTATAAATATATAATAAAAGACTGTTTTTACTCAATTTCCACTGGTTTATTTAAATTGCGATGACGCGTTTTGCTGTCGATGCAGCTTCTTCAGATCTACATTTTACACTGTCAAGTTAGGTTTAATGTTGACAATTTTATATAATTTCTTAATTATAATATTACACTAATTAAATTACATTGATAGTATTGGGAAACCCATACAGATTTGGAATTAGGAGAATAAATTCAATAATGGTGAATTGTTTAAATCTACCTGGTCGTTGAGTAAAGTACCTGTAGTCCTTAATCGATTTATTTGCATTGTCTCTAAAAGGTTTAGTTTTAAACCTTTTTGTTGGGTGTGTAAAATTTTGAAATTCTTGTTAAATGTGTGATTTTCTGTTAAAAGATGATTAGCATATGTTGAATTGGATTTTCTATGGATGAAACCTTTTTCGTGTTCTGTAATTCTTTGTATAAATGTACGTCCAGTTTGTCCTATGTATGTTTCAGGACATGATCCACATGTTAATTGATAAACCTCTGATTTATTGTCTTTATTGATTTGTGGTTTGTAGTTTTTGAGATATTTCCCTATAGTACTGTTAGTCTTGCAAGCTATGTTGGTATTTTTAGTGTTCCGTACGGAACACTTATAAGATCACTTCGGTGTCTGTCTGTCTGTCTGTCTGTCTGTCTGTCTGTCTGTCTGTCACACCCGATTTTCTCCGAAACTATTTGACATAGAAAGGTGAAATTTGGTAATAATATAGGAATTGATGGCCTCATCAGAGCCATGTAGTTTTGAGAATTAAATTTTGACTTAAGGGGTTAGTTTTGGGGGGTGAAGTCGGAAGTGAAAAAAATTTTTTTTTACTAGGTCATCGAGTGTGGTGTCAAATGAAAGCTTGTGAAAACACGAGTAAAAAAAAATATATATATAATATTATACTTGCGCGCACTCTTCTTTGTATTATTTTTAAAAATTCGCGAAAAATCGCTGTCCCGGGCCTTATCTCGAAAAGTACTTACCAAAAAATTTCGAAAAAGTTCTGGAATATTCTCCACGGGGTGTAGATTGAACGAAAATTATCACGAGTGCATTACCTTTAATAATTTATATGGTACATAAAAAAAAACAAAAATTTCAAGGTCATCAGATTTCAGTAAAGATTGGAAACAAAATTTGTTGAAAACTCATTTGGGGTGTGTTTTGTGAAGTCACTGATCATTTTGTACCACCGTAACATAAATATTGACTTAAGGGGTTCGTCTTGAGGGGTGAAAAATTTTTTTTTACTAGGTCCTCGAGTGTGGTGTCAAATGAAAGCTTGTGAAAACACGAGTAAAAACTATATATATAATGTAATACTTGCGCACACTTTTCTTTGTATTACTTTTAAAAATCGCTGTCCCCTACCTTATCTCGAAAAGTACTGATCAAAAAATTTTGAAAAAATTCTGGAATATTCTCCACGGGGTATAGATTGAACGAAAATTATCACGAGTGCATTACCTTTACTAATTTATTTGGTATATAAAAAAAAAAAACAAAATTTCAAAGTCACCAGTTTTCAGTAAAGATTGGAAACAAACTTTGTTGAAAACTCATTTGGGGTGTATTTTGTGAAGTCACTGATCATTTTAAACCACCCTAACAAAAATTTTTATTTCAAAAACAATCTACGTACGGAACACTAATTGTGCAAGTTCAACTTGCACTTGACCGGTTTTTTTGAATTAAGAATGTTCCCAGTTTTTCTGTTGATTTGCTGAAATAGGTTAAATATTTAATTGATTTAATCAAATTTCATACCAAATTTGAACCTAAATATAGTATCAAAAACTCATACGAACTCGTGAATAAAGTTTAGAATATAATAATACCAGATAATTCTAAATTAGTCTCTTACGATGTCAAAAACTTATTTCCAAGTGTTCCCCCAGACGAAACAATATTTTAATAGACAGCCTATTAACAAAAAATAAAGTAAATGAAGTTATAAAAATGGATATAATTAATTTATTAAGAACTTGCCTAAGACAAAATTATTTTTCATTTAACAATAAATTCTACAATAATAAGGAAGGGTTTATTATGGGGAGTCCATTAAATCCATTACTTGCCGAAATTCTTATGGACAGTATTGAAAATGATATTTAACAACCATAATAACAATAGTAATAATTGTCTATACTGGTATCGATACGTAGACGATATAATTATATGCTTTACAGGTATGGACAGACAATGAACTCACTTTTTACAGTACATTAATTCTTTACACAGAAATATCAGTTTTACAATGGAAGAAGAAGTCTAAGGGAAAATCAACTTCCTAGTCTTAACAATCAGTAAAACCAGGAAAAAACATGAATTTGCAATATATCACAAACCTTGTCATACAGATACCACAATTCACAATAGTTCTCACCACCCTAACCATCATAAACTCGCAGTTTATCATATTTTTATACATAGACTAACTAATATCCCCTTATCAGAGGACAATTTTATTAAAGAATTAAACTACATAAAATAAGTAGCCGTTAACAACGGTTATTCGGTTACTTTAATCGATAACATCGTTAGGAAAAAACTTAGAAACAAGACAATCTCAGAAATATACCCACGTTTTAAGGACAGAAACACCACATTTAAATGCTTAACCTATTTCGGCAAATCAACAGAAAAACTGAGAAAATTTTTAAATCAAAAAAATATCAACATAGCTTACAAGACTAACAATACAATAGGAAAATATCTCAAAAACTACAAACCACAAATCAATAAAGACAATAAATCAGGGGTTTATCAATTAACATGTGGGTCATGTCCTAAAACATACATAGGACAAACTGGACGTACATTTATACAAAGAATTACAGAACACGAAAAAAGTTTTATCCATAGAAAGTCTAATTCAACATATGCTAATCATCTTTTAACAGAAAATCACACATTTAACAAGAATTTCAAAATTTTAAACACCC
Organism: Pachyrhynchus sulphureomaculatus; assembly: GCA_019049505.1. NCBI lineage: Eukaryota > Metazoa > Arthropoda > Insecta > Coleoptera > Curculionidae > Pachyrhynchus > Pachyrhynchus sulphureomaculatus. Next base: position 216,226,585 of record CM032456.1, on the reverse strand, counting down.
AACAAAAAGGTTTAAAACTAAACCTTTTAGAGACAATGCAAATAAATCGATTAAGGACTACAGGTACTTTACTCAACGACCAGGTAGATTTAAACAATTCATCATTCTTGAATTTATTTTCCTAATTCCAAATCTGTGTGGGTTTTCCAATACTATCTATGTAATTTAATTAGGTGTAATATTATAATTAAGAAATTATATAAAATTGTGAACACTAAACTTAACTTGAAAGTGTAAAATGTAGATCTGAAGAAGCTGCATCGACAGCGAAACGCGTCATCGCAATTTAAATAAACCAGTGGAAATTGACCAAAGACAGTCTTTTACGAGTATTATATATATAAATAGTATATTATGGAATAGAGGTATTTATCACAAGAAGTCCAATCTATAAACGATGGTAATCCGCTAAGCGCCACCAAAAAAAAATGTTTATGAAGCACTGCGATTGACTCTAAGCAAAAACCGGAGAATTGAAAAACAAGAAGGAGAAATTAATAAATATTTAAAGCATTCGCATGCTCAGAAGTCATTTTTTAATTTTATAATTTTGGAACTAATATCATAATAACAACTTAGTTCAGGTTGGACTGCCTTATTTTAAAGCCTGAGAATAATTTATAAAACAGTATGTAACTGTGTGGAAGAGAGCTAAAAAAATAATTTTAACATTACTTACTGCACGCATTAAAAATAATAGAGATCTAAATTTTGAATTTCTCTTTTGGATTCGTTCGTTAATGAAATTAATCAAAACACCTCTTGTGTGCACGGAGAATGACACGTTAGAACAGTTTCAGTATCAGATATTCTTGAGATATCTATTCTATGATGCTTTGTTTTTAAAAGAATAATTATTGTACCTATGGTTGACATTTTTGCCATTTTTGGTACTAGCAGATATACTAACTATTTATTGTTTGTTTATGATTACGATTTGGAGATAGATAATACAATAATAATAATAATAATAATAATAATATTTCAGGGAGACTCGCTCAGTGCTCTATGGTTTTGCCTCTGTCTCAATCCACTCTCAAATATACTAAACAGAACAGAGCATGGCTTCAATATCAGACACCAAAAAGAGAATCAACATAAAATAAACCACCTCCTATATATGGACGACATAAAACTCTACGCTGCCACACAAACACAGCTGAAAGAACTCCTCAAAATCACAGAAATATTCACCTTAGATGTCAATATGGAATTTGGTATAAGTAAATGCAAAGTGCTCCACATCAACAAAGGCCAATGGAAGCACCACCATGAGACAGAAACCATCAACAATGAAACGCTCGATAACATGTTCGATAAAGAAACATACAAATATCTAGGCTTCCAACAAAGCACCAAACTCAACCACACTCACATCAAAACAGAGCTCAGAACCGAATTCAAAAACAGACTGACGAAACTTTTGCAAACAAAACTCAACTCTAAGAATCTCACTAAAGCCATCAACACGTTCGCTATACCTATACTCACATATTCATTTGGTATCATCAAATGGTCACAAACAGACATAGAAAATATTCACATCCTTATACGATCTCAATTCACCAAATACAGGAAATTACACCCCAACGCATGCAAAGAAAGACTTACCATCGAGAGGAAGGCAGGAGGAAGAGGAATTATAGACATCAGATCATTACACACAAAACAAATACAAACACTTAGGAAATTCTTTCACAGCAAGCAAACCAGCCTCCACACAGCGACAGTGAAACCAGACAAAAACTACACACCTCTTGACTTAGCCCGGGCAGACCACTCAGCAGACACACACAGTCACACCCAATTACAACAGGAAAAGATGAAAACGTGGTCAGAGGAAACACTCCACGGAAAAAAACAGATACCACATAGAACAAGACCACGTAAATAAAAAACAATCATACACCTGGTTACGGGATGGGCAGCTATTCCCTGAGACTGAAGGCTTCTTACTTGCCATCCAGGATAAAGTCATATTAACCAGAAACTACCAAAAGCATATTATCAAAGACCCGACTATTGTAGAGGACAGATGTAGGAAATGCCACCAGCAGAAAGAAACGATCGAACACATAACGAGCGGATGTAAAAATATTGGCCGGAACGGAGTACACAGCCAGGCATGATTCAGCTGCCAAAGTGGTTCACCAAGCACTAGCCACAACATACAGACTCATAGAAAACACAGATCCCTACTACAAATACACGCCAACATCCATACTTGAAAATGAAGATTACAAGCTCTACTGGGATATCGGTATCCATACAGATAAAACAGTCTCCGCCAATAGACCCGATATTACTTTTCAGTGCAAAAAAGGAAAAGTCACCTATCTGATTGACATAGCTGTCCCCAACGACACAAACATCCAAGCGAAATACACAGAAAAAATTTCCAAATACACAGACCTTGCAACGGAAATAAAAAGGCTACGGAGACAGGAAAAAGTCATCATTGTCCCCCTCATTATATCAGCCACAGGCCTTACACCAATAACATTCACACCACATTTAGTGCAATTGGGACTCAACACGGACATACACAGAAACATTCAGAAGTCAGTGATTTTGAAAACATGTAACATTGTCAGGTCATTCCTTAATACGGAATGGTAATAGCGTTTGTGCTGACTTGGTTTTGGCCCGTCAGCCAAACATGGAACCACATTGATCAAATGTGAGAAAGAAGAACTTTTTGTAATAAATAATAATAATAAAATATGTTGTCAACCAACTTTTTGCCCCTCACTATGTAACTTGAAAAGCGTAATTTTTTTTCGGGAAACTTACTTTACCGATAAAACATATTATATACCTATTTACTTTATATATTTTATCAATGTGTGAAATATATCTTTTCCCACCTATTCATTCTTAAATAGCACACACACACGTAGAGTTCAAGTGTAATACCTACGGACGCACCAGAAAATAACAAACCAAAACAAGATTTTCATAATCAATTCATGCTAAATGAACTTGGAGGCTCAGCTGACCACTACACTGGTCTTGGATCACCTAGGAATTGAAGGAAACGAGAATGCTGGGGCAGGCTTTTCATCTCCATATATTGATCCGAGAAAAAACTGGAACGTCTAAAAAAAAATATCCTTAGAAACAGTATGACTATGGCTCCAGTATAGACTACGATTATTTTATTTGAGCAAAAATTCACAAAATTGTGGACCTCCAAAGTTGGTGGTCTCAAAATAACAATTTTTTTTCGTAAAAAAAAACATTAAAAATTGAGGAAAAAAATTAACCAGTCTTTTTTATTCTAGTGTACACTGGGGCTATTGAACATATTAAAATTTCAGACCGATCGGTTAAATGGTTTTTAAGTTATCGTGCACGTTTAAAGTTTTGACCAACAATTTTTCACATATAAAATCTACTTACGTTTAATCAACTATAACTGTTGCATACAAAATTCCTTCCGATTCCTCATACGCCTCGTTCTCAAGTGCTTTTCGTCTTTTCCTGCGATTCTGGCCTCTCTGGCGACATCGGTGAGGTTGCGCTCCGGGCGAGCTTAGCGGCTGCTAGCCCGATTGTCGTTCCCATGACCTCCATAATTTTTAATACTGCGGTGAATCTTCATTAAAAATTCCCGCAGATGTGTAAGTAGGATTTTCAATGATCTTTTTGCCCCAAAAAATATGTTTTGGGGCTAAGTGCCAAACACAAGAATTGAATGATTCATTATTATTTTGTGCGTTATTCCCCAAACATCGCTTCAAAAGATCGTTTGCCGTCAAATCTTCATTCCTAGGTAAGTGCTGGAAATTACTCAAAGCTTCGTGCTTTCGCCACTTGCACCACGATTCAACTCCAGGAGGGCAATACGTAAGTTGTGGCCTCTCGTCGGCTGAAATCTTATGGTAAAATGTGGACCAAAATTCTTTTTTCATTTCTTCCACTGAATCTGGGTGACGTCGAATAGCTAAGCCATAGTAAAGTGATAAATCCTGCATTAATTTATTAGTTAGCTGAATTTTTTTAGGTCCAGATCTCCTTTTTTTCGGCGTTGGATTTTCTTTTTTAGCTAGCTTCCTTGTTGGCGTTAATACTTTTTTGGCTTCTTTTACTCTACTCAGTATATATCACCACTACACCAAACACTTTATTTTTGCACTCGACGCGCGTTTCGCTAACCATGTTAGCTTCATCAGGAGCGATCATCGCTCCTGATGAAGCGAACATGGTTAGCGAAACGCGCGTCGAGTGCAAAAATAAAGTGTTTGGTGTAGTGGTGATATATACTGAGTAGTATCATTGTGCCAAAGATTCCACATTCCCAACTAAGTTTCTTTTACTCTTCTATACATTCCTTTTTTAACATGCATGACACATTCTTTTTTTCTATAACCAAATCATCTCCATAAGGCTACACATCTAAACTTGAAGTGAAGGTTTTGGTGTCCCCGTCACCGATATAAAACTTGTACTTTGCGTCGTGCAAGTCTTTCGATCGCTGAAACATCTCGAGAACACCGTCGATCTCTATCTTTCCGGCGCTTTCTTTATGATTTGCTGAACAATACTCTCCATGCTCATCCCAAAATGCCTCAAATTCAATTCAAGTATTTTCTTTTCCTTTCCTTTTTGGATAAGCATGATAAAAACTTGATTTTACAAAAATGTCTAAAATCTTATTACTATATTTACCAACAAGAGACACGATACCCAAAAGAGACGTAAAACCACGTTTTGCCCATGGCCCGTCATCTGATACCGATAATCCATTTTCTTTATTATCAGCTGCTTTGTTTTTATTTTTCTCTTCATTGGCGGATTTCTTTATAATAACTCTGAATACAGCCTCAACTGCGATTTTAATATTTTCGATGATTTTATAATAAGTTGTTTCATAAAAACCCGTTGCTAAATCCATCAGCCGCAAAAATTGTTCACTCCAGAACTCCATAGCCGAGTAATCTCATTACATTATGATTTCCCAATTTTGGGGCTATAGTCAATGAGTGTATCGCCGCATTCACACACAACACAAAGCTTAAAACCTACTCCACTTTCGTATCGTTTGAAAAATTTCATATCTCCATTACAAACTTGGCACTTCAGTTTTTGTTGTGAAGTTGTAAAAATTAAAAATTGCACTATACAATAACTAAAAGTCGGATCAGTACTCGGACTCAAATCAGAAGTTTTTATAATTTTTTCTGCAGATGTACTGGCAAAATTAGAATCACTTTCATCTGAAAATCGATTACCATAAAACTGTCTTTTACGTGGTCTGCACACTCGTTTGGAACTAAATTTCCCATATTTTTAATCTATTTTGCACAATATTAGGCGAGAGATATTTTCTAATTGAGCAGGCCAGCGTACTGTTTGCTTTGGAGCTACAGTTTTTGCCTGAAACTGAAAAGATATTATACCCATTATAGTAAGCTTTCCCTTTACCTGCTTCTATCTTTCCTAGAATTATAGCAGTAACACCAGATGTTCGACGTAGGTAGAGCAAAACCTTTGTAAACGGCCGAAAGGTAAGTTGGTAGCCGCGCGGTGGATTTGGCCCACCTTACACTTGGCGCTATAATCCTCTATAACTTCGAAAGTATTTGAAATTTTCCTCTGAAATTTTGAGAGAATATTATTGAAATATAATACTTTCCAATAGGATACTTTCTAAAAACTCAATTTTTTCGACCCGAGAAAGTGTAATGTTCCCTTAAATCACAATTCTTTCCATGTTCTGACTCCTAAAGCTAGACTGCACAATAAAAGACAATACAGTAGAACCCCGGTTATCCGAGGTAACCTGGGAGGGCACCCTCCTCGGATAACTGAAAACTCGGGTAATCCAGATTTGTTTTTTATTCACTCAAAAAATAAAAACACCAATACTTTAAACCGATGTATTAACATTTTTAACATATAAATAGGTACATACATTATAAAACAGTGAAATAGGTATCTATGCGTTTCTGTTTCATATTGCATCTTCTTTTTCTCGCTGCAATATTTCTCCATCTATTAAGAAGAAGTAAATCCGCTGGGGTTGCCTCTGGTTGTTGTTCGATGTACCTCAAAGCTTTTTCCAAAGAAGCAAAACCTTCTTGATGAGAGATCTTAGTAGGAAACTGTTCATCCACAGCCGCTTCGTCATCTGATTTTTCGATTTCCTGAAAGGCATTCGTTATTTCTTCAATACTCATTTCTTCTTCTAAATCATCTGCTGTAATCCATTCAATAACATCTTCTCTTGTCACATTTTCGCAACTTTTTAATTTTTGCATTAATTCAAATAAACTTTTTTCTTTTTCTTCTATCTCGCTGTCAAAATTTGAACAGGACATTTCTCCATGGCTTCTCATTTCAAAGCTAATTCATTTAATGGAGTATCATCTTCACTGTCATTATAGTCCTCAAAATCAATAATTTTTGAATAGTGGTAGTACGCACAGAATCCCAAGCTTGACTTACCCAGTAAATAACATTTTTTCAGTGTAACCTTTCTCATCCCATTGATAATATCCTCCTTTTCTGTGTATTCTAACAGATGTTCAAGATATAAACGCCTATAATTTTTTTTTAATGTTTTCGAGGATGCCTTGATCCATTAGTTGCATTATGCTGGTTGCATTTGGAGGAAAAAATTTTACAACAATTTCGCCCACATGAAGTCCTTCTCCAGGATGAGAGGGGGCATTATCCATTGAAAAAATTGCTTTAATAGGAAGACGGTTTCTGTTCAAAAATTTAGTCACAGATGGCACGAACTGTTCTTCAAACCAGTTAGTAAATAAGGTCGCATCCATCCATGCGCTCTTCTGACTTTTGTAATAGACTGGTAGGGCTTTGGGTGAGATGTCTTTTTAAAGCTCTTGGACGTGCAGACTTGCCAATCACCATCAGTGGGATTTTGTGTTTGCCAGATGCATTGGAACATACCATTATAATTAATATTTTCTTACTTCGTTTGTGTCCAGGAGCTGATTTTTTCTGTCGAGATGCCAATGTTTTTGATAGAAGCATTTTATAATTCAGACCAGTTTCGTCACAGTTGTAAATTTGATCACATGTGTATCCACAATCTTCGATTTGCTTTTTAAAGTTCTGCTTAAACTTCTCAATTGATGACACACACAGCAGAAAGTTTTTCACCACATACAGTCAGTTGTCGTACACCGTACCGTTTTTTCCAGCGGTCAAACCATCCAGAACTGGCGGTAAACTGATCTATCTCTGGGAATTGCCTACTAATCATTATTGCTTTCTGTTGTAAAATTGGACCTGACAGAGGCACACCTTTTGATCTCTGTTGATTAAACCACATGAATAAAGCTTCGTTAACCTCTTCATAGTCGCCGGTTTTCATTGATTTTCTTCCTGAGGACGAGGAGGCTTGATTTATACACCACCCTTCTATTTTTGTGCGGTTTCTCTTCCAATCTCCAACTGTTACCTCACCTACTCCATGTCTCTCCTGTTTCAATTCTTCTGATGGCTTTTAATTTTTCTTCAATAGGAACGACGATTCTGTTACGCTTGTTTTGCTCCATTATAAAACGACAAACAAAAATTCAAACAAAGCAGTTCGTATTAATTACACTTAACTACCAGAACTCTAACCAAATAAATTATGTGAGTATACTCGAACTTCTCAGTAGTAAACGCTATAACGCACTGCATTCACGCAACTTTACATGCTGAAAGAGTCTAAAAACATAAATAGGGGAACCCCCACACGGCCCGAAGGCCCCGACGATTTAGAAGCTCGGTTAATACGCAGCATAGACGCGCGTACCTCGGATAATCAGGTTCTTAGATTGGCTCGGTTAATCCGGAGCTCGGATAATCGCGACTCGGTTAATCGGGGTTCTACTGTATTTTAAAACGTTTTTAACTGGGGTGAACATAGGACTAATATAGGGTGTTGGTTTATAATTTTTTGAAAACTAAAGTATATATGATAAAGTGATTAATTTTAGTGGGTACAAAACACGCTAAAAATCCCAATTGAAAAAACATTTTTTAAATTTTTTTTAGCTGATTTTAATATCGATTATCTGTTAGCTAAAATAATAGCACCTAAATCTTTGTTTTAAATAAATTCTCGCATAAATGTATTTACATAAATGAATTGTAAATGAATATTATAAGCTAATGTAGAGCCAAATACTAAAATTTACATTTATGTCCCAAATTTCATTCAGCTCACAGCTCAAACAAAATTTAAGCATTTATGTTCAAGCATATGTGTTTAATTTTACTCTATCTGCATTCTCTGTGAATTTAAAATATAGTCATTATTTGGATAAAACGGTGGCACTAACCAACGTTAATATTTTCCTAACTGATAAATGTGCATAGTTGGAAAGTTGACTAGTTTTAGGACGGAGGTATACAATTGTCCACAAATGATAAACGACGCACATTTAAATGCCATCTCCAATGATAAATTGGCGGGATAAGGGCCAGTATTAGGCCAAGTATTCAAAATAAATTAGAACGATACGAAGTTCCACCCAAATTTATACGTAAAAGATTATCAGTGAAGTAACTGTTGTGTGAATGAAGAATACTAAAAAATAAAAATAATAAAAAATGTAATTTGAACAAATAAATATTTTAAACATATTTTTACACATGCAACAACTCAAAAAGATGTAGGAAACTAAACGTCCTTTGTTGATATTACTTTTATGTTGTACCCTTTTTTAGACTGTACTAATTTAAAAATGCGAGAAGTTACAGAGGAAATTAGAAAGTCTAAAAATTAGCAAAAATGTAAAGATAGACGAGATAATATCGAAGAAAAATGGAAGCACTTTGAAAGAAAGGTAACAAGAGCAGCAACAATGCCAAAATCAAGAAAAAAAGAAAAGAGGGAGCAGAAATGGTTTGACAGGGAATGTGAAAAAGTAGTGGAAAACAGAGAGAAGGCAAGAATAAAGGCCCTAAGCGTACAAACAAAAGGAAATGATGAAGAGTACAAAAGATGCCGCAGAATAGCAAAACAAACAATGAGAGAAAAGAAAAAGATCGATATGGACAGAAAATTGCAAGAAATGGAGGACAATCACAAAAGGAAACAAGTCAGAGAACTATATAGAGAGGTGAGGAAAACAAAGGAAATAAACAGAGACAAAATGCTAATATGTAGGAAAAAGGTTGAAGTTTAGCAGGAAGCTTGACAGAAAGATTGAATAGATGGGTGGAATACTTTAAAGAAACATTAAATGGAGATGAAAATGAGGAGTTGAATCAGAAATATGAAGCAAAATTAACTGAAGGGCAGGAGGGGACAAACAAACCCTACAAAGAAGAAATAAGAGAAATACTCAGAACCTAAAAAAATAATAAGGCCCCAGGTGGAAATGGTATAACAGCAGAAATGATAAAAACTGGAAAATGAAATATGCCGGTTTGTCCAAGAAATATGTGAAACAGAAAAGATGCCAGTGAGTTGGAGAGAGTCGCTCATTTGTCGAATATACAAGAAAGGAGGAAAAACTATATGTGCTAATTATAGACCAATAGCCTGATCGGATGTCGTGTACAAGATAGTAGCGGTGACCATCAAAAATAGACTAGAAGAGAAAGCCGAATCTATTCTGGGAGCGTACCAGTGTGGATTTAAGAAAAATAGGTCGGTTACGGACCAGATATTTTCGATTAAGCAAATCCAAGATAATAGCTTAGAACAAAATTTGGCACTACACTTGGTCTTTGTAGAGAAGAACTCTACAAGATAATGGAAGAACTAAAAATTCCAAGTAAATTGATTCGCATGGTGAGAATGACCCTGAATGACACAGAAAATAGATTGTTGGTTGAGTGCAAAGTATCAGACAAGTTTAAGGTGAAGAGAGGACTAAGACAAGGGGATCCATTGTCGATATGTTTATTTAATTTGGTACTAGAAAAGATAATCCGGGAGTCAGGAATAAAAACAAACGGAATGATGCGGATGATGTAGCAGTGATTGCAAGAACAAAGGAGAACCTCAAAAAAGCCATAAGTAGGATAGAAGAAAGGGGAAGGATGAGAGGACTAAAGATAAATGAGGAAAACACAAAATACATGAAAATGACAAAGAAGAATAATCAAAACAACAAAAGTTTAGATATAATAAACAACTTAGGGAAAAGATATATGTTTGCAAAAGCAGACAAATTTATTTATCTGGGAGTAACAATAACAGAGAGCGGACAAGAAAGGACGGAGATACAAGAAAGAATAGCGAAAGGACAGAGATGTTTGGAGGCAATAAATACAATATTGAAATCAAAGAATGTATCAAGAAAAGCAAAAGAAAGAATATATACGACAGTTGTCAGACCCACGGTGACATATGGATGCGAAACGTGGAAACTAAATGCAAGAGAAAAGGAGACGTTGGAGATATGGGAAAGGAGCGCTTTGAGAAGAATCCACGGAGGAAGGAAAGAGGAGGGACTGTGGAGAAGAAGAACAAACTATGAATTAAAATGCCTATATACGAAACCCCTTATAAGCCAACTCATAAGAAGCCAGCGATTAAGATGGTTGGGACACGTGGCAAGGATGAAGGAAGAAAGACAGGGAAAGAAAGCCGTAATAAAAGGCGTGATTGAAGGAAGAGGCAAGGGTAGACCTCGAACTACATGGATTCAGATAGTAAAGCAAGATCTGGAGTTGATGGGAATCCCGCACTGGGAAAAGCTAACAGGAGACAAAAAGAAGTGGAGACCAGTATGCAACTAAGCCATGCTTTTGAGGGGTACTTCCAACAAATGATTGAACGTATACCAGCAGAATCAGGTATAGTATTAGACAATGCCCCATATCATTCTCAATTCTTCGAACGACTCCCGACAAATTCATGGAACAAAGCGGATATTCATCAGTGGATAAGAGACAAAAATCTTAAACATAAAGGTGGTATGTTAGAAGCGGAACTTCTCAAAACTGAGATATAAAATAAGGCAAGTTCAAAAAATACGCCGTCGATGAGATGGCAAAGGAACGGAATATCACAGTACTTAGATTACCTCCATATCATTGCGAATTGAATCCCATAGAGCTAATTTGAGCACAAATGAAAGCTTTCGTTGTAAGGGAAAACATCACGATTAGACTTCAACACGTAAGGCACTCGCCAGAATAGAGAGGATCAAAGAGGATAATTGGAAAAATGCTATTCGACATGTTATAGAAGAAGAAAATAGAATGTGGAAACTGGACGAATACATCGAAGAAACTGTAGAAATAGAACCCTTTATTATGAATTTAAGAGAAATTGAATCTTCAAATTTTGAAGATAATGGCAGTTTTTGATTGTAATTAAAGTACTTATATATCGTGAATTGTAAATTTGTATATATACGAGTACATAGATCTATAGATTTAAAAATTTTTGGTAATAAACATTATATTTCTATAACTTTATTTTTTAGATATATAATAAAAGACTGTTTTTAGTCAATTTCCACTGGTTTATTTAAATTGCGATGACGCGTTTCGCTGTCGATGCAGCTTCTTCAGATCTACATTTTACACTGTCAAGTTAGGTTTAATATTCACAGTTTTATATAATTTCTTAATTATAATATTACACATAATTAAATTACATTGATAGTATTGGAGTTATTAGAATAAATTCAATAATGGTGAATTGCTTAAATCTACCTGGTCGTTGAGTAAGGTACCTGTAGTCCTTAATCGATTTATTTGCATTGTCTCTAAAAGGTTTAGTTTTAAATCTTTTTGTTGGGTGTGTAAAATTTTGAAGTTCTTGTTAAATGTGTGATTTTCTGTTAAGAGATGATTAGCATATGTTGAATTAGATTTTCTATGGATGAAACTTTTTTCGTGTTCTGTAATTCTTTGTCTAAATGTACGTCCAGTTTGTCCGATGTATGTTTTAGGACATGACCCACATGTTAATAGATAAACCCCCGATTTATTGTCTTTATTGATTTGTGGTTTGTAGTTTTTAAGATATTTCCCTATAGTATTGTTAGTCTTGTAAGCTATGTTGATATTTTTTTGATTTAAAAATTTCCCCAGTTTTTCCGTTGGTTTGCCGAAATAGGTTAAGCATTTAAAAGTGGTATTTCTGTCCTTAAAACCACTTTTAAATGCTTAACCTATTTCGGCAAACCAACGAAAAAACTGGGGAAATTTTTAAATCAAAAAAAAATATAGCTTACAAGACTAACAATACTATAGGGAAATATCTTAAAAACTACAAACCACAAATCAATAAAGACAATAAATCGGGGGTTTATCAATTAACATGTGGGTCATGTCCTAAAACATACATCGGACAAACTGGACGTACATTTAGATAAAGAATTACAGAACACGGAAAAAGTTTCATCTATAGAAAATCTAATTCAACATATGCTAATCATCTTTTAACAGAAAATCACACATTTAACAAGAATTTCAAAATTTTACACACCCAACAAAAAGGTTTAAAACTAAACCTTTTAGAGACAATGCAAATAAATGGATTAAGGACTACAGGTACCTTATTCAACGACAAGGTAGATTTAAGCTATTCACCATTATTGAATTTATTCTAATAACTCCAAATCTGTGTGGATTTCCCAATACTATCAATGTAATTTAATTAGGTGTAATATTATAATTAAGAAATTATATAAAACTGTGAATATTAAACCTAACTTGACAGTGTAAAATGTAGATCTGAAGAAGCTGCATCGACAGCGAAACGCGTCATCGCAATTTAAATAAACCAGTGGAAATTGACTAAAAACAGTCTTTTATTATATATTTATAATGAATTTCCATCAAGTAGAAGCTACAACCATCCAAAAATTTATTTTTTAGATAATTTTATTTATTAAACACTAAAAGCAGGTTACGCTCGGACGGCTATGCTACCGATGAACCCTCATTGACATTTTATGACTCTACTCTATAGCAGAGGTTTTCTGCCTAAAGGAGGGTGAACCCTTAAAAATAATTCAAAACAGGTAGCAAAATACAGTAAAATGCATAAGAAAACTATTTTCTTTTTTTGGTGCACCCCAGCATGTATTTGCATCTACAATGAGAGAATTCTGCTATCAACTCCATACAAATACGAGGATGGTTTGAAAAGTCCGTGCAAAAATAAAAACTACTTATGTGTTTGGGGTAAACCTTTTTTACTTTTCGACATAGTCTCCTTTTAGGCTTATACTCTTCATCCAACGATGTTCTAGTTTGTTGATTCCTTCCGAATAATAGGATTTGTCCAAGTCTGCAAAATATCCATTAGTGTCTGCAATCACCTCCTCGTTTGAATAAAATCTTTGTTCCGCCAGCCATTTCTTCAAATTGGGGAACAAATAGTAGTCCGAGGGAGCCAAGTCTGGAGAATAGGGGGGATGTGAAACGAGTTGGAATCCTATTTCCATTAATTTTGCGACCACAACTGCTGAGGTGTGTGCTGGTGCGTTGTCGTGATGGAAAAGGACTTTCTTCTGGGCCAATCGCGGGCGTTTTTCTTGCAGCTCGGTTTTCAAACGGTCCAATAACGATGAATAATATTCACCTGTAATAGTTTTACCCTTTTCCAGATAGTCGATGAGAATTATCCCTTGCGAATCCCAAAAGACAGTCGCCATAACCTTTCCGACCGAAGGAACGGTCTTCGCCTTTTTTGGTGCCGATTCCCCCCTGGTAACCCATTGTTTAGATTGTTGTTTGGTCTCAGGAGTATAGTAATGTATTCATGTTTCATCCACAGTGACGAAACGACGCTTAAAGTCCTCCGGATTCTTCTGGAACAGCTGCAAACCATCCTTGCATCACTTCACACGATTCCGTTTTTGGTCAAGCGTGACCAATCGCGGCACCCATCTTGCGGATAGTATAATATAATATTATGTACCCGTTCAGTCGAGATGCCCACAGCACTAGCAATCTCACGCACCTTAACTCTTCTATCATTCATCACCATATCATGAATTTGATCAATGATTTCTGGAGTCGTAACCTCCACAGGCCGTCCAGAACGTTCAGCGTCACTTGTGCCCATATGGCCAGTCCGAAAATTTTGAAACCACTTATAAACTGTTCTAATCGAAGGTGCAGAGTCACCATAATGTTTATCAAGCTTCTCTTTAGTCTTCTGAGGCGTTTTGCCTTTCATAAAGTAATGTTTAATCACCACACGAAATTCTTTTTCGTCCATTTCTTGAAAATCACTCGACTTCCTTGATTCACACGAATGCCAAACACTAAGAAATAGACCAATATAGCTGAAACTTGGTGTGCGTTCATTCAAGAGATGCTACTAACTAAACATGACCTCGATACGCGCCGGTGGTGCCATCTCTCGGACTTTACACGGACTTTTCAAACCAGCCTCGTATAGTATATATTAGTAACAAATCTCAACTTTCTATGTCAAACAGTTTCAGAGAAAATCGGGTCTGACAGACGTACAGATAGACAGACGGACAGACACCGAAGTGATCTTATAAGTGTTCCGTACGGAACAAGAAAAATATTACTTTACATTATTACAATTTTTTATGGTTTTACTTAAGGATTCTATTCTCGTATTTTCAAATTTAAATTTACTTTAATGAAATTGTAGGCGTTTATATTGGACCATTATTTTCATTTTTGGAAGATATTTTTAACAGGAGATTTATCATTATAAATTATTAATGAAACAACTCTAGAGGAACGTTGATTTTATTTTTGTAAAATTGTAATTTTTTACAAATTCCTTATAACCGACTTCTTATCTGCATAATAAAGCTTCTAACGCATAAAAATAATGGTCGAATCGAGATTTTACAATTTAGTTAATAGTCCAGTAAATATGAATTTTAAACACTCATTCATAGTTGAAGCTTGAATTTTTGATCAAAAATTAGTTTTAATATGTAGATCAAGTATCAATAGTCAAAAATTGGAAATTGAATGGGCGGGGTTGTAAAAAAATAAAAACTACTTTTTCGGAAAATATAAAAACTACAAAAAAATATTTCGAACAAAATTGATAGATAATACAATTATCTACAAAATCGTCGTAAATCAGTTTTCATGTATATAAGACGCGATATTTGCATTTGAAAATTGTTATTTCACGCACGCATTCTGGCGTTTTTTCAAGCAGCGAACGGTTCAAATCGGTCAATTGTTGGTAACGTTTAGTATTAACCGTTTCCCCAGCTCATAATAGACCACGCCCCTCTGGTCCGACCAAACACAGAGCATCGTCTTTCTGCCAAAGCGATTCGTTCTTGCGGTCGATGTGGAAGATGCGCCTGGGTCTACCCATGATTTTTGCGCTTGGGATTCTCAAAATAAATCCACTTTTCATCCCCTGTAACTATACGATGCAAAAACGACTTCCTTTTGTACCGAGCGAGCAAAATGTCACACGTGTTTTTTGCGCTTTTCCATCTGCCTGTCGTTCAACTCAAGTGGTATCCATCTACCGGTCTTCTGAATCTTTCTCATCTCTCGTAGCCGATTGGAAACAGCTTGTTGACGCCCAATTGCTCGGCGAGTTGTCTTTGTGTTTGCGAATCATCTTCGTCCAACAATGCTTGCAATTCCACATCTTCGTATTTTTTTGGCAGTTTTCCACGTTCATGTAACATCGAAGTCGTCTCCTGATGTATAATCATTGCTATCTAATGTTCTTTCTGCTATAACAACTTTACGTGTGCTCCTCGTATATTCCATTTTCAAACACGGGAGAAAAAGAAAAAAAAAAACGTTGTTTATGCTTCTTATCACCGTTCTCCGGTGCTCGTTAAACGAGTTGACTACTGCCGGGCTTTCGATTCACATGCACACACTTCGCGATCTCAACTCTCGATTTAAAAAAAACGATTAAAAAAAATGTTTAAAAATAATGATTTTTTTAATTTTTTATAATTTTTTCAAATTCGGCTATTTCCTAGCTAGCAGTGCGTCAAATAACAATTTTCAATTGCAAATATCTCGTTTTATATCGCAAATACGTAAAAAGTGATTCATAAGGATTTTGTAGATAATTGTATTATCTATCGATTTTGTTCAAAACATTTTTGTAACTTTTATATTTTCCGAGAAATTTGCAAGAAGTGATTTTTGGGGTTGTTTTTTTTACAATCCCTGCCATCCAATTTCCAATTTTTGACTATTAATACTTGATCTACGTATTAAAACTAATTTTTGATCAAAAATTCAGGCTTCAACTATGAATGACCATTTAAAATTCCTATTAACTGAACCACAACTGATACCGTCGACCTGACAATAAATAATTTTATCCGTGGTAAATTGCATATCCGAAACATTGGCATCAACATGAGGACAAAGAAAACTAGCTTATTTATGCGAGTATAAATTGGCATGATCACAAGTCACAAAGAACAGTCATTTTAGTTATTTACACTTTATCGTTTAATTACTCGTTCGAATATTGCCCCTTTTTTCAGAAAGGTTGAACTAATGCGGTATCAGCTAATATTCGATTAACTCATTTTCAAACTGAACAACTTAAAATGTTCAAAAGTGTTACTAAATGAGATGATTTAATGAAACCTTCTGAAACTCAACAAAGTGTCGAATATGTATAGTAAGTTATGTTCTTGACTTCTTCCATAATTGAATAAATTTGGAAACAGCACAACTTCTCCTGTCAAACAATAATTAATAAAGATGCATTAGTTTATTGAACATCTCAACCCTGAATTAATAGATTGACCACAACTAGGCTACCGCTTAACTATTCGTAGCTTAGATGCAAATTTATTTGTACATTTATCGGGATCTCAGTTATCGTGATGTAATTGGATCTAAAGTGACTAAGCATTGCCATAAACTTTATTATATATATCTAGTAGTCTAAGCTTCTACACTGGGAAGCAAAAAAATCGACTCAAAACGATTTTCCTTCATTTAACACCAATCTTTAAATTTAATTTTCAAACAGTGGTATTATTTTTGGTATCAATAAAATGCTGATTTTCTACTCTTTCCAATAATACTGAAAAGATTTTAATTTCCAAAAAGTTTTACTGATTAAAACGATTTTTACTCAATAGAACCGTTCTTACTCGCTCAGCAACGTACTCGGCTCCCCCCTTATCTCGAAAAGTATTGAACAAATTTTTCGCAATTTTTTAAAAATAATACAGAGAAAAGTGTGCGCAAGTGTTACATTATATATATTGTTAAACTCGTGTTTCCACAACCTTTCATTTGACACCCCATTCAATGACCTAGTAAAAAATTTTTTTTTCACTTCCGATTTTAATCCCGAAAACTAATCCTTCAAATCAAAATTTAACTTTCAAAATTACACGGCTCTGATGAGGCCATCAATTCCTAAATTAGTGCCAAATTGCAACTTTCTATGTGAAATAGTTTCGGAGAAAATCGGGTGTGAGACCGACAGACAGGCGGGAAGACACCGAAGTGGTCTTACCGTTCCGTACGGAACACTAAAAATTACTATATTATTGGGACCATTTTAATTATCGGGTATTCTATTAGAGGTTTGTTTAGAGTAAATGTTAAGTTTATTTAATTTACATTAAATTGTTTAAAGTATTTATAGTGTGTTGAAGATATAGTTTTTTTTTTGCTTGGCGTGTTGCTATATTTGTTTGATTCTTTAATTGTTTATAAATGAATTTTATTAATTTCAGTATGGTATATGCTTTGTAAAATAAAATATATACCGATTCTTTAAAATATCCTTCTTGGTTAATCCATTGTTTATAACTGTATATTGAGAAAAATTTATTGGTTGTTAAAAAAATTTAACCAAATTAATATAAAAATTATTCATCCATCTCTTTTTTGCTTATATGGCCTGAAATATTCACAGGAAAATATGCCAGCGATTATGATAACTATATGCACATTATAAATAAACATGAATTTCACATCTAATGAATAATTCAATTCTGTAATGCAGGCTTCACCCATCTGTATTTCCATAACAGTTTGTAATCCAGTGTATACCGTATTTTCCATAGCACGTATGGCTAATTTGTCTAATGTTTTATTTGGTGTGAGCAAAGTAATGCAAAACTAAACACCAGTTATAAGTCATTGTGCTCGTAATTCTAACACGTAGGCTGAAAACATTTTGGTCTGACACACAGATGTCGCCCTTTTCAAAAAATATCGTGACATTTCGACGGTTAGTTTATAAGTAAGTACAAGTGGTTTTACTGACGTTACTTTTCATATTTTCAAAACAATCGAAAAAATCGAATTTCGTGTGTTGATTAAAAACTGTGTTTTGATAGGAAAAAATACCGTTCAAGCAAAGCAATGGCTTGATAAGTGTTACGGGGACTCTGCCCCTGAAAGATCACACATCATTTACTGGTATGGTGAATTTAAACGCGGTCGTACGGACACAAATGATGCTGAATGCTCTGGACGCCCAACTGAGGTGGTTACAACGGAAAACATCAAAAAAATCCACAAAATTGTTTTGGATGACCGTAAAGTGAAATTGCGTAAGATAGCTGAGACTCTAAAAATATCAGAAGAACGTGTTGATCATATTTTGCTGAACATTTGGGTAAATTAAACAAATTAAATAAATTAAATGAATTGGATTAAATGAATTAAATGCATTAAATGCATTAAATGCATTAAATGCATTAAATGCATTAAATGCATTAAATGAATTAAATGAATTAAATGAATTAAATGAATTAAATGAATTAAATGAATTAAATGAATTAAATGAATTAAATGAATTAAATGAATTAAATGAATTAAATGAATTAAATGAATTAAATGAATTAAATGAATTAAATGAATTAAATGAATTAAATGAATTAAATGAATTAAATGAATTAAATGAATTAAATGAATTAAATGAATTAAATGAATTAAATGAATTAAATGAATTAAATGAATTAAATGAATTAAATGAATTAAATGAATTAAATGAATTAAATGAATTAAATGAATTAAATGAATTAAATGAATTAAATGAATTAAATGAATTAAATGAATTAAATGAATTAAATGAATTAAATGAATTAAATGAATTAAATGAATTAAATGAATTAAATGAATTAAATGAATTAAATGAATTAAATGAATTAAATGAATTAAATGAATTAAATGAATTAAATGAATTAAATGAATTAAATGAATTAAATGAATTAAATGAATTAAATGAATTAAATGAATTAAATGAATTAAATGAATTAAATGAATTAAATGAATTAAATGAATTAAATGAATTAAATGAATTAAATGAATTAAATGAATTAAATGAATTAAATGAATTAAATGAATTAAATGAATTAAATGAATTAAATGAATTAAATGAATTAAATGAATTAAATGAATTAAATGAATTAAATGAATTAAATGAATTAAATGAATTAAATGAATTAAATGAATTAAATGAATTAAATGAATTAAATGAATTAAATGAATTAAATGAATTAAATGAATTAAATGAATTAAATGAATTAAATGAATTAAATGAATTAAATGAATTAAATGAATTAAATGAATTAAATGAATTAAATGAATTAAATGAATTAAATGAATTAAATGAATTAAATGAATTAAATGAATTAAATGAATTAAATGAATTAAATGAATTAAATGAATTAAATGAATTAAATGAATTAAATGAATTAAATGAATTAAATGAATTAAATGAATTAAATGAATTAAATGAATGAAGTGAATTAAATGAATTAAATGAATTATTTTTTTATTTTTTTATTTTTTTTTTATGGGTCTAGCACACGTGCTACAGGGAAATCCCTAAAGCGCTACAGGAGCGACACGTGTGCGGAGAAAGCGATTCACGTTGTTCTTGAATCGCTGTAGATTGTACTCGATGGAAAACACAGTCCTGGGCAAACTATTCCAAAGGTATGATGTTCTCCATATAAAAGACTGCTTGAAAAGCGTTGTACGAGGAGTAACAAGCTGAACCTCATACGAATGTGAAGTATTAGCGCGACGTGTACTCCTAACATGCACCGCTCTGGGAGGAATTAAGCAGGCCACATCCTTCGAACACTTTCCATGAAAGTACTTGTAGAATAGGCTCAAGTCGCCAACCGTTCTTCGATGTTCCAGCGAATCAAGGCCGTCGGTCACTTCCGGGTGTCCAATCAGACGAACAGCTCTTCTCTGGATAGAATTCAACTAATGCAGTGTATGTTTGGGAGCGGAGCCCCAAACATGGGAGCAGTATTCCATAGTTGGTCGAATTTGAGCTTTGTAAAGAATTAACAGTTGTTGTGAAGTGTAAAGCTTTCTGGTTCGAAACAATATTCCCAACTTTTGAGAAGCTCTCCTTGCTATGCCTGCAACATGTTCATGCCAGGACATATTTGCTCCCAAATTAACGCCTAACAGATTGAGTGACGATGTTAGAGGGATGGAGTGCCCCGACATAACTATGTCGGTTTCTGCAACGTTAACTTTTTTAGAAAAAACTGCCGCCTGGGTTTTTGTAGCGTTAAATTCCACTTGGTTACTGTCACCCCAAGATAGAATTTCTTCCAGGTCTTTAAGTTGAATGACTTCCTGCTGTCTGCGGATATTCGTCTGAGTAGTCGATGTCCGAGCATTCAAAGTGAATGAAAGAGATAAGTGTACTGTCATCTGCAAAGCTGTAGATTGGATTCTCGGTCTTTTCCAGCAGATCGTTAATATAAATAAGGAAGAGAGTAGGAGATTTATTATATTTATTAGTTTTATCTTTGGCATTAAAAAATATATTGGATAATTTTTGAGCGGGTTTTAAAGCTATTCTTGTTTTTTCGGTCGTGAGAACTTGGGATATTTTATCCGCTCAAAAATTATCCAATATATTTTTTAATGCCAAAGATAAAACTAATAAATATAATAAATCAGGAGTTTATAAACTTAATTGTCAAGAGTGCAATAGCTGTTATGTAGGCCAAACGGGACGGAATTTCAAGACAAGATTCGCAGAACACAATGCCTCTTATAGGCTAAAAAATGAAAAATCACACTTTGCTAAACATTTCTTAGAAACAGGCCATACTTTTCCCAATATAGATTGTTTACAAATACTCCATATGGCACCTAAAGGGTCAAAACTCAACTTCTTAGAATCTATAGAAATTTACAGACATTCAAAGGACCATAATATAAATTTACTGAATAGTCAATTAGACGTAGCAAATTCTCTTTTGTTCAAACTTTTTTTAACATATAATAGACCCACATCTGTTCATCATATAAACATAAAATACCAAAAATCTGTTTTAGTCTTAGTTAAGCGTTTGACAATGTAGTTGTACTACGAAATCGCGATAACGCAATTGTAAAATCTTTACAAATATATTTAGTGACAGTTAACAAAGTAATTAAGTAGTTTTATTGTTAAACCAATTACCCTTACTTAATCTTTATTAGTTCTCTGAAATAGTACTATAGATTTGCATCTTTAAAAATAACTTTGTCAGTAAATAATATATAAAACGATTAACATAATCTTTTGTAATTAAGGATAGTTTTAAGCACTATATAACCAGTATTATTACCAAACATTTTTCTTTCTCATTCACTTTTGAAGAAGCCATTGTAAGGGGGAAACAATTGTCAAGTCATTTTAAATATACTGGAAATTAAAACATAGTCTTGTGTTTATATAATTTTATTTTTTTTTTCAGTATATTTTTTTAACAACCCAAGTTGTATGGAAGACTTAATGATGCTTCAGACAATCTCTGTTACTCTTCTTTTCCCTCTTTCACCCGTGCTTTAATTCGCCTACGCTCTTGACGTTTATTAAAGCCAATTTTAAAAAATGTGGTAATAAAATTACATTTTATCAGGAAACTGTTTAATATTTATATAACCTTTTAAAAAACCACACAGCGCCTGTAAAATAAATAATTCATGATTGAAAACCACTTTAAGAAATTTTCTTTAAAACGACCTTACTTTATCAGGCTGTGTTAGTTTACGTCTTATGCCTTTCTCAGATGAAGCAAGCACGTAAAAGTAATTGAAAATCTGTCAGAATAAGTGATGAGAAAATGTACTGTACGAATGAGTGATGGATTGCATAACTCAATTATATAAAATTTGAAATATTAAGGGTAAGCTAAACATTACATATACATGGTGTACTTTAAGTTGCGAACCCGCTTTTGCTTCGGTAGAGTACTTATTATTAAAGTCATATCCCCAATATAAAAATTTTTAAAAGTCAGTTTAAAAAAATGCCATTTAAGAATTGCATCCAACTGAATTCCTAATTAACCACGCTGTTATTATTAGATTTAACCATTTCTTCCCCATTCCCTATATATACTATATTTATATATATATATATATATATATATATATATATATATATATATATATATATATATATATATATATATATATATATATATATATATATATATATATATAGTTTGTGCCGTGATTGTATTCGTGAGGTGTCAAGGTGTTATTTTTTTAACGTTTGACCTGGAAAAACTTTATCAAAAATTTTCGTTTTTTCACGGATGTTTTAATGAAGTGCTGTTTGTTCGTTCCTATAATCGTTTCCACGGGAAATTGTGCCCAGACTGATGGAAAATACGTTTTTTTATTCATAGATTTACAATTTAAACAATAAACACGAGAAATTATTTTTATCGGTTGTGTATTTTTTGTTCTCTTTTTATCAGATGTATGAAACCATTTGTTTGTATTTCTTTGAGAACGAATTTAGTGGAGTGGTTGTCGCGTATGTATTTTTGCATGGCTTAGCTTGCACTATGATTGATGTGCATATTGATTCAATTTCATAATGGCAGCAGTATTCAAGTGTTGTAAAAATAAAACTTGTGCAAACTGGTATTGTGTGCAATGCTTAAATATCTTTCATCCCAGTTGCTTGGAGCGCTCAAAAGGTCTAATTAAGTTAGAACTGCACAAAATAATATGTTCAAGGGATTGTGAGTTAATGAAAATTAAATCAGATAAGATTCATGACCTCCATGCCCAGGATATTCAGAATTTAAAGCAACAAATCCACGAACGGGATGAAAGAATTGTAAACTTGGAGAGAGATGCAGAATTGAACGTTACCGGTATTACTGTAGTGAATAAGGAGTTAAATAATGATGAGGGCAGTTCTATTGATGAACGAAGGGGAATGGCTGGAGATTCTGAGGATGAAGTGGCAGAGGCTGATGCAGGATCTCTGTGTGAAACTCATGGCTGTCAAATAAGAATGGATGGCATGAAGCTGGAAATGACGAGATTGTTGGAGAATTGTAACCTCTTAAGGGGCGAAATTGCTAAGATTGCTAACAAGAATGCTAGATTGGAGAGGGAACTTCAAGAGTATGAAGAAATTAAAAACAGTATGCTGACCAGCATTGAAACGTTAAGCGCGGAAAGGGATTTCTATCTGGAGGATATGAAGAATGCAAGACTAGAGTTATTTACAATGAAGAAGGAGTTTATAGGAAGTAAAGATCATAGCAATGTAAAGCAAATAATTAGCACTCCCATTTTGGATAAGAAACTCAGAAGGACGCAGAATTTAATAGAGACTAACAAATTGCGGAATAAGGTTATTGTTCTAACTGATGACTTTGGAAAAACTATGTACAATCAACTGGCAAAAAGTTGGTTAATTCTGATGTCCAACTTATATGTAAACCATTTGCAAAATACAAAGACTTGGTTTATACAGCGGATTGTTACATTCGTGACTTAACTCAAAATGATTACGTAATTTTCCTTGCAGGATTAAATGATGTAAATATTAGAATAAGTGACATAACATTGTTGGCAAATAAGTGTTTTCAAACTAATTTAATAATTAGCAATTTACCTTTTGTAAATAACATTAAAGTTGGGAAAAATATATTTCATATAAACCACAAGTTATCCTCTGTTGTCGAAAGATTAAAACGATTTTCAATCAATATTGATTTCCTCGATATTTCGGATAAATTTTATATTAAAGACTTTTTATATTCTAAGTACTACCTCAATAGAAGAGGCCTTTCTAAGTTGGCAACACTTATAAAAGCCAGTATGGATAATTTTTGCTCTAATTTAAGTAGTAATCTGAGGTATATAACGCCACTGAAACCCAAGCCTAATGATGCTCCTGCTGTTATTAATGAGGCGACAGATGATGATAAGTGTTCAAACAAAGGGTCACATTTTTTAGTGTAATAAACAATCGTCTAGGTAATGAATTCACCCTAGTATTGCTAAACATTCAGTCTGTTCGTAATAAAATTGATGAACTGTTCTTGTTTTTGGAAACCATAGATTTCCCTAATATTGTTGTTTTGGTGGAACACTGACTCAGACCTGGGGAGTCTTTGTATGTGCCTGATTACGTTTTAGTATCAAAATTTAGTCGAAACATGCATGCTCATGGTGGCACACTTATTATGATACGAAAAGATTTTCTGCAGAACTGTATGTTCTCTAATAGTGAGAAATTTAATTATATTTTGGAAGAGAAAATGTTCGAATTCTCGATTGTACATTGCAGTGAACATAATCTGTTTATTATTGCTGTTTACAGAGCGCCTTCTGCAGATGTAAGTGTGTTTTTGGAGAAGCTTGAACAATTGTTGAGTGAAATTTCGATAGGTGCGTCTATAGTGTTGGCTGGTGATTTGAATATTGACTTTTCTAATGTATCAAATTCGTCTGCACGAGTACTGAAGAATTTAATAACTTCATTTAATTTGACTATGCACGTTTCTGGGCCGACTCGACTTTCGCCACACTCTTGTTCTACAATTGATTATCTTTGTACGACTTTTGATAATGATGATGTCGGGTGTGAGATTGTTAATGCGGCTCTGTCAGACCATGAGGCTGTTGTTGCATGTGTACCGCTGCTTCGATCTATTTCTAAAGATAAAATAAGGCGCGGCAGGCTGTATTCAAAGCGAAACTTCGATAGGTTTACGGCTGATTTTGAGCGAACAAAGTGGGAGAAAGTTTTATGCACTGATGATGTCCTACATGGATTTCATACTGCTTTGGTTAATGCATTTAATAGTGCCTTTCCCATGGTTGTTATTAAAAACAAAAAGAGAAAACCTTGGATCACACCGGGTCTCCGAGTTTCAGCAAAGAATATGAAATCCTTGCATCTTATAAGGAAATTCAATTTTGATAATGTTGCTTTTATAGAATACTTCAATAGTTATCGTAACATATATAGGAAAATCATAAAAACCGCCAAACGAAATTATTATCATTTGAGAATATTGAATGCAAAAAATAGATCTAGGGAAACTTGGAAAATCATTAATAAACATAGAGGCGGCTCTGGTATCGAACCGGTTTCTTCTTGCACTCTTGACGCCGGTCAAATTAATGATTACTACTGTAATATTGCACATAACTTATCAACAAAAATTGTTAATCCAGGGATCCCATAAAATATCTCAGTCATGTCTCAGTGTCTGATACCTTTTTCTTGTCCCCAACTTCCACCATTGAAATAAGTGAGGTTTTAGGGGAAATGAGAAATAAGAATTCCTTTGGCTGGGACGGTGTCTCTTTGAGGGTCCTCCTGGCAATGCCGCAGAGAGCCGTAGGGGTCCTGGCAGATGCAATTAACGGCTCGTTTTCCAGTGGTACTTTTCCGGCATGTTTGAAGAGGGCTCTGATTGTGCCATTGCATAAAGGTGGAGATTGTAATATCCCTTCAAATTTTAGACCCATTTCTTTACTCCCGACATTGGCGAAAGTGGTGGAGAGGTTGGTCGGGAAGAGAATGGTTGATTTTTTGAGCAAACATGACCTTTTTAGTGCGCAACAATTCGGATTCCGAGCCTCGAGGAGCACGAACGATGCAATTTTTAATCTGCTCGAACGACTTTATCTCGAATTGAATTCTGGTGAACATGCTGCGGCGGTGTTTTGTGATTTGACGAAAGCTTTCGATTGTGTTGATCATGGGATCTTGCTGTCAAAGCTGGACATTTATGGGTTCAGGGGGTTAGCTTGGGATTGGTTTCGGTCGTATTTGTCGGGCCGAGTCCAGGCAGTGACTTTTAAGGGTCAGTGCTCGGAAGGGGTTGGGATCAGTGTGGGTATCCCTCAAGGCTCTGTACTTGGACCACTATTGTTTTTGATCTATGTTAATGACCTGCCCCGTTTGACAGTGGCTGGCAGATTTACCATCTTTGCTGATGACACCACAATTTTGTGGCACAATAAGGATGTGGGGAGACTTCGGGCCGATGTTCAGGCAGATTTATCTGAGATGAAGGCTTGGTGTGATGATAACAAACTGTCCTTCAATATAGCCAAGACAAGGATTCTGAGCTTTAGATGCAATATAGAGAATGTTAATATTGAGAATGAGATCATCTCTTCAGCTGATAAGAATTCATTTCTCGGTCTAATAATTGACTCATCGCTGCGGTTTGAGGATCACATTGGCAACATCTGCAGCAAAAATTTCTTCAGGCTGCTATGCCCTTAGGGTTATTGCAAGTAGCCTGGGGCTGAATATAGCTAGAACCTCTTATTTTTCACTGGTTGAGGCTCATTTGAGGTATGGGATCTGTTTCTGGGCTTGCTGCTCCCGAGTTCACTTTAGTTCTGTTTTTGTATTGCAAAAGAGAGCTATCAGATATATTTCGGGAGCTGGGTTGCGAGAGTCATGTCGACCATTGTTTCCGAGGTTAGGGATTCTTACTCTTTGTGCCCTATTTATCCTGGGAAACTGCTATCATCATCTTTTAAAAAACATCGTCTTGAGGCAATGCCAGTCAGCCGGCACGGCACTAGGCGAGCGTTCGTCCTGCCATTGCCGGCCCCGAAAACGGAGCTGATCAAATCTGCAAATGTTTATAATGGCAAAAAAATATATAATCATCTGCCTCTCAAATTGAGAGGATTGAATTGCGAGAGAGTCTTTAGACGAAAGACTAGGGCCCTACTTATAAAAAAGGCGTACTATGTACTTGAGGAATTCTACAATGATAAGCCGGAATAAGCATATAACAGTAGTTGAGTGGTTGGCATTTGGGTTGACATATGTGTAATTTTTATTTCTTTTATTTTGTATTTACTGCATTGACTACTAATCTTGTTCTGTTTCCTTATTTTTTCTTTCTTTGAATTTGTGTTTATTAATATAATAATAATTTAAGTTAAGCTTGCTTTGTCAACAGATACGTTGTATTTTAGGACAATAAAGCATATTTCTATTCTATTCTATATATACTATATATATATATATATATATATATATATATATATATATATATATATATATATATATATAGCACGTAGATCCGTATACAACATTACAATAGGAGACGAAACTTGGATATATTCGTACGAGCTGGAGACTAAGCAACAATCAACTGTTTGGGTGTTCCAAGACGAACCGAATCCAACAAAAGTGATTCGTTCGCGAAGTACTTTCAAGAAAATGATCGCTTGTCTCTTTGATTATGCTGGACATGTTGCAACCATTGCTTTAGAAGATCGAAGAACAATTAATACTGAACGGTATGCAACAATTTGTTTGCCAGAAGTCATCGATAAAATCGGGAAAAACAACCGAAAAAAACCTCGCATCAATCTTTATCGTGACAATGTCAACTTTCACACAGCAAGTCAAAAAATTGATATTTGACAGAGAAGAACATCAAATTATGCCTTTGACAGAGTTTTTCCCCATTCTCAAAAAAAAAAAAAGATTTTTCATCACTTCAAGAACATCATTGCCTCTGGAGAGAAGAAACAATAAAATGATTTGCCAGTATTCATCTGATTTATCACCTAAGGACTTCTTTTGTTCCCCATTCTCAAAAAAAAAATGTGTGGACATCGATTTTCATCACTTCAAGAAGCTGTTGAATCCTTCCAAAACCATTTTTTGGGTTCCAACTTCAGAGTAGAATAAATGTTTCGTGAATTAGTTCGAAAACATGCAAAAGGATATATATCTTAAAGGCGAATATCTGGAGAAACAATAAAATGATTTGTACCCAAAAAAAAAATTTTTTTTCTTCATTGTTTTGTAAAAACTTAAAAGGTAGCCCTCATATATACAATCTCCTCAATCTGTATTTAAAGGCATAAAGAAAAAAATGAGAAAAAGAATTTGCTCACTTAAAAAATTAGAGAATGGAAAATTTACTGACATTTTTATGCCGAAAATTCCTTGTATATATCGTAGATAGGCTTCCCGAGGGTGCTTGCAGGATTAATACAATAGTATTAATCTTGTAACATTAAAATGCAAGCATAAGGCACTATTCACAATATTCTCTAGGTGAACGGCGAACAATGATTTTGTATTAAAAAGAGTCCCGGGTCTTTCACCTGGATTTCTCTCGTCAAAAAGCATGTTATTAGAATTATGACTACATATGACTGAAAAAGATTTATTGTATTACTTTTTCATTATTTTTTAATTTTAACAGAAAAACTATTTACAGGGATTATCACTGAAGCTTGTCCTCTGCCTAACCTTTCTTGTGATTAATAGTTTGTCATCTAACATTTAAAACATCGGTTTGTCAGTTATTCTTTAGGGTGAGAAAATCAAATGTAATTTTTCGTTAATAACTGCTTTTTTCCACAGGAAGTTTTGGATTACCGTATTAAATTTTTTACTAGCGTTTCATTTAAAAATAAATACCTACCTGTACTGTCTAATATAGTCCCTAAAAGCGTTTCCGTTATTAAAATAACAAAATAATAATGCATATTTTGGTTTTAAATCTGGAACAACTTCAACTTCTATGTATCTTAACGAAATAAACGCTGGATTTAAGTATCGGCTCTTCCACCATTCTTTATTTATTTCACAACCTATTACTGTTAATCCTAAAATTTAATGTAATGGTAAAATTATATTGGTCATTGGCAATTCTGTTTTATGTAGATTATTTCTCGTGAACGAGAACACCACCCTAATATATCTCTCTCCCTCTCTTTGCGAGCTGTGTGTATTTTATGTTTGTGCTTTCTTTCCATCTCTATGATTTAAGCAAAACTAGGAATAATTTTATATTTAGTAGTAGCGTAGACTAAAAGAAGTATTTATGAGACTTAGATATCTAAAATACTGGGCAGCGTGGGTAACACCAGCACCTTTGCAACAATACTAAAATAAAATATATAGCATGTAGAATTCGCCAGAAAATATGCTAATATTTGTTTGAAGTTCTTATGCCTTTTAGGAATTTTTATTTTCTATTCAGTAGCGGCAATTTGGGTTTCAAGTCAATATCGGTTCATTAGTTTATGTTACTAAATTTGTAACAATTCTATAACAAATAAAGAAAGAGAAAGCAAAAGTTGCCGTATCAAACAAAATCCTAAGTTATGAAACTAGTTGGGGAACTCGGCAAAAAAGGGCATCCCCAACTAGTTTCATAACTTAGGATTTTGTTTGATACGGCAACTTTTGCTTTCTCTCTCTTTATTTGTTATATATATATATATATATATATATATATATATATATATATATATATATATATATATATATATATATATATATATATATATATATATATATATATATATATATATATATATATATATATATATATATATATATTTATATATATATATATATATATATATATATATATATATATATATATATATATATATATATATATATATATATATATACACATACACACACACATATATTATATATATATATATATATATATATATATATATATATATATATATATATATTATATATACATATATACATATATATATATATATATATATATATATATATATATATATATATATATATATATATATATATATATATATATATACACCGGGTGACGCGCTTCTGTTTCATATTGCATCTTCTTTTTCTCGCTGAAATGTTTCTCCATCTATTAAGAAGAAGCAAATCCGCTGGGGTTGCCTCTGGTTGTTGTTCGATATACCTCAAAGCTTTTTCCAAAGAAGCAAAACCTTCTTGATCAGAGATCTTAGTGGGAGACTGTTCATCCACCGCTGCTTCGTCATCGTCATCTGATTTTTCGATTTCCTGAAAGGCATTCGTTATTTCTTCAATACTCATTTCTTCTTCTAAATTATCTGCTGTAATCCATTCAACAACATCTTCTCTTGTCATATTTTCGCAACCTTTTAATTTTTGCACTAATTCAAATAAACTTTTTTCTTTTTCTTCTATCTCGCTGTCAAAGTTTGAACAGGACATTTCCCCATGGCTTCTCAATTTCAAAGCTAATTCATTTAATGGAGTATCATCTTCACTGTCATTATAGTCCTCAAAATCAATAACTCTTGACCAAGATTTTTGAATAGTGTTAGTACGCACAGACTCCCAAGCTTGACTTACCCAGTAAATAACATTTTTCAGTGTAACCTTTCTCATCCTATTGATAATATCCAGATGTTCAAGATATAAACGCCTATAATTTTTTTTAGTGATTTCGAGGATGCCTTGATCCATTGGTTGCATTATGCTGGTTACATTTGGAGGAAAAAATTTTACAATTTCGCCCACATGAAGTCCTTCTCCAGCGTGAGAGGGGGCATTATCCATTAACAAAATTGCTTTAATAGGAAGACGGTTTCTGTTCAAATATTTAGTCACAGATGGCACGAATTATTCTTCAAACCAGTTGGTAAATAAGGTCGTATCCATCCATGCGCTCTTCTAACTTTTGTAATAGACTGGTAGGGCTTTGGGTGAGATGTCTTTTAAAGCTCTTGGACGTGCAGACTTGCCAATCACCATCAGTGGGATTTTGTGCTTGCCAGATGCATCGGAACATACCATTATAGTTAATCTTTCCTTACTTCGTTTGTGCCCAGAAGCTGATTTTTCCTGTCGAGATGCCAATATTTTTGATGGAAGCATTTTATAATTCAGACCAGTTTCGTCACAGTTGTAAATTTGATCACACGTGTATCCACAATCTTCGATTTGCTTTCTAAAGTTCTGCTTAAACTTCTCAATTGATGACACATCAGCAGAAAGTTTTTCACCACATACAGTCAGCTGTCGTACACCGTACCGTTTTTTCCAGCGGTCAAACCATCCAGAACTGGCGGTAAACTGATCTATCTCTGGAAATTGCCTACTAATCAATATTGCTTTCTGTTGTAAAATTGGACCTGACAGAGGCATACCTTTTGATCTCTGTTGGTTAAACCACATGAATTAAGCTTCGTTAACCTTTTCATAGTCGCCGGTTCACATTGATTTTCTTCCTGAGGACGAGGAGGCTTGATTTATACACCACTCTTCTTTTCCAATCTCCAACTGTTACCTCACCTACTCCATAATCTCGTGCAACAACTTTAATTGTCTCTGCTTCAATTCTTCTGATGGCTTTTAATTTTTCTTCAATAGGAACGACGATTCTTTTGCGCTTGTTTTGCTCCATTATAATACGACAAACACAAATTCAAACAAAGCAGTTCGTATTAATTACACTTAACTACCAGAACTCCAACCAAATAAATTATGTGAGTATACTCGTACTTCTCCGTAGTAAACGCTATAACGCACTGCATTCACGCAAATTTACATGCTGAAAGAGTCCAAAAACATAAATAGGGGAACCCCTCACACGGGCCAGAGGGATTCCCCGAAGGCCTCGACGATTTCAAATGGAAATATTTACATACATATTTTAGAAGCTCGGCTAATACGCAGCTAGACGCGCGTACCTCGGATAATCAGGTTCTTAGATTGGCTCGGTTAATCCGGATAATCACGTCTCGGTTAATCGGGGTTCTGGGGTTCTACTGTGAATATATATATACATTATATATATATATATATGTATATATATATATATATATATATATATATATATATATATATATATATATATATATATATATATATATATATATATATATATATATATATATATATATATATATATATATATATAAATATAAAATAACATTTGGAACTTGTTCCTTACTGATCATTTCCTATTTGAGAAGGTAGGCCACTTCCACGAAAATGTTTATAGTTTTTCATCAAAAGATGAATATGAAAATAAGAAAATCTTAGATTTTTAAATAAATGATATTTATGTAAAAATAATATGATACAAGTATACTTTCTGTGTCTATTTTATTTACAACTCAAGAAAAAATCTTCAAACTCATGACGAATCAATTTTTACTTATGTTTTGAAAATGTTTGTTCATAAACCATAAGCGTTGGTTTCTTACAACTGTTAGTACCTTTGTTAAATAGGATCTCCAGTTTCCATTGGACAGAAATAAGAATATCATAATCTAAAGAATTGAGATTATTTATTTAAGTTGGAGCTGCTCGAAGGAAATAAAAATCCTTATTTACCACTTTTCTGACAAATTTTAGATACTATATATTACATCCTAACCATGCTGCTTTTGGTGTTGCTATTTACCCAGGAATGCTTCTGCTGCCCCAGCTGCTCGTTATTTTGATTGTCCGAACGTTTACGTCTTATAGAAATAATCACACAATTGTTTAGTTTATGGTAATACAATTTTATGTATTATTTATTCCCACGAAACACTTTAAATGATATAGGGGATGGTATGAAATGTATATTATTGTTTAATAACATTTGAGAATATATGAGAGTCAATCCAAGAGTTCTCGGCTTGACAGAGATATGACACCAAGATGACCAAATTATTATACTTGTTAAGTACGCCATCTACTAGATGACGTACTGTGAAGTGTCAGATATGTGTGTTTAGTTATCTCTTTGTAGCGATCGTAGAAATATTTTCTAAAAAATTGATAAAACTGAAGTGTTATATTTGTTATAAAATACTTCGTTTTATAAGGTTTAACTCTTATTAGATACTTAAAAAGAGTAAAATGTCACCTAACCTTGATTTAAACGGGGTAGTACATCCATTCAAGATGATAAAACATTAGGCCGCTCGAAATTCACAACAGCGTACTTGCCGACCGAAAATATGCAAACTCGCTAACCTTGTAAGCATCTTGATAAGACTGTGTCCATCATATTTTAAACGATGTTTTGGATATGAGAAAGCTTTCCGCTCGATGGGTGCCACTTTTCTTAACAATAGACCAAAAACGCATTCGAATGAACGTTTTCCAAAAGTGTTTAGACTTTTTAAAAGTAATTCCAATTAGCCGTGCCCGCGGCTCCGCTCGCGGGGAGTTGATTCACTATTATCACCACTGCTTATTCCTTGTGTTACCTAACGTAATAAAATATATCCTATAACCTGACCAGAGAACATATTTATGAATTAAAAAAACACGTAAATCGGATAAGTGGTTTCTCGCGTGATAAACGCTTTACGGACAGAGAGACAGACAGAGAGAGAGAGAGACGTTGCATTTTATATATATTATGTTCTTTGCTACATGATATTTTCCATATTTAACGGTTTAGGCAGCATATTGCAAGAGAACGCGCTAGCAACAAACTTTTTTCCGACTTGATTCACTATTATCACAATTACTTATTTCTTATATTACCTAATGTAATAAAAAATATATCTATAACCTGGTCAGAGAACATATATATGAATTAAAAAAAAAAATCTCGTAAATCGGAGAAGTGGTTCTCGAGGGATAAGCGCTCTAACGAACAGACAGACAGAGAGACGTTGCATTTTATATATATTATAGATATTGATTATTATTACATAACCTGGCTAAAAAACATATGCATGAATTTAAAAAAGACACGTAAATCGTATATATATATATATATATATATATATATATATATATATATATATATATATATATATATATATATATATTCGTTGCTTCCATATTTAACAGTTTAGGCAGCGGATTGCAAGAGAGCGCGCTAGAGGCAAGGTTTTTTTTCCGACTTGATTCACTATTATCGTCACTGCTCATTCCTTATGCCACCTAAAGTAATAAAATATAGCCTATAATCTGGCCAGAGAATATATTTATGTTGAAAAAAAAAAGT
This sequence comes from Pachyrhynchus sulphureomaculatus, assembly GCA_019049505.1. Classification (NCBI taxonomy): domain Eukaryota; kingdom Metazoa; phylum Arthropoda; class Insecta; order Coleoptera; family Curculionidae; genus Pachyrhynchus; species Pachyrhynchus sulphureomaculatus. Next base: position 216,192,677 of record CM032456.1, on the reverse strand, counting down.
ACGTAAATCGGATAAGTGGTCCTCCAGTGATAAGCGCACTAAAGGACAGACAAACAGACAGAGAGACATTGCGTTTTATATATTATTATAGATGAATTTTTTCAGCGTTTCATAACAGTAGATGCAACATTACACGTTAGAGACAAAGGAGCAGTCGAAACAGTGGATAGAAGCAGGTGAAAGTGTGCCTCAGAAAGCAAAAACGATTCCATCTGCAGGAGTCCTGGCTACGTTTTTTTGGGATTCTCATGGTGTTGTGCTCATAGACTACCTGGAGAAAGACGGAACCATCACCAGGCCGTATTATGCTTTAATACTGAACCAATTGAAGGTTGCTATTCAGGTGAAACATCTACATCTTTCAAAAAAGAAAGTGCCTTATCATCATGATCATGCGCTCTGGAAAACTTCATCACCTTCGCTTCGAAGTGCTTCCACATCCACCGTATTCGCCAGATTTGGCTCCCAGCGAATTACTTTTTGTTTTCAAACCGAAAAAAGTGGCTAGCTGGACGAAAATTCACTTCGAATGGTGAAGTTAAAGCTAAGACAAACACTGATTTTGCAGAGTAGGATAAATATTGATATAATGAGGGTATTAAAAAGTCGGAAAATCGTTGAATTAAATGTGATGATTTAAAAGGTATGTAGAAAAATATTTTAAAAAATTATCTTTAATCTTTCGTTTTTTTTGCTAGACCAAGAATTTTAGAACGACCATCATACGTCGTTAAAACAAATAATTAAAATTTAACTCAAATGGGAATAATTAAAAGTAAGTTATTATTTCTTTGAAGTACAACCCTTTTAAATTATTTTATTTCGTTATTTTATTACAGGAACAAAATGGGTCAAAATTGCAAATTCAAATTACCAGTTACAATTCGCTAATTATTACATACAAAATACAGTGAAGTCCATTTATAACGAACTTTAAAAAAATGGCTAAAAATGGTTCGCTATTTATTTATTTATTTATTTACGGTTCATTAGAACCTAATTTAACTATCGGATAGGCATATTCTTACAATGTCGATATAATAGTTGCTTAAACTTATTTATGGTTTCATAATTTTTAATATTATTTGATAGGTCATTAAAATGTTTAAGTCCTTTATAATAAAGATTTGCTCGATCAGCTTCACTTGTAATTCCCACTACTCGGAAGTAATTTCGTCCTCTGGTGTTGTAGTTGTGTATCTAATTGACGTATCTAATTTTCTCGGTCAAATATATGGGACAATTTTCTATCTTCATATTATAGATGAATTTCATTGCGTAATAAAATAAGCTCTGCTTTACACTTAGCCAATTTAATCGATCTAACATATCTTTTATGTGCGTATCTCTAGGCTTCCGCAATATAAATCTCATTGCCTTGTTTTGAAGTTTTTGCAGTAGTTCTATTTGTGTATCCTTAGCAAGAAATAATACCGAAGGACAATAAATAAAATGTGGCTCAATTATGCTCCTATATATTAATATTTTATGGTATTCACTTATGATGTGGCAAGTTCTATACATGAGATAAAGTTTTTGGTTTATTTTATTCACTAAATATTGAAAGTGTGCATCAAATTTAAGTTTACAATCTATCATTATACCCAAGTATTTAATTTCGTTTACTTTTTCTATTTCACGATTATTTATGTATAATTTATGATTATTATTATAGTTATTGTGTGATATTATCATATATTTAGTTTTATCTGTATTTAGTTTTATCTGTATTTAGTTTTATCTGTATTTAGTTTTAACATATTTATACACATCCACTTGTAAAGAATATTCATATCAGACTGCATTTTATTAATAGCCACATCCAAACTAACATCACTAATTGCAATCAGTGCATCGTCTGCAAATAGTCTAACATCCCCGTACTTTAAACCGTCTTTAATGACATTTATGTATATGAGAAACAGCACCGGCGCAAGGACAGAGCCTTGCGGTAGACCAATATTCACTGGTATCGCTGATGATGCCGTGTTTCCAATTTTTGTTGTTGCTTTCTATTCGATAGATAATCTTCAAAGCATTTTAATTCTATATCACGCACTCCAATTTTGTGTAGTTTCATAAGCAATAATTTTCTGTCTATAGTTTCAAATGCTCTTTATAAATCTATGAAAGTTGATACAATGTATTTTTTATTCATCAAATCTTCACGCCATTCACTTATAACATAATTAATTGCAGTTTCACGTGAGTGTTTGCTTCTAAAAACTGATTGTTATCATTCAAATATTGCAATAACTGATTTTTTATCACTGTTTCAAGGATTTTTTCGTCACTTGGAAGCGTATTTATTGGTCGCATCTCTTCAGGTTTTATAGTATATTTTTTTTTTTCAATTGGCACAATTTTGGAAATTTTCCATTCGTTAGGCACTTTTCCTTGCAGCATGCTATTATTGATGATATTGGCGTAAAAAAAAGCCGTGTACGTTATAGAATGTTTAATTACACCTTCAGATAAAATATTCTTACCGCCAATTTTATTTTTAAATTTTTTAACTATTTCAATTATTTCGTTACTATCTACTGTTTGAAATTTAAATTGGTGATTAATTATATTTGTATTTCCCATAGTATTCTGCACAACGTCTATACCATTTTTAATGTCAATGACACTCTGAACAAAGAATTTATTTAGAAGTTCAACAATTTCTTTTTCATTTTCAATTATTTTACCATTCATAACGATTCTGTTTATTGCACTGGTACTTTTTGACATACAAATTTCTTCTTTTAAAACTTTCCACATTTCTCTGCTGTTTCTTTGATTATTTTCAATTTTATTCTGTACATATTGCACTTTCTTCTGTTTAATCATATTTTTATATAATTTTTTCACTGTCTTGTAATCTTCCCAATCATTAGTTATTTTGGCTATTTGGTATTTTTCATACTTTATTCTATGTATTTCTGTCAGTTCCCAATCATACCATTTGTTCATCAACTTTATATTTACGGTTTTTTCTTCAGTTAGCGATAACATAATATCCTTCAATGCGTGGCCTATGAAAAACACCTTAAAATCTATATCACCGTTTAACATATCACCGAAATTTATCATTCGTAACATTTCGATAATTTTATCACAGTCATAGTTTTCACAGGAAATAATTCTGCTATATCTGTAGTTTGTTACAAACGGTAAACAAAATCAAACAACAAAATTTAGATTAAGCGCTAATGCTTAGAAAAATGAATAATAATAATTAATAAATTAAAAGAAAACGTTCGGAGGAAAATAAAATAAGTCACACTAAAGTTATTATTATGTACGTAGTTTAAACAAAAAAATCAGTAATTTTCGTTTGTACAATTTTACTTGAAAAAGAAATGGTGTTTACATAATTGTCAAGGTTACAAAAACTACTCTATATATGTTCAGGAACTTCACGAGATTCCAAAAAATTGTGAGTTTCAGTCATTTTTTTAGTCATTTCTGAAATGAATGGAACATAAATATTATCTCCTTCTCCAAGCTCGTCTTCGTCGTCATTATCGCTTAAAATTTTTTCAGAAGGTACTGATGTCACAATTTGATCATCAGTTAATATTTCTCTCGTCAGCACATATATATTCTTCAAAATTAAAATGATTAAACATATTTTTAATCTCGATTTCTTCTGTAATTTGTTGAATATCAGTATCGTAAACAAATGTTAGACAATCAGTAGGATTTTCTCGATGTTTTTCAATCCACTGAGTCAACGGTAGCTCATCATCTAAGTCATATCTACATTGCTTCCTTAAAATCCGCCATACTTAAACCAGTTTGCAATAGTTTCTCTACTGACTCTTTGCCAAGCCATATAGATAAAGTTTATAGCGTCCAAGAGAGTTACAGAAAAAATGTTACCTTTATCGATCGTCTCTAACATTTTCATAAGTAAAAATTTTTTTATATACCTATCTGAAAGAAAATAATATCGTACTACCTAACATTTTCATAAGTAAAATTTTTCTATAAATGACATTTTAAAGAATATATCACACCTGGATCCATAGGCTGGAGCTTCGCACTTGTCTTTGGAGGCATAAAAACCAATTTTATTTACTGTAGATCAACTTCAGGGTGCGCTGGACAGTTGTCAATCAAAAGTAATATTTTTCTGTTTGTGAATTTTAATTCTTTGTCCCATTTTTAAAAATTTCTTATGTCATCCAGGCTTTACTGTTTGATTTGTACTTTACTGGTAAATGTTTGTTTTTAAAACACCTGGAATTGACGGACTTTCTCTGTTCCAGACATATTTGCAGTTACCAACACAGTAATCCTTACTTTTGATAATTTTCCACCACCACAATTCTCTCCGACAAACTTTAATGTCTTATCAGGCGTCATCTTGCGAAACAAACCCGTTTCATCCGCATTAAAAATGTCCACATATTCATAACTTTCTCGAATTTCCGGCCATACATTGGCCAACCACTGACCAACAACAGTCATTTCCACTCCTGCAGTTTCTTCTACTATCTTACCCCCACTAATATTATGTCGCTTTTGAAATCGTTCAATCCAACTTCTAGAACAGTTAAACTCGGTGTTCTCTATTTTCCTTCCCAATTCACTAGCTTTCTCTTATAAAATATAGCCGGTAATAGGAACAGGTTCATGTCGTTTTTGACTAAACCATTTAAGGAGTCCTTTATCGACTTGTATCGTCATGTATAGATTTTCTTACTTTTTTACAACTAAAATTTCTTTTATCATAGATTGATAAGATTTCTTGCCTCTTCTTCCATATGGTAAAAACCGTAGATTTAGTTAAATTCAACTGTTTGCAAACATCACCTTATTTAACTCCATTTTCTATTTTACTTATAATATCGTACTACTCAGTATATATCACCACCAATCCTTTACACGAAATGAAATTCACATCTTAAACAAAGGTCTTAACTTTGCAGTACCCCCTCCTAGAGATAATTTATCAGAAATAGTTGCTCACATTGAAAGTTCCATTAGTGCACTTCCAGAAAATAGGAAATCATTTGTTAGGGAAGCATGTCGAAATCAAATATCGAAAAACATGGTTAACAATACAAATTCTAACTCACGAAAAAACATAAAAGTAGTTAAAGGATTGAAAAAGAAAGATGTCTTCTACTTAAAAGCGGATAAAGGAAATAAGGTTGTTATATTGGATAAGAAAGATTACTTTGAACGCGTAGATAATCTTATCGAATCGGGCCCTTATGAAAAGGTAATAAGAAATCCATTACCGAGAATGATATCAGAGGTTAAAATTCTTTAAAAAAATGTAAGAACCTTGTCTCCGATTCGCTAATATTTAAATTAAATGTGAGTAATCCGACCATACCAAAATTGTATTGCTTACCTAAAATTCACAGACCTGGAAAAGCAATGCGACCCATTGTTTCATGGGTCGAATCACCCACATATCTAATATCCAAATGGTTATCAAAAGAACTTGAAAATTTACCATTAAATACTTTCGCAGTGAAGAATTCGTTAGAATTCATTAATAAAACAAAAAATCTAGTTCTTAATAAAGGTGAAGTCTTAATTTCTTTTGATGTTAGTTCTTTGTTCCCAAGTGTGCCAATTCCACAAACTTTACAATATCTCGAAGAATTACTTAGAATGAATGTCTTTGAAGACGAAATTATTCGTGAATATTTAACATTATCTAAACTTTGTATGGAACTAAGTTATTTCCAATATAACAATCAATTTTATGTTCAGAAAGAAGGAACAGCTATGGGTAATTGCTTGTCACCTTTCATAGCCAATTTATTCATGAGTAAGTTTGAAATCGAAGCCAGTCAAGAATTCGAATATTTCCCAAGGGTATGGTATAGGTATGTGGATGATATTTTCGCGATTTTTGATACAAAAGAAGCAAATATTGATGATTTTGTTTCTAAATTAAATAGCCGGTATGATTCCATTAAATTCACTTACGAAGTTGAGAACAAAGGACAATTGCCTTTTCTAGATATTTTAATTATTAAAAATAATAATAGATTAGAATCTGATATCTATAGGAAGGACACAGTAACAGATAGATATATTCCTAATGATTCATTTCATTGCAAACAACATAAATTAGCCTCATTACATTTTTTAGTTCATCGTTTGGTCACTTTCCCTCTGAATAGAGTAAACTTTAATAAAGAAAGGAATCGTATTAGAAATATAACTAGAGTTAATGGTTATGACGATGACTTAGTAAATAAGCTAATAAATAGACATAAGTTTAGGTTTAATATTCAGAATTCCACCTTTTTTACACGCGAAGAAAATAACACCAAGTATGTCTCCATACCATATAATCCGAAATATAGCAAGGGACTTAATAAGGTAGGCCTCACCATGGTCTATAAGTCATCAGACAATCTAAGGAATATCTTAGGAAATCCCAAAGATAAGATTCCTAATTTTGAGAAAAGTGGAATTTATGAAATTAGTTGTAATGATTGTGACAAAAAGTATGTTGGGCAAACTAAAAGGTCAATTAAAACACGATTTAAAGAAAAGAACACTTAAAATACAGTAGAACAGAAAAGTCTAGCATTGTCGAACATGCCCTTGAAGCTGATCATACTGTAACATTAGATAATCTGAGATTAATAAAAAATGTACCTGATAGGAGATTGTTGAACGCATACGAAAGTATGGAAATCATAAAATGTAAAAGTAGTTTAAATAAATACAGAGGGCCTATTCCTTATAGTCCCCTCTACTGGTTACTTGACCGAACTGATGGCCTTGCCTATGTCATTAGTTCCGCTTGAGTAATTCAAGGGTTAGGCTAAGTATAAATAGGGTAGATTTGTAGTTTAACTTTAGTCAATCATCGCTCCTGATGAAGCTAACATGGTTAGCGAAACGCACGTCGAGTGCAAAAATAAAGTGTTTGGTGTAGTGGTGATATATACTGAGTAGTATCATTGTGCCAAAGATTCCACATTCCCAACTTAGTTATAATATCATGTTTGTCTTTTAAAGTAAAAGCTGTACGTTTTTGTGTACTCATTTTAAAATAAAAAATTAAACATTCACTTTGTTACTTTGATCAAATATGCATTAGAACCGCATAACACAAGTTAATTGAAAATAATACTGCTCGAACTAGCGACGCGGCGGAAACAAATAGAATAGGTGTTCCTAGTGAGTTTAGGTGAATTCTCTGGATCAAGTCGCGTGACATCGAGCACAGGGAGTGGCAAGTTCGTTATAAACGGATACAAAACATCCAAATTTGGTTCGCTTTATCCGGAAGTTCGTCATAACCGGGTTCGTTATAACCGATAAAAATTTGCATTGGTCTTATGGAAGTTTTTTCGTGCATTATAAAATAGTTCGTTTTAATCAGAAATTCGCTATAAACGGGTTCCTTATACACATAAGCAGGCTTCACTGTATATAAAAAAATTTTAAGATATTCCTAATAAAAATATATACTTATTTCTAATGGTTGTCGTTTGGAATTTCCTTCTCTTGCGAAAAGAACGAGAGCTCATAAGACCACGCAATGTGTGTATTCTAAATCGAAGATGTGCGCGACAGCACCAATGTCAGTAAATGCCTTTAAAGATATGCCAATCTTTTCCAAGTTCACGAAATAAAAACAACCAAAATGCACAATTCATTTATTTCGCCAGTTTTTCTTTACATCCCAGGGCAATTTATAATAAAATAAATGCGGAAAAACACCAACATTCAACTGGATTTAATGCCGTATAACAATAAACTCATCCTAGCTTCCTTTTAACGGCAAACAAGATGAATTTATTTAATTTACACTTGGGACACTTATAACACCTAAAACCACCCTAAAACCATAAAAGCTTTTACGTTCTCTGAAATGGTGTGCAGACAAATAAAATAAAAATAAAAGTTTTATGTTTAAGACTTAAGCTAGATTATCAAAGCAGTTCTGGATAACTTCGTTCCATTTTATTGGTTTTCTAAAGTTTATTGATTGTTGTTTTAAAATTAAGACTATAAAACACATCGTTTATAGCAACGACCGGATGTTCGACATATGTAAATTTACCTATCTCTTATCTCACAAACGAACAAAGATAGAAGAAAAAATCAAACTTACTGATGCCAACTGTATTTTTATTTAGTGTACTTTTATCCACATAAGGTATTCCAAAAATGTTGTACAAGAATCGACGTCATTATTTTATTTCAAAAAAAGTACTTTCATATTACATAACCTAGCCTGGCTTATTCAGGACTGTTAGATTGAATGCATGACCGCGAATAGTCAATGGAAAGTTGTGTTTAAGCGATACAAACTTTTCATAAAAACCCAGAGGAAAAAATCAAAGCGATAACGGGCGGCCAAGAAATTGGTCGATTTTGGACTACCCATCTGCTGGGAAACTCGATATTTAAATCCCATCAAAAACATAAAATGAAAAAAAATGCCAAGTCTCGCAACGCAATCCTTCCACCACAAAAAGTTGTGAGATATCATGTAAAACCAAGTCAGTTATTTTAGTTAGTATCTATGGAAGCACCTATTCAACAACTTTGTCATAAATTGTTATCTATTTAGTTACCTACCAACATTTATAGTAACCGTATCAATATTAGACATTTTTACTTCTATAATAAATATAATGACTTGGCAACATAATCACATAATAACACAGGTCTGCAACAAAAATGCTGTCTGGATGTTTTCAACTGATTTCTATGTATTTAGGTGTTCTGAAAACTAAAAAAATACTCAAAACATTCCAGAACGTCAGGTTATTTTGCAAAACGCAAAATTTTATTATGAAAAAGGTTTTTTTTGGGCTAACTTGAAGTCATAATTAAATAGGTACAATTTTATTTTGATTACTGTTTTTAATTGTATACAGGCCATAACTAGCATTACTTTCTAAATAAAGAACGCCCTGTGTGAGCTAAATTAACAAACATAAACGTTGTAACCAGAACGTGCGCGCTCCGATAGTGTAGAAAGTGGCGCGGTACAATTACGTGTTAACTCGTCATTGTTTTATAGATCTTGGTTCAATATAGTGCAATGTCATCTGTGCGGAAGTGTGTGAATTCGTCTGACAGTTTCTGTTATATTTGTGGCGAATATATGGTATTAAAGCAACAACTTAATATTACGGACTTTGTAAAAAAAGTATACTTCACGTATTTTGGCTTAAAACTTGGAGATCAGGATAAAGTTTGGGCACCTCATAATGTCTGCAAACGATGTATTGAAGACCTTCGAAATTGGTTTAAGGGCAAGAAAAAAGCTTTCTGATATGCGATTCCTATGGTATGGCGCGAGCAAAAGAACCATAGTGATGATTGTTACTTTTGTTCGTGTAATGTGAAAGGGTATAATTCAAAATGGAAGCAGTCCATTTCATACCCCAATCTGAAATCAGCTATTCGTCCCATCCCTCATGGGACCGAAATACCAGTGCCCAAGGCCCCTGCTACCTTGGAAGAGATTCCAAGTTCTGACGAAGATGGTGCTGTACCTGAACCCGATGACAAGTCAAGTTTTCAATTTGAAGATGACAGCAGTCCGAAATTGTTTTCCCAGGGCGAGCTAAATGATTTGGTAAGAGACTTGAATCTTCCCAAAAATGCTGCTGAGTTGCTTGGATCAAGGCTCAAAAGCAGGAACTTACTTTTGCCGGGATTGTCTTCCTCCTGGTTTAGATATCGTGAGAAGCAGTTCACTTCCTACTTTGCCCAAGAGGACGAGTTGGTTTATTGTACCAATATTGAAGGTTTGATGGATACATTTAAGATCTCATACGACCCAGCACAGTGGCGTATTTTCATAGATTCTTGAAAAAGAAGCCTTAAAGCAGTTCTGCTTCACAATGGCGGTTTCTATGCTTCCATTTCTGTCGGTCATTCCGTACACCTCAAGGAAACCTACAAGAACTTGGAATTGGTTCTTTGCAAATTAAAATATAAAGACCACGGTTGGCAAGTGTGCGGTGATTTAAAAATCTTGGGCATGTTGCTCGGACAACAATCTGGATTTACCAAATTCACTTGCTTTTTGTGTCTATGGGATAGTAGAGACCGAGCAAATCACTGAACCAAAAAGTGTTGGCCTCCGAGGGAGCTTAAAGTTGACGAAAAGAACGTCCTGCATGAAACTTTGGTGCCTCCTCATAAAGTTCTTCTACCACCGCTTCACATGAAGCTGGGATTGATGAAGCAATTTGTAAAGTCACTTCCAAGAGATGGAAATTGCTTCAAATACTTAATATCAAAGTTTCCAGGCCTCTCGGAGGCAAAGTTGAAGGAAGGTGTTTTCGTTGGACCAAATATTAGACGGCTTATGGCTGATCCACAATTCATCACAACCATGACGGATCCTCAAAGAGAAGGGTGGATTGCCTTTAAAGAGGTCATAGAGAAATTTTTAGGCAATAACAAAGACCCTAACTACAAACAAATCGCCAAAAGAATGTTAAAAGCATTTCAAGCTTTAGGTTGCCTAATGAGTTAAAAAGTACATTTTCTTCATTCCCACCTCTACTACTTTCCAGAAAATTTAGGAGATCTGCGTGAAGAGCAAGGTGAACGATTTCACCAAGATATTAAGGAGATGGAAAAAAGATACCAGGGAAGATGGAGCGTCTCAATGATGGCAGACTACTGTTGGACGCTTCAGAGAGACCTTCCAGATGCTTCCTACAAGCGAAAATGTACCAAAAGGAGTCTCACTGGGAAAAAGAAATGTGTTTAGTGCTTACTAATGAATATATTTTAGATAAAAAAAAAAGTTTTGTTACGCAATTATAAATTAAAAAAAAAATTGTTTGTCTTTTATCTTTTATTTTAAGATGATAACTTGTTTAACATAGATACCTACATTGTCAGAAAACGTGGCGTTCTATGACAAAATGAAAGTCATTTTCGGATTCAGTACACCCAAAAACATAAGAATTACGCAAAAAAATCAAAACAGCTCTCAATTTTTTTTTTGCAGACTTGTGTAATCTATTATTTCGATTGCTAAGTAAGTCTAAACAGTGCACTTAAGAATAAAGTATTTTAAATAGTAGATATGACTTTAAGAATTATTTCTGAAAATGTTGGAGTCGATGCTGCTCTGTCAGCTTATCATGCCTTCATACAGTCAAGAATAAGATACGGTCTTATTTTTTTGGGGTAATTCACCAGGAAATTGAAAGAGTTGTAATTCTTCAGAAAAAATGTATTAGAGGTCTATTTGGAATGACGCCGCACAGTGCGAAATTTCTTGAGTTTACCGGAACTTAATTATTTAAACCAGTAAAACAGTTCTATTTGTTGGTTTTTTAAAATTTTTAATAAAAATTAATGTTTTATTTAAAGTTTTTCAGTTTATTTGTGTTTTTTATTATAGAACAATTAAAAAAAACATACATTTTGTAACAACATTTTGAACATCTATTCAGAACGAGACTCACTGCAATCGTCTGAAGACTCGCAATCATTACATGGGTCTGCAAATCTTTCTAACAACTCTAAAACTTCTGGCGTAACTTCACTATGCTTGGTTTTGGGTGCTTTACGAAGACTAGCGATGTACGGATCCGATGAAATAAGCAGTCGATTAAATAAATCCGTATTTGTGTCAATTCGGAATGTTTTTCTAGTAAGAAGTTCGCGATATTTTCTGCAGTCTTTGTTTCTTGCCTCCTGAGCTTCTTCAGAAAATTGTCCGATCGGAAGAATGCAAGAGGCTATAATATCCTTTCCATGACAAAGGACTTTATGCACACTTACGGGCATTGAGTACCAGAAATATTCTTTCAAATACAATTCCAAAGTTTCTCTTGCATATTCGCCGAACTTTTCTGAATCAATTTTAAGACCACAATTTAGGCACTCTAACAGCACATGAAAACGTTGATCAAATCTAAATTAACGCCAGTTATTTCGGAAGACTTTTCGGCATTTCTAAAGAATTTCCTCGCGTTTGTGTCTGGTCTGCTGTTTTGGCATATCTATAAGCAAGCCAAGCTCCTCTTTGAATTTTTTTTAAATGTATTTTTTCTTCTCTGCAACTTTTTTTTTATTTTCTGCTCCACGAGCTTGCCATGCCTTAATATCCAGTTTGTACGATATATGTAAAATACATTCCAAAAACCTTATCCATGCATGGAGGGGTGATAGTCCAAGGGATAAAAAGGATTCATTTATATTTTTTTGAGGTATATCGCAGATGTTGTTCATTTCACTAGGTTTAGCCCCACATAAGTAGCATGTTTGTGATGATGCACAGGATGATACAGCATTGCATACTTTACCGTCAATCATACAAAAGATCATATTTGCTATAACCTGAAATTGCTTGCCATCTACAAGTATAGTGGTTGGAGTAAGTTGAGATATTTGTTCTTTCACTTTGTTTACTTCTGAGGTAATTACACTGACTGTTTCTTTGGCAAAAACGAACTTAATGGGACGACAGTACCGTGTGGAAGAAGAAGCAGGGTTTTTCCAAATTACTGACTGATTATCACCATTATCATTTACGGAGCACATTTGGATTGGTACCATTGATACACTAAACACACTATCATCAGAGCTATGTTTGTCCATATACTTTTGTCGATAATTAACTTGTTCCGCCCCATCACAACCCCACTTTACGATAATATTTAGTGCTTTAACGTTTGATAAAGTTCTAAGAATCCCTTCTAGCCCTGTAGAAAGTCTTGCTACGGAATGATTTATAAGCGACTGAACTGATACTTCAGCTGAAACTTCAGTTATTATTATGTCCTTTGGATAGCAAAACCTCTTTGCCTCTTTTACAACATAATAAGGTGGATACAAAGTGCAACGGTGATTTTTTGCTTGATCTCGAACAATGTTGTACTGATTTGACGATAAGTTTGCATCAATAAATAGCGCCAGAGCCTGGTCTGGAGTTAATTTTCGTGGGCTGTTTGAAGAAGACATGCAAGCCTTCTTGATTTTGCTACCCCTTTCTGGAGAACCAGATGCCAGTTCCTTGACAATCGCTGCAGAGTTTCGTTTTCCAGATTGATATAGCTTTGTTGCAGTTGCTTTGGCTAACTCGTCTTGACTACCGGACTTCAAAAGATGATGCACTTTTCTGTTTTGCACTTTAGGATGACAATCCCTAAATTTTTTTTAGGTCTGCCTGCATTGGTCCTCGATCCACTAGGCAATGCATCCCTTACAGCATTTGAAAATTTTACATTATTTTCAAGCCAGCTAGCATTTTTATTCAGAAATGATGCTAAATTTCGACTGGATTCCCTCCACCTGTTTTGTATTTTACAAACCAGCGCACGAAGAGTTGCCTTTAAACTGCAAAGAGCGTCAGATGTTAGCATTGGTGAGCCTATTTTTTCCAAAACAAAACCAATGATGGCGTCCGATGTAGGTTCTTCCTTCCACTTTTGGAATATGCAGTTATATGAAATTTGCAAAGTCATTCTGGAAAATGTTTAATTTAAAAGAAGATCGCAAAATATCGCAGAAGATCTTTTGTGTTTCCAACAGAGGAAAAAAAACCTTTCAAATTTTATGCGTTTCAAGCTGGTATTATGTAGTATCACTTTTTAAAGTCTCCACTGAAGTTAAAAATGTAAATTTTACTTACTTCTTAAAAATCACTTTTTTCACGAACAAATCACACACGAGTAAGAAAAGATTTTGCAATTATTTAAATGCCAATAATTGACAATTCTCTTATAAAATAAATGAAGAAAAAATCATGGCCTACTGACTTGCCGTTTGTATGTACCACTCTCTTAACTTAAACAAATCGAATAGCTTTCTGTAGGCAAAAAGTATGATTGAATAAGTAATGCAACTTTCAGGTGCATTTTGCAGTTGTTTCGCAGGGTTAATCCCCAAACTGAGTATGAGGTTTTAGAGGTGGGATATTAACCTACCAAAATAATGAATAATCTTATGCATTTTACGTATTTCAAAAATTGAATAAAGTTCCGCTAAACTTCCTAAATTTCGCACTGTGCGCCGCGTGATAGCTATAGGAATGTGTTTAGAGGTAGAAAGGTCTTAACCATTATTTCTATGTATATCTTGGACAGTTTTATGTTTGTTCACACCAACAGCGATATTTTTGAGACTTACATGAACAATCATAGGAATGCCACTAGCCATAAATTGAATCTGCTTCCCGAAAAGTGTAATTACAGCTACATACAGAAAAATGATAATTATGTCATATTAAAGATATATAATAGTTTCCCAGAGAGTGTACGTGCATTATGTAAAACGGAAGTAAAGAGACTTTTAACCAAATATCTGCTTCGAGGAGCTTATTACTCATTAAATGAATTTTTCCTTAAGTCCGGTTGAAATCAGCACAGGGATTTGATGGCTCTGTCAGCAGAGGTGTTTCTTGTCTTTTCCGTTATCCTCTTATTTCATTGTGTTTGTGTTACTATATTGTAATTTTACTTTTAAAGTGTTTTTACTTATTTACTATTTTTTGCTTTTCTTTTATTGAATTATAGGTTATTGTAAACTTAGTTAACATTGTTTAATGCCTATTAGCTTATAAGTGTAACCTATTGTTACCTGAAAACAAATAAATTATTATCTATTATCTATTAATCTCGTATGTTCGACTTTTTGACTGAATTTTTATATACTGAGATTCAATGAGTAAAGTTTAGTTTTTGATAATTACTTTTAAGAAGAAAGTTTAATTTCAGTTTACTTTTAAAGAGTTTAATAAAAAATATTATCAAAAAACATTTTTGTTGTTATTTATTGCACATAATTTTACATTTAGTACTAATTAAATACCGGAATAGTTAATGTCATTTACGAAGGAAATGTTATTATTATCTCAGAGTCCTTTACGTAGAACATAGCGAAAAACTATAATTTTCGAGCGCAGGAATTATTTCACTATTTTTCCCTTACTTTTTTTATCCACTGGTAATGTACTACAAAACTTTCAAAAAGAAACTCCAGAAAAAGTGTGTCTAGAACTGAGGAGGCTAAGATTTAAGAACGCGGCAGTGTGAAAATAGACTGAAAATATGGACATTTTTACCGCCCGCAAGTGCGTATTTGAAAAATGCCTTACTCCATTTGTCCTCGTAAATTTAAAACTGATACATATATATATATATATATATATATATATATATATATATATATATATATATATATATATATATATACTGCGCCGCAAAATTAACGCATAATTTTAAAAATCGAAAAATCGACTTTATGAAATTTTTTAAAGCGACGCCAATGGTTCTTAATCAGGTCTTTATGATATATTTAAAATGTAGAAGGATGGAGTAGATAAAAAGCAGTATTTGTTTACAATACAGAACAAATGGTAAATAAACAAAATTCCATAAAATTGCAATTTGGCCTATGTGTGTTAAATTTGCTTCTACGCTTGTATTGGCAACGTTCAACGTTTGTAGTGTTAAAATGGCCCAAAATGCCCGTGAAAATAGGAATCTTTCGCCTGAGGAATGTGCTGTTGCCATAGCGCTTGTAGAAGAAGGCTTGTCCCAAGTTCAAGTGGCACTTCGTCTTGGAGTGACACAATCTACTGTGTCCAGGATACTGGAACGATTTCGGGAGACCAACAGCAATCAAAGAAGACCTGGACAAGGTCGCCATAGGGTGACAACAAATAATCAAGACCGATTTTTGAGATTGCAGGCAATACGAACTCGGTTTGTTACGACCACATCACTGCAGCAAGAATTTTCCCGCAGGTATAATTACCGTATTAGTAGAGATACAGTGCGAAGAAGGTTGGCAGAAGTCGAAGTTACTCCCTATCGAGCCGCAACTGGTCCCCTTCTAACTGCAGATCATCGAAGGCAGCGTCGTCAGTTTGCACAAGAACATCAAAATTGGGGAGACCGCGAATGGGGCAATGTATTGTTCAGCGATGAGTGTAGATTTTGCCGTTTTAGTGATGATCGCCGTAGAAGAGTATACCGACGTCCTGGCGAGCGATATGCCCAATGCAACATTGTCGAAACAGTAAGCTATGGTGGGGGATCTGTTATGGTGTGGGGTGGCATTAGTTTGGAGGCCCGTACAGAATTGGTTATAATTCAGGGAGGTCGTTTAACAGCTGATCGATACATAACGGACATTTTAGAACCACATGTGATACCATATGCCCCCTTTATCGGACAAGAATTTTTATTTATGCACGATAATGCACGCCCGCACGTCGCTAGAGTGGTACAAGATTACCTCCAGGACGTGGAAATTGCAACATTACCTTGGCCAACAAGAAGTCCTGACCTTAACCCTATCGAACACTTGTGGGACAATCTAAGTCGAAGTGTTAGAGCCTTACTGCCTCCACCTAGGGACCTAAATGAGCTTTCAGTAAGGTTGACGGAAATGTGGGATGATATGGATCAGGATACAATTAGAAACCTGATTTTAAGTATGCCTAGAAGATGTGAAGCAGTAATCAGGGCAAGAGGAGGCAATACACGTTATTGATTTATTTTTTCTATTGTAATATCATTTATTTTTTTAAAAATTTCTAAAATAAAATTTTTGTGTAATTGTCATTTTTTCAATATTGTTAGAAAATACTGCTTTTTATCTACTCGATATTTACACCGAGTCTAAAAACATTGAAAAGATATCATAAAGACACAATTTAAATCCATTGGCGTCGGTTAAAAAAAATATATAAAATCAATTTTTCAATTTTTAAAATTATGCGTTAATTTTGCGGCGCAGTTTATATATATATATATATATATATATATATATATATATATATATATATATATATATATATATATATATATATGCCAGAGGCACCGCTCGCGTGGACTTCATTCACTATTATCGTCGCTGCTCATTCCTTATATTACTAACGTAATAAAATATATCCTGTAACCTGGCCAGAGAATATAAGTGTGGAATTAAAAAAAACACGTAAATCGGATAAGTGGTTCTCGAGTCATAAGCGCACTAACGGACAGACAGACAGAAAGACGTTACGCCCACGGCTCTGCTCGCGTGGACTTGATTCCCTATTATCATAACTGTTTATTCCTTATGTTACCTAAGGTAATAAAATATCTCCTATAACCTCGTCAGGGAACATATCTATTTTATGAATAAAATATGTAAATCGGATAAGTGGTTCTTGAGTGTAAATCACACCAACGGACAGACAGACGGAAGGACGTTGCGTTTTATATATATATATCACAATTTTTTTTTTGATAAATATTAAGTTAAGAATTAAAAAAACACGTAAATCGAATAAGTGGTTCTCCAATGATAAGCACACTAACGGACAGACAGAGAGAGAGACGTTGCGTTTTTTATATATATTATATAGATTATTATTAATATTATTATATAACTTGACCAGAGAACATATTTATAAATTTAAAAAAAAAAAACACGTAAATCGGATAAGTGGTTCTCGAGCAATAAGCGCACTAACGAACAAACAGACAGACAGAGAGACGTACTTTATGTATATTGTATTCTTTGTTACATGATATTGT
>CM032456.1:216102685-216170185 GCA_019049505.1 Pachyrhynchus sulphureomaculatus | reverse complement strand
ACGTTTTAGGAATCACTCCGCACAGCACTTAGCAAGGGTCGCCCCTCTGCGATTAAGACCCCTACCAAACAATTAGTGGACCACCGTTCCACACTCCGGAGTCCCAAACCGCGTGAACTTCGTCCTCAAAAGCCCCAACCGAAAACACGCGTCCTCGTGTTCGAACGGAAGTCAACTAAACATACCTAAGGTATGTTAGTGAATTTCAAATTCTATATTTTTTGTTCACATATCGTTCTCGCATTTGTTTATTGATTTTTTTTTGTTTTTATTATCTATCATGGATATCTTAACAAAAAAAACTGTTACTGATATTAAGTATATATACCATTTGGTGTTATTAAGAGGATATGCAATACACCTCGTCCATTTGCCTGTTATAGTTGGACCTTCTGTATTGGTAAGTGATTTTATATTTGATATTACGTTTAACCTATTGACAATTGCCATTTTCAATTAATATTAGTTAATTTTCAATTAATATTATTTTCATTTGTGACCATGGATCTTAGAAAATTTTAAAATGTTTTCTAGGTATGGATATATAAAATTTAAAATTAAGTAGGTATCTGGAAATCTGGGGGCACGGCAGTGCCCCCTCCAAGTCGAGCAGAAAGCACAGCCGTACCATCCTTTTCTCGAAGCCACTCACGGCACTTTCGACCCCCCTGTAACTACGTTGTGAATAAAGCTAGAAGTCTGAATTTTCAGTGATCAAGAGGACATACTATACTAGCTATATTCTTAAATTACTTGGTATTTATACCTTATAGTTTACGAATTATCGCTCTTTACCACGTACAGTTCAGAGAATTTGATAGCAATCTTCGTTTTTGAATAACAGTGTTTCAATTTTTATTTATTAAAAAATTTCGAAGTTTTCGGCCATAATGCGATGGTTTTTGTCATGTAAAAAATTTTCCTTAGCAGATATCGACATCCCGCCTTGATAGGATTATAAAAAAGAGCATTCATTACCTCGTACAGTTCAGAGAATTTGATACCAATCGAAGTTCTTTAATTTTGTCACTGACACATTCACCGATCATCAAAATTCTAAGCTACTTCTAGCAGACACACAAACTTCAAATTTTCAATTTAGTTAGTGTTTAGCCTATAAAGGAAGGAAAAACTGAAACATCCCGAAATTTCAGTGCCGTTTTCTAAATGGTACAGTCACTTAAGCCAAAAAAGAGGGTCAACGTCGGAATGAGAGATAAGCTGTAAACTTGTATAAACCTTTATTTTGGCATTCTAAAAGTTGTCTCAAAAGTCTCATAAAATCTCGTGTCCGCGTCTTAAGATATTCGAGGTCAAAGGTCACAAAAATCGGTTTTTTCGCAAATATCCCGTTTCCTATGGTTTCAATGATATTTTCATCTATTATGAAAATTGTAGAGCATAAAATTCTCTACAAATTTTGTTCTAAACATTTTTTTATACGCTTAATCGTTATTGAGATAGAGCGCGGAGAGCACGCAGCGCTCAGCCATACATAGCATAATGCAAGGTCAACCGTGAGTTCCGGTAAATAATACGTCGTATAAAGTTCATCTAGCTTTCATAGACATAAGAAAGGCCTATGACTCAGTACCAAGACAAAGATTATGGAACGCAATGAAAGAAATAGGCATTGACAAAGAACTAATATACGCAGTAAAAGCTCTCTACGAAAACAACACAGTGAACATAAAAATAGGACATAAAATAGGGAAGAGACTCCAAACATCAAAAGGCCTGTTACAAGGATGCTCTACATCCCCAACACTATTCAAAATATACCTCGAACAAACATTAAAAAAATGGAAGCAAAAATGTAGTGGAATGGGAGTTCCAATAAGAGAAGATTACTTATATACTCTAAGTTTTGCAGACGACCAAGTAATCATAGCGCAAGATGAGGAAGACCTCAGTTATATGGTAAGAAAACTGAAAGAAGAATACACTAAAGCGAGATTAGCAATAAACTTTGATAAACGGAATATCTAACAACAAAGGAGGGAAAGGTGGAGATTCTAGAAGTAGATAACGAAACAATAATCAAAGGAACCGATAGATTTAAATATCTAGGAACCATCATTTCAAAAAACGCAACATCAGAAGAAGAGATTAAAGCTAGATTAGGACAAACGCGAACATGCATAAGACAATTAAATTCGATCCTGTGGGACAAGCACATTACAAAGAGAAACAAAACACGCATATATAAATCAATAATATAAAGCATAATGACATACGGGTCAGAAACATGGTCGATCAACAAAAGAAATAAATCTAAAATTAACGCGGTGGAGATGGAGTATTGGAGAAGATGTTGTAGAGTGACACGTATGGAAAGAATAACCAATGAAGAAATAACAAGCAGAATGAACATCAAAGAGAACGCAATAAATACCATTGAAGAACAACGATTAAAATGGTATGGACACATAAGACGAAACGAAGATAATAGGTGGATAAAGAAAATAACGGAGTGGAGCCCTATAGGGAGAAGAAAAAAAGGAAGACCCAGACGATCGTGGAGAGACGATGTGGACGAGGCTATGGAGGACAGTGGTCTAACAGATGGAGACTGGGAAGATAGAAACGGATGGAATCAAAGGCTGAGAGAAGGAAGACAGCGTCAGCTGTAGAAAATCCTTGTTATATATATATATATATATATATATATATATATATATATATATATATATATATATATATATATATATATATATATATATATATATATATATATATATATATATATATATATATATATATATATATATATATATATATAT
Source organism: Pachyrhynchus sulphureomaculatus (assembly GCA_019049505.1). Lineage (NCBI taxonomy): Eukaryota > Metazoa > Arthropoda > Insecta > Coleoptera > Curculionidae > Pachyrhynchus > Pachyrhynchus sulphureomaculatus. Next base: position 216,167,402 of record CM032456.1, on the reverse strand, counting down.
ATATATATATATATATATATATATATATATATATATATATATATATATATATATATATATATATATATATATATATATATATATATATATATATATATATATATATATATATATATATATATATATATATATATATAAAGTTAATTAATTACTTAAAAATCCATAATTATAAATATATTAATTAATATATTATATTTAATAATATTTTTCATTTATCAAATATATTCGTTTAATAATACTTACCTACTTCGTGTAATTAAAAAATTGTTAAGTGAAATACTTTAAGTATATTTTAATTATAAAAAAGTATAAAGATGATGCTTCCATGACAGCAGGGCTAGAAGAAATATAGTTATTAAAATAGGAGCAAAAGTCACGTTAACACGAAATATTGACGTGAGTCTTGGCTTAGTCAACGGTTCTATCGGTATAATACAAGGAGTAAAGGTTGATCCTGAAAATACAAATAAAATAAAAAAAAAATACATATTACATTAATAATGAACATCTTTACGAGCTTGGTCCAGTCAAAACTAAATTTGAAATTATTAATAGAGCTTATGTTCATCGCGAACAGTTTCCGATATGTATAGCCTATGCTATTACCATACACAAAAGTCAGGGGCTAAGTCTAAACAGTGCACTGATGGACATCGGTTCTTCAGTGTTCACACGCGGTCAAGCATACGTGGCACTTTCGAGAGTCACAAGTCTGGGCGGATTACATCTAATTAATGTCGACTTCGGTAATATCAAAGCTCAGGAGTCCACAATCGTTGAATATAATCGACTTAGAAGCACTTATCGTCCGGACTTGTCAAAAATTGTTACATCATAGCCTTTGAGAAAAACCAATAGAGATAGGGAGTAGGTTTTAAGAAAATCCATAGCTGATGTACAAGAAATATTACCCGAAAAGAAAAAAAATAGAGGACTACCTACAAAAAGGAATGAGATCCCATCAAAAACATAAAATGTAAAAAAATGCCAAGTCTCGCAACGCAGTCCTTCCACCACAAAAAGTTGTGAGATCTCATGTAAAATCAAGTGAGTTATTTTAGTTAGTATCTATGGAAGCACCTATTTAACAACTTTGTCATAAATTGTTATCTATTTAGTTACCTACCAACATTTATAGTGACCGTATCAATATTAGACATCTTTATTTCTATATAAGTATGGCAACATAATCACATAAGAATAACACTGATCAACAAAAAAAAGAAGATTACTTGTTTCCTGTGATTTTTTTTTTGTTTCTATCTTAAATTGACGCGTATTTTTTAAATATGGCAACAATTTTTCTCTAGCAGCTTTTGTTTTTGAGTTATAGTTAACTACCCTCATTTACTATTTTTACTTAAATTTTCGTTTTTTATTGGACACTAAAATATATTTTGTTGTTGTTTTAGATATGGCTTCGTCAAGAAGATGTTGTGTGCTTAATCATGATTGTTTTTGCTATATTTGTGGTGAATATATATTTGCAAAATATCGAAAACCTATATCGGACTTTGTGAAAACTGCGTATCATCAATAGTTTAAAATAAAATTGTGTAATCAGGACAAGCCATGGGTTCCTCATATTGTATGCCAGAAATGTGTGGTATGTCTACGGTTATGGTCCAGTGGAAAAAGAGATGCAATAATGTTCGTAACACCCATGATTTGGCGAGAACCTCGAAACCATCATGAGGATTGCTACTTCTGCGTTGTGAAAATAAACGGAATTAACCCTGGAAATCGAAGTAAGTGGTCATATCCTAACTTATCTTCTGCTCAACGACCTCAATTAAAATCACAAGAGGTACAACCCAGCACATCTAAATCTTCTGATGATCCAAATCTCTGTGAACCCGAACGAAATACATCAAGTGAAGACTCTGATCCACACTACAAATGTAGCCTTTCAGAACCTCAACCATTTAATCAGAAAGAACTAAATGACTTAGTAAGAGATCTGAACTTACCAAAAGAAGCTTCTGAAATTTTAGCATCTCGTTTAAAAGAAAAAAATTTGCTTACTCCGGAAACCAACATTACATTTTATCGTACCCTAGAAAAAAAATCTGTTACCGTATTTTTCTCAAGAGAAGGATTTAGTTTTTTGTAACGATGTGGTGGTATTTTGCAGCAGATGAGATTAAAACAGTAACAACCTAGTGATTGGCGTCTTTTCATAGACAGCAGCAAAAGAAGTTTAAAGTGTGTTTTGCTTCATAACGGTAGCAAGTACGGATCTATACCTATTGCACATTCGACGACTTTAAAAGAAGAATACGTAAATGTTTCTAAGGTTATGGAAAAAATTAAGTATCAAGACCACAAATGGGTCATTTGTGTTGATCTGAAAATGGTTAACTTTCTTTTAGGTCAACAAGGGGGGTACACAAAGTTACCTTGTTTCATGTGTCTCTGGGATAGTCGTGACAAACAACACCATTGGTCACAAAAAGTTTGGCCAGTGCGGGAAGAGCTAAAAGTTGGTACAAAAAATGTTATAAACGTGCCTTTAGTTAGCCGAGACCGCATCATACTTCCACCAGTTCATATTAAACTCGGCATAATGAAACAGTTTGTGAAGGCGCTTGACAAAAGTGGCGAATGTTTTAATTTTCTTTCACGCAAATTTCCAGGATTAAGTTTAGAAAAATTGAAAGCTGGTATTTTTGATGGGACACAGATTAGGCAATTCGTGAAAGATCCTAATTTTGTCAAATCAATGACTGAAGTCGAATCCAAAGCTTGGAATTCATTTGTTTTGGTTATGAGTTGCTTCCTAGGCAAAAAGAAATCTGACGACCATGTCGAGCTTGTTGAGTGCATGCTATCGAACTTGCAAAAGCTAGGGTGCAACATGAGCATAAAAATCCACTTCCTGCACTCGCATTTAGACCGATTTCCACAAAATCTGGGTGATTTTAGTGAGGAGCAGGATGAAAGATTTCATCAGGATCTTCGGACAATGGAAGAGCGTTATCAGGGGCGGTGGGACTCACATATGATGGCAGACTACTGCTGCAGTTTGCAACGATATCTACCTAAAGTCGTTCATTCAAGGAAATCTTATAAAAGATCATTTGCTAGTGTTCAATAGAAATTTTGTTAACATAATGTATTATTTTTTTGTATTTTTTTTGGCAAAATAATAAAACTGTATATTTCAAAAGGTAAAGCTGTTAGCAATCTGCCAGTATTTTTTTCATAGTCAGGGCCATAGAAATACCCAATAACAGAAAAAAAAAACAAAGGAACAAGACTTGTGTTGACCAGTGTAATCTACTATTTAAAATACTTTATTCTTAAGTGCACTGTTTAGACTTACTTAGCAATTGAAATAGTAGATTATTCTTACGTGATTATGCCGTGCGATTGCCAAGTCATTATATTTATTATAGAAGTAAAGATGTCTAATATTGATACGGTCACTATAAATGTTGGTAGGTAACTAAATAGATAATAATTTATGACAAAGTTGTTGAATAGATACTAACTAAAATAATTGACTTGGTTTTACACGAAATCTCACAACTTTTTGTGGTGGAAGGACTGCGTTGTGAGATTTGGCATTTTTTTACATTTTATGTTTTTGATGGGATCGTGTTTTCACGGTCTTATTGGCTCATAATCCTACATACAATATAGCCTTGTGAGATATGTGAACCTTCATCAAATTCCGTCACGAGCCGCCACTGATTCAAAGTCAAATTTCTTTATTACAGTAGGTAAAAATTTCTGAGTTTGCAAGAAATCAGCTTCAAAACGACAACGTTAATAGAATATAACATTATTTATTTAATTATTTTTATTTATTTTTATTCCTATTTCTGGCAAAAATTATTAGAACACCTGTAAATTTAATTATGGTTTACCAAAATTTAGGAATGAATATAAAAATAATGGACTAATAACTAAGAGATTATTAAAAAAATATCTTATTTTGGCATATCATTTAGACGTTCATTTAAGGCAAACACATCTTAATTCACAATAAATAAATCTTAACACGATAAAACTTAAAACGAAAGGAGCCTAGATTAAATAACCAATACATATTATTAAAAATATTAACTTAACTAAATCTAAGAACACTTTATATACTTTAAGACTCTGAGAAATTTCAGTGCAAAAATTGAAAACATGTGATGAACGAAGTTACTAAAATAACTATACTTCCTACGAAAAAATATTATTAGACACTTTTATTTTTGCTTTAATCCTATTTAATACTATTGTCTAAACAAATACAGTACAATCCCAATTATCCGAATCGCGATTATCTGAAATTTTGTTAAAAAGCAAATTGTATTCCCATTAAACGAAAAAATCCCCATTATTCGAAACAGACGATGAGTGGTTTCCTTAACGCGTCGGGGACTCCCCGACGTCTAGAATTTCACCGCTGTCTATGTTTTGGTTAGTCGACGAGTGTTATAAGTTACTCATTACGTCTCTTATTATCGCAGAGGTAATAGTTTCGTTTTAATAAATATTTTACAAAATGGAGCGTCATAATAATAAGCGTAAACGTGTTGTTATTACCTTAAAAGAAAAACTTGAAGCAATTTAATGTTTAGATGATGGTGAACTTCTTAAAAATATAGCGAAGGATTTAGGTGTAGCTGGAGTACTGTTTCAGAGTGGAGAAAAAATCGCGAAAAACTTGAAAAATAGTGTAGTGTTTTGTCATCGCCCACACAGGCACGAAAAAGTATGAAAAGCGGTGAATACCAAAAAGTAGAAGATTCTTTATTTTTATGGTTTACACAGAATCGAGAACGTGGAATACCAATTTCAGGAACAATTTTAAAACATAAGGCAGTGAGTTTAAGCGAAGAGTTGCCGGTTATTGAAGTGCCTGTAAATTTTTCTGCTAGTGACGGATGGCTAGACAGGTGAAAAAAAAACATGGTGTACTTCGACTGAAAGTTTGTTGAAAGATTGTCGGCTAATGTATCTGCTGCAAAAAAATTTGCAGAGAATTTTGAGCAGCTTATGAAAGAACATGGTTTACAACCAGACCAAATCTATAATTGTGATGAAACAGGCTTGAACTACAAAATGTTACCGTCAAATACCTTAGCTTCAAAAACGGAAGCGGGAGCACCTGGTTGCAAACGTAGCTAAGAACGTATTATTGTTCTTGTATGCAGTAATGCCTCTGGAAGACACAAACTCCCATTATTATGTATTGGTAAGTCAGCAAATCCACGAACCTTTAAGAATATTCGTCGCAATGCTTTTCCTGTTTTATATAAAAATCAAAATAATGCCTGGATAAACGCGACTCTATTTAAAGACTGGTTTTTTTGGAGATTTTATTCCCAAAGTGGAACTTTTTTAAAAGAACATGAATATCCTAGGAAAATGTATTCTGTTACTAGATAACGCCTCCACTCACCCAAGTGCGGAGCAACTTGAAAGTAGGGAAATAAAAGCAATGTTTTTGCCTCCTGCTGTAACTTCTCTCATTCAGCCTATGGATCAGGGTATACTGGAAAATTTAAAACGCAATTACAGGCGTTTGTTATTGGAGCATATTTTAGAAGAAGTAGATGAAGGTAGCAATCTTACTGATTGTCTAAAAAAAGATAAATCTGAAAAATGTTATATATTGGATAGCTTCAGCCTGAAATCAAGTAAAGAGTAGTACTCTGGAAAAATCTTGGTCCAAATTGATTCCACAAGAGGAGAGACATTACTCAGAGGCAGAAACAGAAAATAATGAAAGTTTACATCAAATTATTACAAGAATATCAGGATGTGAAAATGTTACGGAAACCGATGTTTGTGAATGGTTAAACAGTGATAGTGTGGAAGATGAAATGACTGACCAAGAATTAATTAAAACTGTATGCAAAAATGCTAATAAAATAGACACCGATGACGATGATGATAACGAAGTAGAAGCCACTGACAATATTCCAGTAAAAATGTCACATTCAGGACTAGAGGCCCTAGAAAAAGTGTTAACTTATGTAGAACAACAAGAAAATGCAACCGCAGCGGACGTTTTGCTTTTCAAACGTTGGAGAGACATTGCAGCCAGAAACAGAACTAACGCAAAACTAGTGCAATTAAAAATTACCTCATTTTTTAAGACATTAAAGTTAAGAACGAAACTGTTTTATTTTCGATTTTCCGTACATATACATAAAATAAGTAAACTAATTGCTCTATTCTTTGTTTTAATAAATACCTATGTACGTAATAGCATATCGTATAAATGCTTTTAAGTCAATCTGCAATGTTGTATTCATTCTAAACTTCTATTTTATAAAAAAAATTCGGATTGGCCGAAATTTCGATTATCTGAAATCACTTTGGTCCGTATTATTTCGGATAATCGAGATTCTACTGTATCAATTTTAGAGATTTTTTATTTCGACAAATTGTGTCGGAGAAACACAATTTGTAGTCAGAAACGGCCTAGGCACACGTAAGCACCGTTTAGCAGTTAAATACGGATGATATCGAGACGTTAACTACGTGTATATGTGCTTAATTGATTTGAGAAGGCGTTTGATCGGGTGCAAAATGACACATTAATGCAGATTTTAAAAACGACCTAAGTAGATGACAAGGATATACGAATAATAGCTAACTTATATTGGCAGCAGTCACCGATTGTCCGATTGAGAAACCAGACTATAGATGAGATATTAAAAGAAGCGTAAGATAGGGATGTATTTTATCTCCCCTACTCTTTAACTTATATTCTGAACAAATCTGCTCTTGATACTGACACCGGTATTATAATCAACAGACAAGTGATCAATAATATCCTATCTCCAGCAAAACTAAATACAATACATCATCATAAGAAAATAAGGTGTTGCCCAGAATAATGGAATAAAAATTAATGGCGAACCTCGAACGGGTAAATAAATTAACCTATCTCGGAACTATAATTAACGAGCAATGGGAACCAAGTTTTGGAGTTAAGAGCAGTATAGTGAAAGCACGAGCAACTTTTATAAAAATGTAGTCACGACCTAAATAGAGACCTCCGAGTAAGAACGATTTTTTTTTTGTTGTTCACCTCCCCGTAGTAGAGATTTTACCCTTTTTTATATCCTAAGGGTATCGGCGAGGATGTCGTAATACCCTTCAACGTTGTCCAAGTACCGAAACATACATTTTTGTATTTAGCAGCAGCTTTTAGACATCGCGGTAGTACCGCCACGGACGTCATTGCATTTCTGCAAACAACTACTACCCATATATGTAAGCAGACCAAGTATACTTAAATAAATTAATAAATAAGCTTACCGACCTGCCGGGATTAACCCGAGACCCTCTGCACAGCAAGTAAGTACTATGCCACGAAGCCACGGGCCGCCACCAAGATGATGATGATGAGATGTTATGTTTTTCTTGTACTATTGTACGAAGTAGAAGCGGAGACAGTCACTGACGTGCTACTTAAAAGCTTGGAGGCCTTTGAAATGTGGACTTACCGACGAACGTTAAAAATGACTAACCAAATACCAACGAATCAGTTTTACAGCGCTTATTTTTTTTTTTTATGGGTCTAGCACACGTGCTACAGGTAAGTCCCTAAAGCGCTACAGGAGCGCTAGTTGATCGAATTTGAGCTTTGTAAAGAATTAACAGTTGTTGTGAAGTGTAAAGCTTTCTGGTTCGAAATAATATTCCCAACTTCTGAGAAGCTCTCCTTGCTATGCCTGCAACATGTTCATGCCAGGACATATTTGCTCCCAAATTTACGCCCAACAATTTGAGTGGCGATGTTAGGGGAATGGAGTGCCCCGACATAACTATGTCGGGTTCGGCGACGTTAACTTTTTTAGAAAAAACTGCCGCCTGGGTTTTTGTAGCGTTAAATTCCACTTGGCTACTGTCACCCCAAGATAGAATTTAATATTAATAATTAAATAAAACAACAGTGAATACAATAAAGAGTAGAAAACTAGAATATCTAAGACAAATAATGAGAAAGCTTGTAAAGTATGCCACCTTATACCTAATAATTCAAGACAAAATACAGGAAAAAAGAAGTGTCGGAAGAAGGACGACTTCATAGCTCAAAAACCTAAGGTAATGGTTTTAGAACAACTGTTCCGAGCAGCCATAGGTGCACCCATGGTAGTCAACATGTTAGCCAATATGAGATTCAACGATCGGTAGCGGTTACAGCACTAGAAGAAGAGGAGCTTGGTGACCACCGCATGTATCCTCCTATTCCGATCCGTCGTCTTAGGGTAAGTTGTGTCTAAATCATTTCTTACTTCCCTCACGAAATGTGAAGGGGGCATAATGCTCCAACCACATACCAAGATGGGTTTCTAGCGAAATTTCATCAAGAAAACTATTTAGGTCGTTCTGTAAACATCACAAATGTGCTGTATTTCCCTAGCTAATAGCTATTGGTTCAAATAAGCTATAGCTATCGGTTCAAATAAATACAATCCCACATTGTCCGACATGTCATTTGAAAAAAAAAGTAGCTTACAGTTTGCAAGTACACCTATTTAATTATAAAAATGACAAAAGAAAAAAGACAAAAACGGCCAATTTCTCTCAACCAGAAGGTGACATCCATAAATTTTTCGTTTTTTTATCTAGAATCAAAATCTATGTTTAGTTTATCTTCCACAAATTTATGATAAAATTGCAAAAATATGCTAAAAAACCCAAAAACGGGCCTATTCTCCCATATTTGGGAGTGTTGCCCCAATTTTTCAGCAGTCTCAATATTTTTTCCTTAATGTATTCGTCGAGACAAGTATTTAAAAAAAAAGTAGCATATCCGACGAATTCTGTTTTTGGCCTGTTTCGGTCACATTCTGACTGGACTAAACACCAAGTAAAGTCTTGGTATTGAATTTTCTTTCTTATTTAGCATATGCTCGCTAGCTACATAAAAGTACTACGACACGAAAGGTATATTTCTCAAAAACTTACAGAAAAAAAAAATAAGCTAATAAATAAACAATACTATCGTTGTATATTCTTTTTGAGAATTTTTGAACCGACAAAAATTGGCATTCATAAGGTTAAAATACTTGGAAATGAAATAAAAATATATATATATATATATATATATATATATATATATATATATATATATATATATATATATACATACATACAGTGGCGTACAAAAGTTTCCAGCCAGTGACATTTCGTACTCTAATTTATTAAAAAAAAAAAGACTAATGATTTTTAATCATTACAAGATGCGAGTATGAGATATAGGAAACAAAATAATATAGTAAAAGAATATTAATATATAATAAAAGACTGTTTTTAGTCAATTTCCACTGGTTTATTTAAATTGCGATGACGCGTTTCGCTGTCGATGCAGCTTCTTCAGATCTACGTTTTACACTGTCAAGTTAGGGTTAATATTCACAGTTTTTTTATATAATTTCTTAATTATAATATTACACCTAATTAAATTACATTGATAGTATTGGAAAATCCACACAGATTTGGAGTTAAGAGAATAAATTCAATAATGGTGAATTGCTGAAATCTACCTGGTCGTTGAGTAAAGTACCTGTGGTGATTTTCTGTTAATAGATGTAATATTATAATTAAGAAATTATATAAAACTGTGAATATTAAACCTAACTTGACAGTGTAAAACGTAGATCTGAAGAAGCTGCATCGACAGCGAAACGCGTCATCGCAATTTAAATAAACCAGTGGAAATTGACTAAAAACAGTCTTTTATTATATATATTTATAATGAATTTCCATCAAGTAGAAGCTACAACAATCCAAAATTTGAAACAAGCTGATATAAGCTTTCTAGCTTCAAACTACTTCAAGTTACTTCTAAAATGTGCAACAACTACGCAAAATATTTGGTTTTTCAATCAGTGCCTCCAAAACCAAGTTACACCTAAGTATATAAATCTGAAAACTAACAACACCAGCAAAGCAGCTAAAGAAGCAGTTTATACTCGCCAAAAGAAAATGGATATACGCAGAGAAAAAATCCAGTATAGCATTAGAGACTCATATAACATGTATCTGAAGGTAATCCACACAGAATTATTATTTAAACTAAATTTTATAGAATTTATGGTCTTAGATTCGAATACACGTGAAAAAGTAAAAACAATAATACATAAAAAATATTTGAAACAATACAATAAATTACAGTATCTCATTCAACAAAAACGTATACCAACACAAAATAAGAAAGAAAAAGAATTTTTTTGATCATCAATTCTTTAATCGACTTATTAACATTTCTAACACACCTTTTTCGGACAGGGAAAAAAATCTTCTAACAAAAGGTTTCAAACACAATATTCAAACTAACTTCAATATCAAAGAATCGGAGACATTAGGTATTGATACTGAGATTGCCTTGAAAGATAGTCCTAACAACATATTATCAAAATTTCAAACCATCCGAAATTATTAAAAAAGAATTCATATCTAACACTAACAAAATCAACCAAGACTTAAGGACAATAAAAACAATTCAGAGTAAAGCAAAACAAAATGATGTAATCTTTAGCAAAGCAGACAAAGGTAACACAGTAATAGCAATAGACAAAATCGACTATATTAATAAAACGTTAGATTTTTTCAAAACAGGAAAGTACGAAATTTTAAATAAAGATCCAACAAATATTTTTCAAAGAGAAATAAAACAACAAATTGAACAGGCTTAAAGTATCATTCATGATAAAGATAAAAATAAATTGATAAATATGAATCCTCAAATCCCACAACTTTATTCATTCATAAAACTACACAAACTTGACCACCCAATCAGACCAGTTGTTTCCTACATGTCTGCTCCAGCATATAAGACGTCATCCTTTTTAATTGATTTAATCAAATATCATACCAAATTTGAATCTAAATATAGTATCAAAAACTCATACGAACTCGTGAATAAAGTTAAGAATATAACAATTCCAGATAATTCTAAATTAGTCTCTTTCGATGTCAAAAACTTATTTCCAAGTGTTCCTCCAGACGAAACAATAATTTTAATAGAGAACCAATTAACAAAAAACAAAGTAAATGAAGTTATAAAAATGGACATAATTAATTTATTAAGAACTTGCCTAAGACAAAATTATTTTTCATTTAACAATACATTCTACAATAGTAAGGAAGGGTTAATTATGGGGAGTCCATTAAGTCCATTACTTGCCGAAATTTTCATGGACAGTATTGAAACAATGATATTTAACAACCATAACAACAATAGTAGTAATTGCCGCCTATACTGGTATCGATACGTAGACGATATAATTGTATGCTTTACAGGTACGGATAGACAATTAACTCACTTTTTACAGTATATTAATTCTTTACATAGAAATATCAGTTTTTATAATGGAAGAAGAAGTCGAAGGGAAAATCAATTTCCTAGACTTAACAATTAGTAAAGCCAGGAAAAAAAACATGAATTTGCAATATATCACAAACCTTGTCATACAGATACCACAATTCACAATAGTTCTCATCACCCTAACCATCATAAACTTGCCGCTTATCATAGTTTTATACATAGACTAACTAATATCCCCTTATCAGAAGAAAATTTTACTAAAGAATTAAACTACATAAAACAAGTAGCCGTTAACAACGATTATTAGGTTACTTTAATCAATAGTATCGTTTAGGAAAAAACTTAGAAACAAGGCAATCTTAGAAATATACCCACGTTTTAAGGACAGAAATACCACTTTTAAATGCTTAACCTATTTCGGCAAACCAACGGAAAAACTGGGGAAATTTTTAAATCAAAAAAATATCAACATAGCGTACAAGACTAACAATACTATAGGGAAATATCTTAAAAACTACAAACCACAAATCAATAAAGACAATAAATCAGGGGTTTATCAATTAACATGTGGGTCATGTCCTAAAACATAGAAAATCTAATTCAACATATGCTAATGATCTTTTAACAAGAATTTCAAAATTTTACACACCCAACAAAAAGGTTTAAAACTAAACCTTTTAGAGACTATGCAAATAAATCGATTAAGGACTACAGGTACTTTACTCAACGACCAGGTAGATTTAAGCAATTCACCATTATTGAATTTATTCTCTTAACTCCAAATCTGTGTGGATTTTCCAATACTATCAATGTAATTTAATTAGGTGTAATATTATAACTAAGAAATTATATAAAACTGTGAATATTAAACCTAACTTGACAGTGTAAAACGTAGATCTGAAGAAGCTGCATCGACAGCGAAACGCGTCATCGCTATTTAAATAAACCAGTGGAAATTGACTAAAAACAGTCTTTTATTATATATTTATAATGAATTTCCATCAAGTAGAAGCTACAACAATCCAAAATTTAAAAGAATATTATTTATGTTTGTCAATATATTTATTCTTTCTTTATATATGCAAAAGTTTCCGGCCACTTTGTATTACGAGAAAAATTATTAGTCCATATGCTCTATAATAGACCTAAATTATTTTTTTATGTTAATATTTTGTAGCCATACTCTTTGCAGCGATAACAGCCGCATAATGATGTGGCATTGACTCAACTCAATTAATCGATTAATACAAGCAGGTGAAATTTTATCCCATTCTTCCTTCAATGATTTGAATAATGCGGCTTTAATTGAATATATATGCTTTCGAACTTGACGATCTAGCGTTTCTCATAAGTGTTCTATTGGGTTCAAGTCCGGTGATTGAGATGGCCAGCTTAAAACTCTCACATTTGAAGTAGAAAACCACTCTTTTAACAACTTGGATGTATTATCCTGCTGAAATATCCAATTCTGCGGCAATGTTTCTTCAGCACATGATAATAAATTGTTTTCTAAAATGTCTTTGTAAATATCAGCGTTCATATTTCCGTTGATCTCGATCAATGGACCGACTCCTTGTGCAGAGAAAATTCCCCAAACCATCACATTTCCTCCACCGTGTTTTACAGTAGGAATTTGGTAACGAACATCATTTCTCGTACCAATAGGACGTCATACATGTTGTTTACCATCGCTTCCAAAAAGATTAAATTTAGATTCGTCTGAGAAAGCTACTTTTTTCCAATCTTTGATTGTCCAATTTAGGTGATCTTTGGCAAATTGTAATCGGGCCTTCTTATTCTTTTTTACTGATTAATGGTTTTCTAATACCTATACGGCCAAAAAGTATGCATGTAGTCTTCGTGTCACAGTACTACGACTAACATTAGCTAGGTTTTTATCCTTTAGCTCGCGTGCAATTTCGGCAGCAGTTTTCTTGACATCCGCAGTTGATTTGCGTTTAATGATACGATCTACTTTTTTAGACGTTTTTCTTGGTCTTCCACTACGCGGACGATCTTTTTTAAACCATATTCACAACGGTATTTTACAATATCGTTCACGCTTGATTTACAATCTCACGAGAAGACTATCCTTCTTTTGAAAATTTTATTACTCTCTCACGAATTTGGATTCGCATATGCCGAGCCATGTTTATGCTCCCACGACCTTTTATGAACTAAATGTGAACATTCAACGCGCTATTATTCGTAAATACGTCTTTGAAAGTCCTACTACGTCAATGTATATTATATGGCCGGAAACTTTTGCACATATACAGTCCCTGGCCAAATTATTAGACGCACTGTATTTTTTTTTAGTAATTTTATGTTTCTTAAGAGTTTTTATGCAATAATGGTATATTTAAACTACAATATTATTGATTTTTATTTAAAAGAATTGTTGTAGACTACATATTTGTATTTATTTTTAACATATGGCAACACTGTGTTGACAAAGTGATACATGAACGTAAACAAGTACAAACCTGTATCAGTCGCGATCGGAATCGAGTCAGGTACGGACGTGTTTCTGTGGCTTTATGGACTGTGATTGTTTGTTTAATAGTTTTATACTACTCAGTTATTAGTTTATTTTGTATGCAGTGTTTTAAAAAAGTAATTGGACTATTTTCATTATGGGTAGAAAAGGCGATCTTTCACCACGTAGAAAAGCTGAAGTGAAGGCCCTTGTGATTGCGAAAACATTTACAAACCGAGAAATATCACGAAGATTGGAGGTTTCTGAAGCTAGTGTACGACGCATAAAAAAGAAAATTGAGTCAGGGAAGGAATTAAGCCCGAAAAGAAAGAAAAGATGCGGTGGAAAACCAATTTTCACTCCACGGTCAGAGAGATGTTTGAAGAAAATTTGTGTAGAAAACAGATTTGCTACCACAAAGGTAATAAAATCACAACTCCAGGATGCTAGCGTAAATGCTTCTGAGCGCACTGTTCGAAGAAAATTGAAAGAATTAGGTTTTAAGGCCTGTCGCCCCGCCAGGAAGCCCAAGTTAACAGCTGCAATGAAAGCAAAGCGCCTGAAGTGGGCCAAACAATGGCAAGTCAAAGATGTGGACTTCTGGAGATCGGTAAGATACAGCAATTTTAATCAATAATTGATACATTATTATCATTTTCAGTTAAATAAAGCAAATAAGCATGGAAGTTTATATATTTTTCCTATTTTTGACAGGTCTGCTTCAGTGACGAAAGCACATTCGAAATTTTGCAGAATAAAGCTCAGTTTGTGCGTCGTCGTCATGGAGAAAAGTTTCATCCTGATTGTGTCGTCCCGACGGTTAAACATCCCACCAAAGTGATGATTTGGTCAGTCATCAGCGGCAAGGGCACTGGACGTCTGTACGTCGTCAAAGGAATAATGAGGCAAGATCAGTACAAAGAAGTGTTACAAAATCGGTTGATTCCGCAGCTCAGAGAATGGTTTCCAAATGGGGAACCATTCACTTTCATGCAAGATGGAGCTTCCTGCCACACTGCTCGGTCTGTTAAAGCTTTTTTGGCAGAAAAAAATATCCCTCTGTTGGATTGGCGGGGTAATAGCTCTGATATGAACCCCATTGAAAATGTGTGGGAGCTGATGAAAAGAGAAGTGGCTAAAGATGTGATTACCAACAAAACCCAGCTCCTAGAAAAGATTATTCATGTGTGGAATCATCATCCTCAAATGCAGGAGACAGTACAATCTTGCATTGATAGCATGCCGCACAGAATTAAAGCTTTGATAGCGGCTAAAGGTGGCTCAACTAAATATTGACTTTTACCAACATTAATTTCACTTTTCTTTAAAACTTAATAAACTTATGCTTTTCTAAATTAATGCTGTTTTATTTATGTCAAATAAATAGGTAATTGATTGGATAATATAAAAATAAAAAACAAATCAATTTAAAATAATAAAACGGTACAATATCACTCGGTAATTAATATTTTACATGAAATCTTGCAGTGCGTCTAATAATTTGGCCAGGGACTGTAAATATAAGAATAATAATAATAAATATATTCACAAACATAAATAATGTTCTTTTACTAGATTATTTTGTTTCCTATATCCAATACTCACATCTCATAATGATTAAAAATCATTAGACTTTTTTTTTTAATAAATTAGAGTACGAAATGTCACTGGCCGAAAACTTTCGCGCGTCACTATATGTATGTATGTATATATATATATATATATATATATATATATATATATATATATATATATATATATATATATATATAAGACAGAATGTATCAAGCATTGTTCCATTTAGAAGTACCAACAAAACTAATCAGATTAGTTAAAATGACTCTACAAAAAACGATCAATAAAATAGTGTGGAATGGCCTGGAATCAAAGGATTTTATAGTGGAAAGGGGACTACGACAGGGTGACCCACTGTCAGCGACGTTATTTAACTTAGTTTTGGAGAGAATAATAAGAGAGAGCAGCCTAGAGGCTAACGGTACAATTTTTAATAAGGAGCACCAGTGTATAGCATATGCGGATGATTTGACGTTGATAGCAAAGTCTAGCAGAGAACTGGTAAAGAGAACGAAAAGTCTAATAAGAGAGGCAAGTAAGTATGGATTAGAAATCAACTCTGAGAAAACGAAGTATATGATAGCAGGAAGCCCAGAAACTAAGAAAGAAAAAGAACTTAATGTAGTGACCTATGATGGAAGGGAATATAAATTTGAGAGAGTGGATAGATTTATATATTTAGGGGTACTGCTGGAAGAAAACGGGCATGAGGGGAGCGAATTAAAAGCGCGAATAGCAAAGGGCAACCAAAAATGTGGGAGCCTGAACGCTCTAATGAAATCAAAGTACGTCTCTAGAAAGACAAAACTGAGGATTTATGCATCGGTCATAAGACCTACTGTCACCTATGGATGTGAAACATGGGTAATGAATAAATTGGAGGAAGATACGCTAGAGAGGTGGGAAAGAAGGATGTTAAGAGTGATCTACGGAGGAAGAAATACACCGGAAGGGTGGACTAGGCGGACAAATCAGGAACTGGAAGACTTGTATGACGGACCTAGAATCACATCTTTTATAAGAGAGCAAAGAATGAGATGGTTAGGACACGTACAACGTATGACAAGAGAGAGACTGCCGAAAATGGTGCTGGCGATGAAGCCTGTGGGTGCGAGGAGGGGAAGGCCGAGGAGGAGATGGTTGCAACATGTTGAGGAGGATTTAAGAGCCATAGGGGTCAGAGACTGGAGGACGAAGACGCAGAACAGAATAGAATGGAGACATACGATCCAACAATACTTGGACGCCGGATGATGGAAGATGGAAGGAGGGAAAAGGATACAAGTTTTACTAAGCCCTAGGCCTTCATGGCCTGTAGTGCTTTTATATTATATTATTTTTTATATATATATATATATATATATATATATATATATATATATATATATATATATATATATATATATATATATATATATATGTATATATGTATATATGTATATATGTATATATGTATATATGTATATATGTATGTACGTATATGTATATATATATATATATATATATATATATATATATATATATATATATATATATATATATATATATATATATATATATATATATATATATATATATACAGTCCCTGGCCAAATTATTAGACGCACTGTATTTTTTTTAGTAATTTTATGTTTCTTAAGAGTTTTTATGCAATAATGGTATATTTAAACTACAATATTATTGATTTTTATTTAAAAGAATTGTTATAGACTACATATTTGTATTTATTTTTAACATATGGCAACACTGTGTTGACAAAGTGATACATGAACGTAAACAAGTACAAACCTGTATCAGTCGCGATCGGAATCGAGTCAGGTACGGACGTGTTTCTGTGGCTTTATGGACTGTGATTGTTTGTTTAACAGTTTTATACTACTCAGTTATTAGTTTATTTTGTATGCAGTGTTTTAAAAAAGTAATTGGACTATTTTCATTATGGGTAGAAAAGGCGATCTTTCACCACGTAAAAAAGCTGAAGTGAAGGCCCTTGTGATTGCGAAAACATTTACAAACCGAGAAATATCACGAAGATTGGAGGTTTCTGAAGCTAGTGTATGACGCATAAAAAAGAAAATTGAGTCAGGGAAGGAATTAAGCCCGAAAAGAAAGAAAAGATGCGGTAGAAAACCAATTTTCACACCACGGTCAGAGAGATGTTTGAAGAAAATTTGTGTAGAAAACAGATTTGCTACCACAAAGGTAATAAAATCACAACTCCAGGATGCTAGCGTAAATGCTTCTGAGCGCACTGTTCGAAGAAAATTGAAAGAATTAGATTTTAAGGCCTGTCGCCCCGCCAGGAAGCCCAAGTTAACAGCTGCAATGAAAGCAAAGCGCCTGAAGTGGGCCAAACAATGGCAAGACAAAGATGTGGACTTCTGGAGATCGGTAAGATACAGCAATTTAATCAATAATTGATACATTATTATCATTTTCAGTTAAATAAAGCAAATAAACATGGAAGCACGAAAGCACATTCGAAATTTTGCAGAATAAAGCTCAGTATGTGCGTCGTCGTCATGGAGAAAAGTTTCATCCTGATTGTGTCGTCCCGACGGTTAAACATCCCACCAAAGTGATGATTTGGTCAGTCATCAGCGGCAAGGGCACTGGACGTCTGTACGTCGTCAAAGAAATAATGAGGCAAGATCAGTACAAAGAAGTATTACAAAATCGGTTGATTCCGCAGCTCAGAGAATGGTTTCCAAATGGGGAACCATTCACTTTCATGCAAGATGGAGCTCCCTGCCACACTGCTCGGTCTGTTAAAGCTTTTTTGGCAGAAAAAAAATATCCCTCTGTTGGATTGGCCAGGTAATAGCCCTAATATGAACCCCATTGAAAATGTGTGTGAGCTGATGAAAAGAGAAGTGGCTAAAGATGTGATTACCAACAAAACCCAGCTCCTAGAAAAGATTATTCATGTGTGGAATCATCATCCTCAAATGCAGGAGACAGTACAATCTTGCATTGATAGCATGCCGCGCAGAATTAAAGCTTTGATAGCGGCTAAAGGTGGCTCAACTAAATATTGACTTTTACTAACATTAATTTCACTTTTCTTTAAAACTTAATAAACTTATGCTTTTCTAAATTAATGCTGTTTTATTTATGTCAAATAAATAGGTAATTGATTGGATAATATAAAAATAAAAAACAAATCAATTTAAAATAATAAAACGGTACAATATCACTCGGTAATTAATATTTTACATGAAATCTTGCAGTGCGTCTAATAATTTGGCCAGGGACTGTAAATATAAGAATAATAATAATAAATATATTCACAAACATAAATAATGTTCTTTTACTAGATTATTTTGTTTCCTATATCCAATACTCACATCTCATAATGATTAAAAATCATTAGACTTTTTTTTTAATAAATTAGAGTACGAAATGTCACTGGCCGAAAACTTTCGCACGTCACTATATGTATATATATATTATATATATATATATATATATATATATATATATATATATATATATATATATATATATATAAGACAGAATGTATCAAGCATTGTTCCATTTAGAAGTACCAACAAAACTAATCAGATTAGTTAAAATGACTCTACAAAAAACGACCAATAAAATAGTGTGGAATGGCCTGGAATCAAAGGATTTTATAGTGGAAAGGGGACTACGACAGGGTGACCCACTGTCTGCGACGTTATTTAACTTAGTTTTGGAGAGAATAATAAGAGATAGCAGCCTAGAGGCTAACGGTACAATTTTTAATAAGGAGCACCAGTGTATAACATATGCGGATGATTTGACGTTGATAGCAAAGTCTAGCAGAGAACTGGTAAAGAGAACGAAAAGTCTAATAAGAGAGGCAAGTAAGTATGGATTAGAAATCAACGAAAACGAAGTATATGATAGCAGGAAGCCCAGAAACTAAGAAAGAAAAAGAACTTAATGTAGTGACCTATGATGGAAGGGAATATAAATTTGAGAGAGTGGATAGATTTATATATTTAGGGGTACTGCTGGAAGAAAACGGGCATGAGGGGAGCGAATTAAAGGCGCGAATAGCAAAGGGCAACCAAAAATGTGGGAGCCTGAACGCTCTAATGAAATCAAAGTACGTCTCTAGAAAGACAAAACTGAGGATTTATGCATCGGTCATAAGACCTACTGTCACCTATGGATGTGAAACATGGGTAATGAATAAATTGGAGGAAGATACGCTAGAGAGGTGGGAAAGAAGGATGTTAAGAGTGATCTACGGAGGAAGAAATACACCGGAAGGGTGGACTAGGCGGACAAATCAGGAACTGGAAGACTTGTATGACGGACCTAGAATCACATCTTTTATAAGAGCGCAAAGAATGAGATGGTTAGGACACGTACAACGTATGACAAGAGAGAGACTGCCGAAAATGGTGCTGGCGATGAAGCCTGTGGGGTGCGAGAAGAAGGGGAAGCCCAAGGAGGAGATGGTTGCAACATGTTGAGGAGGATTTAAGAGCCATAGGGGTCAGAGACTGGAGGACGAAGGCGCAGAACAGAATAGAATGCAATTTTTAAAATAAATTCCATTGTTATGAACAATTCTGTGTTTTATAACATAATATGAAGTTCGATTAAAAACGAATCACCACTGTTTAATATCTATCAATGAATGGAATTTAAATATCATTAAATTCTTAATCACATATCAGCTTTACTGGAGTATGAAATACGAAAATAAATAATTATCGTCTATACAAACGGTCATTATGGTTGAATCCCGTGTTTACGTAACAATTCAGTTAATCTTTGGATTTCTCGGTCTTTTTCATTTAGGCGTTCCTGCAATGCTTCTATTTGAGCTGCTGAAACATCTGTATTCTCTTCTAAGGAATGAAGTAATGTTAAAGCATCCGGTCTTTCTTCGGGTGAATGTCTTACCAAGGCAGTGACTAAATTATTCAGTTCGAAATTCTGAGAAACTGGTGGTACTGTGCGACTTCTCAATTCAGTAATACGCTTTGTGCGTTCCATATCGGTACGAAAATCTTCTAATAATTCAAATAATACTATTCCTACTGAGTACATGTCACTCTGAAAAAAAAAATTAAATAATCAAAACCTTAACATGGTGACTACTATTTATTAATTTTTGGACAAAAAAAGGTATACCGCGGAGTGAAATACAACAATGTTAATAACTGATTCATAATTTAACTTTCCCGTATATCTTATTTAAACATCACCATAATAACAATAGTAATAATTGTCTATACTGGTACCGATACGTAGACGATATAATTGTATGCTTTACAGGTACGGACAGACAATTAACTCACTTTTTTTATAGTATATTAAGTCTTTACATAGAAATATCAATTTTACAATGGAAGAAGAAGTCGAAGGGAAAATCAACTTCCTAGACTTAAAAATCAGTAAAACCAGGAAAAAAACATGAATTTGCAATATATCACAAACCTTGTCATACAGATTCACAATTCACAATAGTTCTCACCACCCTAACCATCATAAACTTGCAGCTTATCATAGTTTTATACATAGACTAACTAATATCCCCTTATCAGAGGAAAATTTTACTAAAGAATTAAACTACATAAAACAAGTAGCCGTTAACAACGGTTATTCGATTACTTTAATCAATAATATCGTTAGGAAAAAACTTAGAAACAAGGCAATCTCAGAAATATACCCACGTTTTAAGGACAGAAATACCACATTTAAATGCTTAACCTATTTCAGCATACCAACGGAAAAACTGGGGAAATTTTTTAAACCAAAAAATATCAACATAGCTTACACGACTAACAATACTACAGGGAAATATCTTAAAAACTACAAACCATAAATTAATAAAGACAGTAAATCAGGGGTTTATCAATTAACATGTAGGTCATGTCCTAAAACATACATAGGACAAACTGGACCTACATTTATACAAAGATTTACAGAACACGAAAAAAGTTTCATCCATAGAAAATCTAATTCAACATATGCTAATCATCTTTTAATAGAAAATGACACATTTAACAAGAATTTCAAAATTTTTCACACCCAACCAAAAGTTTTAAAATTAAACCTTTTAGAGACAATGCAAATAAATCGATTAAGAACTACAGATACTTTACTCAACGACCAGGTAGATTTAAGCAATTCACCATTATTCAATTTATTCTTCTAATCCCAAATCTGTGTGGGTTTTCCAATACTATCAATGTAATTTAATTAGGTGTAATGTTATAATTAAGAAATTATATAAAATTGTGAACATTAAACCTAACTTGACAGTGTAAAATGTAGATCTGAAGAAGCTGCATCGACAGCGAAACGCGTCATCGCAATTTAAATAAGCCAGTGGAAATTGACTAAAAACATCTTGTTTTTTCAGTTGACATTGACATATTATATTGTTTTGCTACTATGTAGAATTCGTATAACAGCCTTTGCGGATCTTTCTCGGTCTCAGCCATTATTATCGCGTCATCTGCATAACATATAATCATAAGTTCTCTGTTACTCATTCTATATCCCTTCTTTCTTTTGACATTCTTTATAATTTCATCCACGACAATATTAAATAGAAGAGGACTTAAAAACTCTCCCTGCCTGATTCCAGATTCATAGTTGATTAGTTATGTCATTCCTTCTGCTAATGTTGCGACGACTTTATTGTTTCTCTCTCTGTTATATATTCTCGATAGTTTTGATTAAGTCTAATGGGATGTTCCTGTTATATAATAGATGAGTAACGTCTTCTATTTGCACATGGTCGAAAGCTTTTTTTAAGTCTATTAGGCACAAGGATGCTGGAATGTTGTATTGTATGGATTTTTCTTTTACCTGTCTCACAATGAATACGGCATCGGTGTATGAGCGTCCACTTCTAAATCCTTGCTGTTCTTCTTTCAATTGTATTCTCGCGTTTATTTTTGTTGTAATAATCTTTATTGTTAACTTCAGTGTACAGTTTAGTAGATTTATACCTCTATAGTCATTTGGATCTTCTTTTTCTCCCTTCTTGTACATTAGCACACCTGTCGCTGTTCTACATTCATCGGGGATTCTATTCGATCTCATAATCCTTTGTATAAGTTAACTAAGTTGGGAATGTGGAATCTTTGGAACAATGATACTACTCAGTATATATCACCACTACACCAAACACTTTATTTTTGCACTCGACGCGCGTTTCGCTAACCATGTTAGCTTCATCAGGAGCGATGTCAATCATCAGGAGCGATGATTGACATCGCTCCTGATGAAGCTAAGATGGTTAGCGAAACGCGCGTCGAGTGCAAAAATAAAGTGTTTGGTGTAGTGGTGATATATACTGAGTAGTACTTTGTATAAGTGTCTGGAGTTGCTTAACCAGGAAGTGTTCCCCATATTTTAGTAGATCATTAGTTATTTACGGTTTTTTTTATTTTTCCAGTGCTTCTATTACGTCTTCGTCCGTTATATATGTTTCTTCGTTTATCGTTATCTCTGGTGTTTGTGACATTGTGATGTGTTCCCTTTTATATAATTGTGTAAGATATGTTACCTACGTTCCTTTCTTCACGTATGTATACTCTATTAGTTCTTTTATCTCAGTTCTCTCTGTCTTATGAATCTCCAAATTTTGTTGACCACAGAAGTCTGATTCTAATTTTTTTGTGTATCTCTCCCAGTATTCCGTTTTTATTATTCTTACTAAATCGTGGGTTTTTGTTCGTATTCTTTTATATCTTTGGTAGGGTTCATCTGTCCTGATTGACCTACACTTTAGATAGCTTTCTTTCTTCCCACGGCATTTCTCTTTGATTTCTGCACTGAATTAAGGTGTTTTTGTTCTCCATTTATTATTTTTATCGACAGTTTTAGTCCCTAATGTTTCATATGCAGCCTCTAATACATTTGTTTTTTTTTTAACCAACCGTCATACATAATTTTTAGATAATGAGAAAGTTTAAAAAGATTAATTAATTTCAGGTTTCACTCCTCACTACTACCTACCTTATATATATACACTACCGTCAGAAAGTATTTGCCCACCTAGAAATTTCAATGTAGCTGCCAAAATTTAATATTTAATTAAACCCTTTTATTATATTAGGTAAATTTAATTGTTCTTAACAAGTGTCCATCACAAAATTGTTTAGATAAGCCTTTTTGGTGAAATCACAAATTAAAAACCAATTAGAAGAAATTTCCAAGTTTTGCATGATAATCGTTTTGAAGCGATTTATGAGAATTTCAGTTGAAGTAAGAACTCATTTCAAGTTTCTAGGGATTATGGAAATTCATAGTGACATTTTATGATAAAAACCATGCTATAAATACCATTGCCCTTTTGGAAATTAACCATTCGAGAACAGTACTCTGTCATTGATACAGGCTCAATTGTTTCGTGAAAATGCCAGAAACGAAAGAAGTTTCCGTTGAAAATCGGGCTCTGATAACTGCGAGACATCAAAATGGTCACTCGAGTCGACAAATCGCGAGTGATATGCGGATGCCAAAGAGAACGGTGGACTACATCGTAAAAATTTTCCCTGGACATGAAATTCCAACCAAAAACGTTCAGGAAGGCCTCGAAAAACGACTCCCGCTGAAGACAGAGCTATAACAATGTCCAGCAGACGTAATCGCCGCCTAACCGCACCAGAAATAACGGCACGAGTAAACCTGGAGCCCATCCCCATCAGCATGACAACTGTGAAGAACAGGTTAGCAGCAGGTGGACTACACGGGAGAATTGCAGTGAGGAAACCACTTCTTAGGCAAGTGAATAAACGTAAACGATTAGAATGAGCCCGAGAACATGAAAATTGGATATCAGAACAATGGAATTCCGTCCTTTGGATCGACGATTCTAAATTCGGAATTTTCGGTTCAAATCGACGAGTTTACGTGCGGCGGTCGGCTGGAAAGAGGATGTTGGAAACCTGTCAGTTGCCTACAGTAAAACATGGTGGAGGTTCAGTAATGGTGTGGGGTTGTTTTGGCAACGGTAAAGTTGGAAAAATCTTTAGGATAGAAGGAATCATGGGAAAAGAACAGTATCAAGAAATTTTGCTAACTCAAATGCTTTCTTCTGGAAAAGATATTTTTCAGGGGAAATTTATTTGTCAGCATGACAACGACCCTAAACATTCTGCTAAACAATTTAGAGAACGTTTGGACCAATGGAAATCCGATGACGTCCTGGAAGTGATGACTTGGCCTCCACAATGACCCGACTTGAACCCCATCGCATTGCTGTGGGACCATTTTGGAAAGGTATGTTCGAAAACTCAATCCAACATCAGAAAATCACCTGTGAGCAGTTTTACAAGCAGAATGGGTTAAAATAACCGAAGAAACGCTGAAGAAACAACTGGACAGAATGCTAAAACTCTGTAAAGCGGTAGTTAAAAACAAAGGAGGTCACATAGATGAGAAAAATCCTGGAAAATCAAGAACATTTTTCTGATTTTCTAGACTGTAAATAATGTGAAAATAACTAATAATTCATTGAAATTAAAAAACATATATATATTATCTGGATTTTTCTTGTCTTGGCACTGAAATAACTAGGTGGGCAAATACTTTCTGACGGTAGTGTGTGTATATATATATATATATATATATATATATATATATATATATATATATATATATATATATATATATATATATTCTTTTTTCCTGACAGTTAATGAACAGTTTCACAGTTTTCGTAATACTAAATTTAAAAGGTTCACATATTTTATTTTACTATTTGTACAGGTAAAATGGGTAAATCCAAAATTTATTTATTGCTTTCATATTGTTGTAACTTTAATTATTATTAGTCTAGTAATTAGGTTTTATTAGGTTATTAAATCATTGTATTTGTTCTTGGTATATGTATCATTTCCTTTATGTTTCGTTTTTTATGATTATTTTCAAAGTCTAGGATTTGGACATTATTAAAATTGAAATTGTGCAATTCATCTATGGCATATTTTGATATATACTGCCCTATCAAAACATGCCATAGATGAATTGCACAATTTCAATTTTAATAATGTCCAAATCCTAGACTTTGAAAATAATCATAAAAAACGAAACATAAAGAAAATGATACATATACGAAGAACAAATAACACCTTAAATTATCGAAATGACACGGAAAGCCTAAGTAGCGTATACAATTACTAGACTAATAACGATTAAAGTAACAACAATATGAAAGCAATAAATAAATTTTGGATTTACCCATTTTACCTGTACAAATAGTAAAATAAAATATGTAAACCTTTTAAATTTAGTATTACGAAAACTGTGATGTGAAACTGTTAACATGTAAATCATTTAAACCAAAAGATCCAACTAGATATAAGGTAGGAAAAATATAATAAACACTAATATTTATTCTCTACATATATTTCTGTATAAAATAACACTAATCATCAATTTTACATCAACACTAACACTAATAAAAAAAAATTTTTTCTTTCTTGTAGTTCGGTTTAAATAAAATAACCCGAAACGTTAACCAAAAGTAAACTTGTTTCATTAAAAATTGACCGCAAGACCAAGAACATATATATATATATATATATATATATATATATATATATATATATATATATATATATATATATATATATATGAGGTATTTAGCCGTTTATCACACCGCGTTGGCCTGTGTGCGTTGATGATAGGATAAGAAAGTAAGTGGGGATTTGGGTGAGTGGACATGATTTTTCCTTGGTACAGGACATGGGATCACGTGGGCAGGGGTGTCCTGAAATAGGTCTGTTTTCTACCGGGATCGTAGAGAAGTACCTACTCGTTACCCTCAATTAAAACGCTGATATAAAAATGTACCGAATATCAGTAATCCTTTACAATGACATGTTATATTTCCAGAGGGGTTTTGACTCTCTAGAGATAAGGGCAACACGTAAGGCACTTACAGAATGCAGAATTGCCTCTCACTATACAATAATAAATAATATATACTCTAAATCCACCTCTTGCATTAAATTGGTCAGCAAACCTGGAAAGTACTCTGTTATTAGAGGCGTCCGCCAGGGGACTACCATGTCTCCAAAATTGTTCATCGTTGCTCTGGAAAACATTTTCAGGAAACTGCAATGGGAATCGATTGGAATCAACATTGATGTCGAATATCTAAATAACTTTAGATTGGCTGACGATATCGTTTTAATAGAAGAGAGTGCCGATTTGATTCGTTTTATGATAGATAATATCCGAGAATATAGGTATAAAAATAAACATCACCATCAGCAGTTTCATTTACTTAGGACACAGGCTATAACTGTAGAAAAAAGGAATTAGACCACCGAAGTAGAGATACGTATCTCGCTGGGATGGACCGCTCTCGGAAAGTTTTTCAAAAGTTCAAAAGCAACATACCAAATGAAGATGTTCAACCAATGTATCCTTTGACCTACGGCATGGAAACGACAACACTTACTGAAAAGTCGGCCGAAAAACTCCTAGTAACCCCACCCAACCCATTTTATGATACGCTATCTGAAGACAATATTGGGCATTATGGGAAAAATTTGTCGTGTTTTCCCTTGGACAATAGAATGTGAAGCAAAGAGTTCAGCTCAATAAAGTTGGTTTTTTTCTCAACTGGTCTTGTTGTAATAGTATTATCTCGTCGTATGAGTGGTCGTTTAGTCAAGTTTTGACTAATAGTCTTAGCGACTGATCAAAAAGATCTGGAATTGTTGGGGCAGGCAAAAAGTGTGTTTTTAATTGTTTGATTGTGTCTTTCCTTGATTTTGTCGATAAGATATTAGGATTTTTACGCCATCGTCAGTAAGCAAGAAGCAACATTTTCTTTGCATTTTCGTTCGAACCAACGCTCGTTATTGGATGGTATTTCTTCGAAAAAGAGATGTAAATGTCCATATCAGCCAAAATAACATCAGAAACTTCCTTAGCGCAGTCAGATGGATCGTCAAATCTAAAACAAACGTCTAAGCAAGAAGAAGTTTGAAAATATTCCACGAGTTCCATTCAGCAAATTTGTATAGGCACCTTTCCGTCATTGCTAGCTAGTCTACCCGGGCAACTTCAGGAAGTGACTTTATAGTAATTTGGCATTTTTCGGACAAATACGAGGCATATTCGAAAAGTAAGGGGCCGTTTGGTTATAAAAAAATATATTAGTTAGAAAAAGTTTTTATTGACGGTTTTAGTTTCCTACAAACCTACTTCACTTTTCCACATAACCGCCGTTCACTTCTAAGCACTTTTCGTAACGCTGCTCTAGCTTCTTTAATCATTCTGCATAGAACTTCTCCGCCTGGGAATTGAACCAGTTAACAACGGCGGTCTTGAGTTCCTCGTCGTCTTTAAACCGCTGTCCACCAAGCCATTGTTTCAAGTGCAATCGTCGATCAAATCGCAGTTTTTGGTCCACTCGTTAAACGATTTCATCGATCTGGATACTGGGCCTGCCACTCCGCTCTTCATCATACACATTTATGCGGCCATTTTTGAAGTCTCGACACCATTATCTAACCTTGCCTTCACTCATCACTGTAGGTCCATAAACTACGCAAAACTCCCGGTAAATTTGAGCAGCTGATGATCCTTTTGCACACAAAAATCGAATCACAGTACGCACTTTGCAACTGGCGGGAGCAACAATTTTCGCGGACGTTATTGTCTGCACTCACCGACAAACAAACGACTACTGAATCAAAACAGTAACTTCAATGCCTTCGGGAACAATCAGTAGATAGCGCTGCAGGTGTACAATTTTGTTCTGACCTGCCAATATTTAAATATAAGCAAACGGCCTTTACTTTTCAAATACGCCTCGTAAATTATCTCTGATGCCAAACGTGCATACCAAGACGAACGAACGAACCAATCGTATATACTTAAAATGTTACTTTTTCAATATGTTTCAAGCATACATTTCTAACATGTTTTTCAGATTGTTGTACTACACTTGCGCAGATGGCCAGCTTAAAACTCTCACATTTGAAGCAAAAAAAACACTGTTTTAACAACTTGGATGTATGTTCGGGGTCATTATCCTGCTGAAATATCCAATTCTACGGCAATGTTTCTTCAGCATATGATAACAAATTGTTTTCTAAAAAGTCCTTGTAAATATCAGCGTTCATATTTCCGTTGATCTCGATCAATGGACCGACTCCTTGTGCAGAGAAAATTCCCCAAACCATCACATTTCCTCCACCGTGTTTTACAGTAGGAATTTGGCACCGAACATCATTTCTCGTACCAATAGGACGTCGTACATGTTGTCTATCATCGCTTCCAAAAAGATTAAATTTAGATTCGTCTGAGAAAGCTACGTTTTTCCAATTTTGATTGTCTAATTTAGGTGATCTTTGGCAAATTGTAATCGGGCCTTCTTATTCTTTTTACTGATTAATGGTTTCTTAATATCTATACGGCCAACATGTCCCACATCATGTAGTCTTCGTGTCACAGTACTACGACTAACATTAGCTAGGTTTTCATCATTTAGCTCGCGTGCAATTTCGGCAGCAGTTTTCTTGACATCCGCAGTTGATTTGCGTTTAATGATATGTTCCAAGCATACATTTCTAACATTTTTTCAGATTGTTGTACTACACTTGCGCAGATGGCCAGCTTAAAACTCTCACATTTGAAGCAAAAAACCACTGTTTTAACAAGTTGGATGTATGTTTGGGGTCATTATCCTGCTGAAATATCCAATTCTGCGGCAATGTTTCTTCAGCATATGATAACAAATTGTTTTCTAAAATGTTCTTGTAAATATCACCGTTCATATTTCCGTTGATCTCGATCAATGGACCGACTCCTTGTGCAGAGAAAATTCCCCAAACCATCACATTTCCTCCACCGTGTTTTACAGTATAAATATGGCACCGAACATCATTTCTCGTACCAATAGGACGTCGTACATGTTGTCTACCATCGCTTCCAAAAAGATTAAATTTAGATTCGTCTGAGAAAGCTACTTTTTTCCAATCTTTGATTGTCCAATTTAGGTGATCTTTGGCAAATTTTAATCGGGCCTTCTTATTCTTTTTACTGATTAATGCTTTTTTAATACCTATACGGCCAAAAAGTCCCACATCATGTAGTCTTCGTGTCACAGTACTACGACTAACATTAGCTAGGTTTTCATCCTTTAGCTCGCGTGCAATTTCGGCAGCAGTTTTCCTGACATCTGCAGTTGATTTGCGTTTAATGATATGTTCCAAGCATACATTTCTAACATGTTTTTCAGATTATTGTACTACACTTGCGCGCATGGCAGCTCACATAGCTTAATGACAAGCTCTAATACATACCTTAGGATCACATCGCCCTGCTAACTGTTCTGGAGCAGCGTACATCGGTGTACCACGAGCGAAACCGTGGCGAACACGCCGTAAAGGACATGCCAGTCCAAAATCACCGAGTTGCACCAACAATGAGCCGTCTTCAGCGGATACAAATATATTACTAGGTTTGACATCGTGATGCACTACACCTTTTGAGTGAATATAGGAAAGTCCTAAAACATCATTGTTTTGTATTAAATTAAGTCTAGTTATTTAAGTACGTTATATGGTAATAAATGTCCTTGTATCAAAAACAACTATGAACGAATAATCAAAAATGGTGCTCCTTTTTTTAGAGCTTTTTAGCATATACGCTTACACTGCAGCCAACAGATTTGGCAAAAATAATTAATTCATATTTTGACGATATTGACAATAACCTCATCTGTCCTCAACAGTTTTTTTATTTTATGTTATTTTTTATGCTTTAAAAAAGCATCTAAAAGGCCAGAAATATACACAGACCCGCACACAGACACGGACACATACATACATACATACACACAGATAAATATATACAGTGAAATCCGTTTATAACGAATTCCAAAAATCACTAAAAATGGTTCGCTATATCCGAAGTTCGTTATAAACAGTAAACAAAATATAATATCATTTTTCACTACTTTTTTATTTAGATTAGGCGGTAATGCTTAAAAAAATGAATAATAATGATTACTAAATTAAAAGAAAACGTTCAAAGGAAAATAAAACAAGTCACACTAAAGTTATTATTATGTATGTTGGTACATATACGAGTATAAACGAAAACATTAAAATACGTAGTTTATACAATAAAATCGGTAATTTTCGTTTGTACATTTTTACTTGAAAAAGAAATGGTGTTTATATAATTGTCAAGGTCACAAAAACTACTCCATATATGTTCAGAAACTTCACGAGATTCCAAAAAATTGCGAGTTTCAGTCATTTTCTTAGGCATTTCTGAAATGGATGGGACATAAATATTATCTCCTTCTCCAAGCTCGTCTTCATCGTCATTATCGCTTAAAATCTTTCCACAAGTCACCGATGTCACAATTTGATCATCAGTTAATATTTCTCTCGTCTTTAATTCATTGTCAGCACATACATATTCTTCAAAATTAAAGTGATTAAACATCTTTTTAATCTCGATTTCCACTGTACTTTGTTGAATGTCAGCAATTCTAGACAATCAGTAGGATCTTCTCGATGTTTTTCAATCCACTGAGTCAACGGTAGCTCATCATCTGAGCCATATCTACATTCCTTCCTTAACCATCCGCCATGCTTAAAACAGTTTGCAATGGTTTCTGTACTGACTCTTTGCCAAGCCATATGAATAAAGTTTATCCCCTCCAAGAGAGTTACAGACAAATGTTACCTTTATCGATTGTCTCCAAAATTTTCATAAGTAAAATCTTTCTATAATGACATTTGTATCACACCTTGATCCACTTGTGTTTGTAGGCATAAAAACCAATTTTATTTGCTGTAGATCAACTTCAGGGTGCGCTGGACAGTTGTCAATCAAAAGCAATAGTTTTCTGTTTGTGAATTTTAATTCTTTGTTCCATTCGAACAATTCGTTTTTAAAAATTTCTGGTGTCATCCAGGCTTTATTGTTTGATTTGTACTTTACTGGTAAATGTTTGTTTGTAAAACATCTGGGATTGGCGGACTTTTCTATCACCAATAATTTTCTTTTCTCTGTTCCAGATATATTTGTAGTGACCAACACAGTAATCCTTACTTTTAATAATTTTCCACCAGCACAATTCTCTCCGACAAACTTTAATGTCTTATCAGGCGTCATCTTGTAAAACAAACCCGTTTCATCCGCATTAAAAGTGTCCACATATTCATAACTTTCTCGTGCAGTTTCTCCTACTATCTTACCCCCACTAATATTATGTCGCTTTTTAAATTGTTCAATCCAACTTCCAGAACAGTTAAACTCGGTGTTTCTATTGTCCTTCCCAATTTACTAGCTTTCTCTTGTAAAGTATAGCCGGTAATAGGAACATGTTTATGTCGTTTTTGACATTTAAGGAATCCTTTATCAACTTGATCATGTGTAGACTTTTTTACTTTTTTACAACTAAAGTTTCTTTTATCATAGATTGATAAGATTTCTTGCCTCTTCTTCCATATGGTAGAAACCGTAGATTTAGTTAAATTCAATTGTTTGCAAACATCACTTCGTTTAACTCCATTTTCTATTTTCCTTATAATATCGTCTTTGTCTTTTAAAGTAAACGCTTTACGTTTTTGTGTACTCATTTTAAAATAAAAATTTAAACATTCACTTTGCTACTTTGATCAATTATGCATTAGAACCGCATAACACAACAAGTGAATTGAAAATAATACTGCTCGAACTAGCGAAGCGGCGAAAACAAGAAGAATAGGGGTTCCCAGGGAGTTTCGGTGAATTCCCTAGATCAAGTCGCGCGACATCGAGCACAGGGGGTGGTAAGTTCGTTCTAAAACGGACACAAAACATCCAAATTTGTATATATATATATATATATATATATATATATATATATATATATATATATATATATATATAAAGTTCGATTGAATTCTTTCTTGAACCTTGGAATATTGAATATATATTTTTTCAATTTCTTGGGCTTTATGGTTCTTTTGTTTTAAGGATAGAGAAATTACATCATGTTCTAGTTAGAATTTATTGAAAACGTTTCGCCCGATTTTCAGGCTTCTTCAGTTCATCTAAAAATTGAAATTTTCTGTTTTGGATATTCAATAGGACGCACATTTTTTTTTTTTATTTTTTTTTATTTTTTATTTTTTTAATTATGAATATATATAAGTTTAAGAATTTTATATATTCATAATTAAAAAAAAAAAAAAAAAAAAAAAAAAATTGTGCGTCCTATTGAATATCCAAAACAGAAAATTTCAATTTTTAGATGAACTGAAGAAGCCTGAAAATCGGGCGAAACGTTTTCAATAAATTCTAACTAGAACATGATGTAATTTCTCTATCCTTAAAACAAAAGAACCATAAAGCCCAAGAAATTGAAAAATATATATATATATATATATATATATATATATATATATATATATATATATATATATATAATTTTTTTATATTTTCAAAGAACTTTATTGAACCAAATATGTACCATTTTAGTCGATGACCTAAGATCATTTTTCGCACAACGACATAATGCCGTCACTACAGAACTTCTGTGGTTTCTGGGCGAAAAATTATGATAAGTGGTTTTTACAGACCTCCTAACTTAACACCATTCAGGGGTCATTCAATAAACTGGAAGCCCTAAAAATATGAATTCACGCAGAAACGAGGACGTGTTTAAACGGGCAAAAAAAAAATCGAAGGAGGGGTCTCACCTCCCACTACCACCGCCGGTTCCTGAAGGGAACTCGACGGTGCCCCTTCTTGAACGAAAAATTTAAATCAAAATTAAAATTATATCCTCATTCGATTTTACTTGTTCTCTGTAGTTTCCATATTCATGTATCTCTTTAGTATGTGGTGAGGTGTCCTTCCTCAACGTGGGACTTTGTCCCGGGGTACCTACAACGGGCAAATGCCACAAGATCTTACTTTGGTCACATTCTATAAGGCGAAAACCGCCTGGTACAGCTCATCATGAAAGGAAAAATAGAAGGTCGCAGAGAAATAGGTCAAAAACAAATGTGAGAAAATGGGCAGAAAAAGAATTATTATTATTATTTAGTCAAGTGTCGGCAAAAAGGTCACTTTACTTATCGAAAGAAACTTAAACAGGCTATTAATTAATTGTACTTATTTATTTAGAAAAATATTATATCTGCACAAAAAATACGCACTCAAATTTCCCCAAATTTTGGGTGTAGTACTTATTTATTTATAAATATCCAATATCTGTGCCAAAGATACATACTCAAATGCTTTTAAATTTTGAGTATGAATTGAATAAAATTGATGTCAAAACGAATATAACTTTTAGTTTTATTCGGTAGGTGAGAATCTTGCCATACCATCTCAGATTCATGAGATATAGGTTCTTCAATAATATGCTTTTCCTAATAGAATTTTGCGTCTGCCCATATTAATTTTATGGCATTAAATTGGCAATGGTAAAGTGGCAAATGCAAAACCTCACAACCCTGTTCCCTTAAAATTTCATCAACCGCGTATATTTTAGGTTTTCTAAAAGTCTTTGCCATTAAGAGCTGTTTTTAATAAATTTAAAGAAGGGTTTTGATTTTGCACTACTAACCATTGAAATATTTCATTTTTACCACGATGAATTTGGTTGTTTATTCAAAATTCTAGAATGATATGAAGCATTGTCCAAAACGATTAATGAGGGTTGATCTAAATTTGGAATAAGCATTTCTTTTAGCCACTTTTCGAATGTTTCATTATTCATGCTGTCGTGGTAATCGGCGCTTTTCGATGTAGTTGAAAATATTAAACTAGCCCCAAGTACAAATCCGGTGTATGAACCAGCATGCCAAATAATAAACCTCTTTCCAGAACTGTACCCCTTCTTCCTTTTTACTGATTTAGCCGAATTATCTTGCTAGAATTTGGACCCACTTCCATTTGAAAAAACCCATGTTTCATCCAAAAAAAAATACTTTGCTAAATTGTGAATTTAAATTTTCAACATACTTCCTTAAAAATGTTACTCCTATATATTAAGTTTTTAGTCCAATTTCTAAAATCCCGTAAAGTATCTTTTAAAGTCGTAAAAGTTATGTTCATGTTAGATTTATGCATTTCGTAAATCAAATTTCTCACATCCATTTTCACGAATTCGCTTAAATCCTTAGTTTTTGGCCTTTTCTCTTTCCTTTTTTCACATTTTTTCGCGGTTATACCGCTGTGATCTTCATTTACAATCCTTTGTATGGTTCTAATACTTAAATTTAAAGCTTCCGATACTTGTTTCTGGATGGACTTCGGATTCATTAACTGACCGTTTTGGTAGGTTTTCTTTGTTCCTTTTCAAAGTAGCTTATTAAATTAAGCACCATTTTCTTCGTCTAGAGATTTAAAAAGCCTGCAAACCACTTTTTGCCTTCCATTATTATATGTATAATAACATTTTTTGACATTATTGAAAATGAAAAAAAAATTGGCATTGACATTAACATAATAAAGCTGCATTCACTTTTAACAATCAACAACATTTGCAAGAATATTTTACAAATATTAAATAAATTAGAGCTTTTCTGCTTCGGTTTTACTAAAGTATTCTGTATATTCGTATTCGTTAAGCTCTAAATGCTGTCAGATGAGCCAAAATAATGGTAACTACTAAGTTCAATAATATTTAAATATTATATTATATTATATATATATATATATATATATATATATATATATATATATATATATATATATATATATATATATATCATAAAATAAAATAATCCAATCATTGTTCCATGGCATATGAAAAATACTATTTTTGCTTTGTAAGAAGTAAAACACTACTTAAATTTCCACTAAATTTCTGGTCGTTTAAGTAGTGTTTTACTTCTTACAAAACTTCTAGTTATGGATTTCGACCACGTATCGGCTGAATCAATTCAAGTACTATTTTTGCTTTTGTCAGTGTGTTCTTTTAAACATTTTTTGAACGATTTTAAAAGTAATATTTGAAGTTTGAGCGCACTAATATTTTTAATATTTAACGATTCTGAACAAGTTTTTTCCTTAATATATTTAGATGGTTGCTTGCCACTGGAAATTATAGTTGGCTCTCTGTCTATTAGACTTTTTCAGTGCTCCGACGTATTAATTAAATTCATGCTGACTACACCTTTAACAAGAACGACAACAGAAAAGTTAATCTCAGCTAAGACGATACACCCGACTTATTAGAATGCCGTCGACTATAAATGTTTCAATTTGAGTTTATTACTAACGCTCCAACATTTGAGTTAGCATGAAGATAGAGGACGCAAAAGCGGCCTTGAAATATCCTAATTTAAAACACGTTAACGTTTAAAACTGTGAGATAAACAAAATAGACATTGAAAAGTGTCGAAACTTTACCCAATTTCCCTAAGAAAAAGTAGCCGTACACCAACCTACCTTTTAAGATTTGTATTAAAATTTCCTTTATTGCTTTCTTTTTAAAAGCCCTCGCCGCATTTGATGTTAATGCACTATTGGGATTAAATTTAGTAT
Organism: Pachyrhynchus sulphureomaculatus; assembly: GCA_019049505.1. NCBI lineage: Eukaryota > Metazoa > Arthropoda > Insecta > Coleoptera > Curculionidae > Pachyrhynchus > Pachyrhynchus sulphureomaculatus. The sequence goes on along the minus strand of CM032456.1, from coordinate 216,131,574 downwards.
GTCTCAGCCAGTGGTGTAGAGTTCCATGACAGAGTGACATTTGAATATACAATGTTGCCCAATGTATTCGTGGTACTGAAGCAATTTCTTCTTTAACAACAACAGCCTTCGCCGCATCAGAGGATTGTATTTCTTCATTGGAAGAATTATTATTAGATTCTCTACTACCCTCGAATTCGATGTCAAAATTTGTATTACTCTCAGTATGATTATTTGTCAAAGAAATGCTTTCGTGGAATATAAAGTTCTCAGATCTATTTGGTGAAATTGTTATTTTAGGTTTGTTCCATTGAGGCTTAGGATCATTTGGTGATCCAATTTCTAACCAAGCAGCTTTGTACTGAATTATATTTTGGTGATTCATACTAGCAAACGTTTTTACTTCAGACAGGTAGTTTTTTACAGAAGTTATTCCTTCAGAATGGATGGGGATTTTCTTAACAGCATATTCTCTACCGTCTAATTTATGTTGTACACGAAACACCTGTAAATTAGAACAAAATAATATCAACTAAATATTGGAGTAGTTCACGGTGTATGTGAACTGATTTCAACAATTTGGTCATTAAATACATATTTAATGGAAATCGAGGTTTCTGGTTTGGGATCTATGAGGCATAATTTATTTGAAGGTGTAAGCCCGAGATTAGCAAATATTGAAAGCACATTCCTGTATCCAAGATTCAATAAAGATACATATTTCACCAACAAAGAGCAGGTTAAAAAAGATATTTTAAAATACATGAAACAAGCAAAACCGTTAAAATTAAATATTGAACCCGACGAAGATGCGGTAACAGTATAGGAATCAGCTTCCTCGGACGATACCCCACTTAGTATTTTAAAAAAATTGAACAGTTCCCAAAAAAAGGTACGAACCAGAAGCAGACATTTTGGGGTATATTCTCTAATACTGATCAAACCAGAGATAAGAATAAAAAGATCTCCCATGGTACAGAAAAGGTAGAAACAGAGTTCAGTTCTCACGGTGGCAAAAAGTTTCTTTTAACACTAGCTTCATCAATATTTACTGAAAGGCTATTTTCTAAGGATGGAAATATATATGAAAAAAATGAAACAGATTGTCGTCTGAAACTTATGAACTAACATACCTAGATGACAGTTTACTTTTACTCGATTTTAAATATTTACATATTCTATGTGTAAATGTTGTACTAATATCAATAGTTTAGGTTTGTTGTAATGTTTTCAATATTTCTCTTATGCGTATTTTCAAATAAATGTTACTTTTAATTTGGTTTTATTATGCTTAAAAAATTTGGCAGGGTACCCGACTGGGTAATAAAGTAACTGGCCAAACCGGGTACCCGGCCAAATCAGCCCGATACCCGGTTTTGACCGAGTACCCGTTACCTCTCTAAAAATTACAACTTACTTTGAAAATGAAATAATATCCTCCATCTCTCTCCATTTTCATAATAAAAGACATTATGAAGATGGAGCTATAATGTATATGCAAAAAACTGGAAAAAATTTACTTTCGTTATAAAGTTCTAAGATACAGAGAGAGAGGACTTTATATTCGAACCGCACGCTAAATTATTTGCTTTTGTATTTTAGACTAACGTATAAATAAAATATGCAAATAAATTACCTGGCCAAATCCACCTCCACCAATATGCTTAATCTCTTTAAATTCTCTTTTGTATTGGGAAATTGAGTCACCTCCTGGCAATAACGGAGGTAGAGTTGCTGATCTACCAGGACCTGCACCAAGCATTTGAAACAAAACGTGCTCAAATTGGGCACGAGCACCTTCTAATTCTGCCATACTCCAACTTTCGTCAATTAGCCCCATTCGGAAAAAAAACGCCTACAGACTCTGTGGTAGGCTCGGGTAACCTTCTGAATTTAAAAAAGTCCATATTTAGAGGTCGTATAATTTATAGTAAAAAAAAACTGCAATTCTATATAGTAGTTCTAAAATTCCAAGTAATATTTTTAAAAAATTTGGAGTGCAGACTTTAATTTCTGAGATATTATGATAAAAAAAAGTCAAGGTGAACTGTCAGTTATTGACGCTTTAATGATTGATGATTTTGATTATGTAATCCATATCTACTTTACTTATTGGATATTGGTTCTTAGTTTCGGGTTAGATATTTTTAATTTAGTGGTTTATAAATTTTATCAAATGTATGTAAATACAAATTATAAGAAAATTTTCTACTAACATACCAAATGACTGACAATAAAACAGGTTTATTAACGCCATTAAATTTACAAAAGACTTCTTTTTAGACGCAAAATAGGATATATGGATAAAATTAAGCTTACTGCTAGACAAACTGATTTGGCTCATTAAAGTTCCTTCAAATATATACCCTTTGACTCTTAATCGCGTATTACCTGGAAGTGGCAGCTTGTACGCAGCGGCCTGCTTAATCCTTAGGTATAATCAGATTAATTAAAAATGTAAAACAAACAACTAATATAACAAAAGTATTTATAACCACGATACGGGATATTGTTTGGGCAGAAAAAATTCGACAAGATGTGGGTACAGCAAAGTGGTTGGATGAAAGTGAAAAAGAGTTCATACCAAATGTTCAAAGAAAACAGTATCCCTACCTTAGCTTCTTTAAAATCACGTCTTAGGTGAAATGAACAATGAAAACATGTTCAGATTTCTCAGTTGCAAAAACTCTGCGAAGAATGTATAACACGATATATAAGAAGCAAATCTTCTAAAATCCTTTCTTTCCCATTATTTTTTGTGCCATCCCACAGGACCAACTACGGATGCAATAATTGTGTATCTAGGTCATGTCGTCTTGCCAATGAGCATCCCAATCTGGACTTTTTCGTTGGAAGCTCTGTGTTTTACAGACAGTTGTGTGGAGTATGATGTGCATTTTGTTACTTATTCTTAGTCATTATTTCCTTTTCTATTTTTATTATTATTATTATAATTTTCTTTTTTCTCTTTCCCTCATTCTTATTCTAAAATTTTCTTTTTTACTTTATTGTCGTCTCAAGATATTTTATTGTATTGTTTTAAAATTGGGCATTGCCCGTTAAGTAAATAAATAATAAAAAAAAAATGATAAATACTTATGCCTAAATACCGACAAAACTAAAATATCATGCAGCAGAATTAGCCTCTAAAACGCCCTGCTTAAAATTAGTTATGGTTGGTATTAGTTAATAAACAAAAGAAAAGCTATAAAGAAAAGTCGACTCATCATTGATCTAGACGAAATTTAGTTCAACATATACTATAATAAAACAATGGAGCGATTCAAGTGACAACTGTCAGAATAATGCATCTTCGAACAAAAGAATCATCATAATATACGCTGGTTGGAAGAACAGATGGAATTCGAATTGGCTAAAAATATAAAAAAATCCCGCACAAAGCTTTTTGAAAGTTGCTTTAATGGCTACCTTTTAAAAAAATGTTCCTAAAATCAGTGTTATCGTCTTTAGCAATGCTAGTTATCATAGTCGACATATAAAGAAATTTCGACAAGATGCACGATTAGTAGTTATGTAACAGCGGTACTGTGACAGTTTCATCAGTGGATTTTAGGGAAATTATGACGTCATCTATATTTGTAAAAATTCGTTTATCTCTAAAAACTTTATAGTTTTCCGGCCGTCAGAGCAAGTTTTGTGCATTGAGTTCCGCAGAAAACTATGAATAGTGCAAATCTCCTGGAAATATTATTCTATTATTTTAGCGTCCATATAACACTGGATTTCGACGGAATTTGCATCCTGTGATGAAGCATCTTAGAATTGTAAGATGCAGAGACTCAGAAAACGAAGTACAAAACGTAGTTGAAAATCTAAAGAAGTGAGATGGTGAAAGCGTGGAATGTTTGTTTATCTGAAGAAGCGAATGATGATGAGAAGAGCGGTAATGATGTCAAAAGGTCTTCAATGAGTTTTCTTAGAATTGTGAGACCGAGAGTTCCTGGAATTGAATTACAAGTGTATGTGTCGCATTGTGTTGCGGTGATTGTTGGTCAAAAGGCATTATATGTGGGGTAGACGAGAGTATTTTTTATGTGTAAATGATGGAGGTTGGTGGTGGTTGATTGTTGCCAAAAGGCCTCTACTTATTGTTTTTATTATGGCGATGAGGGGTTAGTCCATCAAAAAGTCTTTATTATGTCGATGAGGGGTGCCTCGCCCGAAAAGTCCTTATTATGGCAATAAAAGGTTGGTCGGTCCGGCCAAAATGTCTTTATTATGACGATGAGGTGTTTGTCGACCAGGCCAAAAAGTCCTTATTGCGAAGGGGGAGTTTTAGGAGTAGTTTTCATATGGTGTAAAAAAGGTCAAAAATGATTTTTTTACGAGAGTAATTTACTCTCTTTTTCAGTCAATTAGGAGGCATTAAATATCTTATTTAAATTTAAAAAAGTCCTATTATCCATCCGAGAGAAATACGAACCGTCAACTTTTGTATTACAAATCGGATACTATTACCATTATACTAACGTGTACATTAATAATGGTTTGTAAATGAAATGATCACAATCGGAAAAATTGAAGGTCAGAAAACAATATGATGCAGATATTTAAATTATTAATAAAATACTGTGAATTAGGACATGTACGTGTAAACCTTTTTACAATAGGATGTTAATTCGTAATGTAAACAATACAATGCAGATATTTAAATTATTAATAAAACACAGCGAATTATGACACATAGGTGTGAAATTTTGCAATGGGATGTTAAAAAAATACCGAATGCTACTGAATATCTTAGATGTTTTATTTTAAACAAAACATTTAAAATGTGAATTTATGCAAAATACAGAAATTGCATATTTGCATAGACAATATTATTTATTTAGTTTTTCTCAACACTTTTTTCTAAAAGTAATTCGACTTTTATTTTTGAGTTACTTGATTCAAAAAAATCTATCAAATAAAATGTTAACGGTGTTCCTAGAAAATCTATTTAGGTAAGTACTTTTTCAAAACTTTTGTTTAATAATTATTATTTATTAATTTCATATTTTTCTTTAAACTGCTATTGTAAATTACTTTGGCACGCTTTCAAATCCAATAGATAGATCTATTTATTTTTAAATTTTTAATTTCTTGCTACCTTCTTAAGAGGTGACTATAGTGTAGTGGTTAAGCTGTCTGCTTTCTACGCCAGCGAACCAAGTTATTATCTCAGTTCGGGAAATAATAATAAAAAAAATATAAATAAATAATAAAATATGAATAAAAAAAAATTGGCAACGTGACGGTCGCCTCTCTCGGGAAAGCAATGGCAAACCACCTGTAATATCATGCCTTGTAAAGCCCTCTTACTCTGGCCGTTCGGAACAAGCATTAAACTGTAGGTCTCCCTTGTCTGTGGAAATATTTAAAAGGTACCAACCACAGGCAAAGGCGAGAGGCTGGCCTACGTCCGGATCGGATATGGCACTTTAAGAAGAAAAAGAATTACGTACATCTAACTTTTTTAAATTTGTAATTTCTATTTTTAATCTACTAATTTTTGATTATAATTAACTTTTTTTTTAGATTTGGGTTAATAGAAAACAACAACAGAAATGTATTCTACACATATATGAAAAAGAAATTCATAAAAAAATTGATCAGAGAAAAAAATAAAATCCCACCAACATCTAGAAGAGCACTAACATCTAGAAAAACATGAAGTATCTCTAAAAAGACGATGTGATGAAAATGAATATAATAGATATACGTTTATACCACCACGAAAAAATCGAATATAGAGATATAATTGAAGCAAAAATAACCGAGTCACTTGGAATAAACTGAAAGTTAATAGATCCTGATGTTGAAGGGAGTCTGAATTATCTTTAAAAAATTAAAGAATTTCTGATGAAAAGTGTAGAAAAAAAGTTTAAAATAAAAATATAGAAAAATTACAATTTCTGCTTTTAAAATTAGTTTTACTAGGACAGTTTAAAAGTAAACTACTATATATATATATATATATATATATATATATATATATATATATATATATATATATATATATATATATATATATATATATACATATAGTACTTTACTATATATATATATATATATATATATATATATATATATATATATATATATCTAATAGTATGTTATAACAAAAGAGAAAATCCAAAATCAGAAAATCATACACTAAAAAGAAAAGGAAAAATGTTGAAACAATAAAGGAATTAGTTGGTTTTAAAGAAGTAATAAAACAAATTAAAATTAGTATCATAATTCAAAAAACGTTAAAAGTTGCAAAAAAGGAAGACAACACATTTAAAAATAAAATAAGACCAGCATGAATTATAAATATACCAAAACAGGGTGGAATTTGATCTCTTATATTAATTTTTTGCAGGGCTATATGACCTTGGAGCACTAAGTGGAGGTGCAGCCGGAATAGCCTAATCTGTATAGTAAATGATGCAAAGACAACTTTACAACAATTAAAAGAGGCTCAAAGATATAATAAAAAATGGAGGCAATAGCACTTGGAAAAGCAATCTATCTAAAACAACATAAAAGATTAACGACCGTCAGAACTTGAAAAAAAACTACCCTTAAAAATTCCATCTCGACCGTTAACTAATAGAGATTTAGATAAATATATGAAACACCTTAGAATAAAAAATTTCAGAAGTATTTTCATGAAAGATAAAATACCTAAAAAAGTACATAAACATGAAACTGCTATAATTAATATGGATGACAGTTAGGAACTAAGGAAGTATAGGAACTCATTAGACAGCATATAAAAACATGGTAATTAAATAAATTATTTTGATAGTTTCGGAAATATTTCACCTCCTAATCAATTAATTAAATATTTTCATTCCAATCGTCTCTGTAATATTGTTTATAATTATGATTTCTATTAGTCGTATAATACTGTAAATTGTGGACATTTATACTTAACATTTTTAAATAATAGAATAAATTAGTTATAAAGCCTTATTTATTATTTAATTCTCCTACGATAAACATATCTTCTTAAACGTTTATCTGCTAGGGAGTCTGAATTATCTTTAAAAATTTTAATCAATACCATACCCATGAATGGTATTCTTCAACTACATTTAATAACAATGATAATGATGAGGTAAGAATTCCAAAACGAAGTCAAGATTTCTACAATTTACCAGGTCAGAGTTGACTTTACATTAAAGGTAAAGTACTGACTAAAGATGACCAAACTGGTACACACAAATAATGGAATTACATTTCTTTTTGATGAAATCTGCTAGAAAATTGATCGTATAATTGTGGATCGAGCAAGAAACTCAGGTATTGCCAGTATACCACTATAATTTAAAATTATATTAAACAAAATAGTAGGGAAAATACCTTATGTATCTGTAACTGATACAGAGAAATTCTTCTTCTTGAAGTGCCATATCCGATACGGACGTAGGCAACCCTCTCGCCTTTGCCTGTGGTGGGTGCCTACTTTTTAAGTGTTTCCACAGACAATGGGAACCTACTTTACTAGGCATGATACTACGGATGGTTTGTCATTGCCTTCCCGAGAGAGGCGACCGTCATATTGTATTTTTTTTATAATTTATTACTTTTTTTTTCGAGTCGAGATTCGAACTCGGATCCGTGGTGTAGAAGGCAGACACCTTACCCACACCTCTACAGAGAAATTATAATTACTTAAATATTTGGAACACAGTCGAGATTTAAATATTGCTTTTAGAACTTGGTAACTACACGATTATCCGGTCTTACATGAAACAATGAATGTTACACATATACATACATGAGCTGTCAAGAGTACGGCGTTGATTTCTAGACCACGCTTTCTAATTGTTGCCCTATCTACTAAAAAAAAAAAAAAATAAAATTGATAAAAACATGACCATTTGCGATCATTGTAACTTCACAAATTTTAAACTTTTTTAAAATTCTGAGATGTATCCGTATGATAATTTAAATCTTAATTTTGATACTAAATAATAGGCTATATTATATGAAATGTATGCGTATTTTCAAAAGAATTTTATTATCAACGTCATGGTGAGCCATGTTATGAACTTAAAAAATCCACACCTGCAAATACTACAGATTATTGTTTAATACTTTGATAGTTTATTAAAATATAACCCTTTAACCAACATTGTAAAATCATAATTTCAGAATTTCTTGAAATTAGAAGGATTTTAAAAAATGTTTATACTAGATGTACAGGAGTTTCAATATAAGGGGAGGGAATTAATCTGTACGGAATTAACTAAATAAATATTGAAAATGAACAAATTCAAAACCGGATCGAGTGGAACACTAACAATCTCCACGGAATCAATCTAGTTTTTCCTATTTACTTTCTGAAAAAATTTCTAATCTTGAAAAAAATAATGTTAAAAATTAAATTATTTTTGTAACAGAATATGGTAAAAATTTTTGATTAAGCAAATTAACTTCTAATAATACAGAGAAATTTGTATTTGCAGGATGCCCAAATTTGACTAACATAAAATATATATCAAAATAATTATAATTTTCATTATAACAATCACTATTTAAATGATAAAAGATGCTGAAAAGAAAATGCATTATTGGATAATTAGTATAAATCTGCTTAAATATACCTTTGGCTTTTAGTTTAATTCCTAAATATTTAATACGGCAATACAATATCAAATAATTTTAATTTGAAACATTTCTACTATTGCCCCTTTTTTCCTTGCTCCATGTGAAGGTAGGTGTTTCGATCCGTCATACGTTTTAATAAATTCTTGATGGCCACATACCAAAGATATTTCATGTGGTACTTCGGTCTTCCCTTTATATTTGGGACACCGTGCACTTACTGGTAAGACCTAGAAAAAATATCTATTGCTAATCTGTTTTCCTCTGTTCTCAGTATTATTAAAATGGGATATTGTCATTTGCAAAATTTCCCATAATATTACGTCATTTTAAATTTACATCTTTAATTAATATCCTGTTGCAAAATTTCCGCACATGCACATGCTTAACTTATTAATAATGAACTTTTAGAATTATTATACGTACATTAATGCATTTCCAGAATTTTTCCGTAATATTAATCATTATATTGTTTATAATAAAACATCTGGTGCTATTATTCATATTACTATTTAATCTATCAAGCTGTTGATTTAGTCTTATCGAAATAGAATTGTTACAATGTCAGTAACTGAAAGAATTTAACAAATTATGTATTCATGCAATGATGAAAACTCAAGACGTTGGTAAGTTAATAAAAACTAAAAATGAATATCTTAAGTAGATAAATATTTAAATAAAACCAGTTTAATCTTGAAAAATATTTATGAGATAAGACACATGTTAATAAGAAAAGTGTTTCAAAATTGGAAGTCAAGTTCTTCTAAAAATTTTCGAGAAAAATTTAAATTCAAATAAAACCAAAAAATTCACTTGGGTTGATTTAGAGTTAAGTTTTTTTTATAATAGTATACGAACAGAGGCAATAGGTAATTCACATATTAAAGATCCACTGGTGGAATTGAAATAAAACAGTTTTCAACTAAAAATCGTATAACTGACAGTAATACTAATTTGAAAGAATTCTATAATAATAATAATAATATTAAAAACAATTTAATAACAAACATAGAAGAATTTCAAGAGGAAGATTCAGGTTATGTTCCTTATGAGATTTTACAATTAAAAGTTTATTTGTCGATAAATATTGGTATTTCAACTTATGTGCCAATACCGAAATTTATTCGGAAGGGTAAAGGGGTCTTGAATATTCAAAATAATGATGAATATTACTTTCTCTGGTCTATTGTAGCTGCATTACATTCATGCCGCACGAATTCGTAATCCACGTAGAACGTGTTCATATACTCATTTTAGTGAAATTCTAAAATATGAAGGCATTGAATTTCCTATACATATAGTACAACATAGTAGCCAATTGACACATTAATTTAATTTTGCTGAAACCAATTCCTATGTAAAGAGAGAATTCTCGGCAGGAGAATCTTTAGGGAGATGATGAAAATCCACCTGGAACCGAACTCGATCAATAAAAAAACTGACATTGAAGATCTGAGTTTCATTTTCTCCAATCTATGACAAATAGGCAGTCGAAATGAAAACTCTTACAATATCTCTGACATATTTCTTTGATAATAATCCCATTGATTTTCACTTACTTTTAACTTTAAAACGATCAAACAAAATGTCAACGTCATTCTACTTTCAAATATAAATTAACCACAACTTAACTAAGAGATAGAAACACACCGCCCTTCGCAAAATGGCAAGAAACCATAACAAAAAAATCCTTTATAAATTAAAATCATTTCACAATCACACAAATCTCTGTACTATTCTAACAAAATGAAGTAAAAATTTATTATATTTCCCAGAGATGAATATGTCGAGTTTTTCTTGTGTTTTTTTCTGTTTTTTCTTATGAATAAGTGCAATAAAGTGCCCCCACAAACAACAATTTTTGAACACACCACTTAGCAGTAAGTACTTTAATGTTACATATAAAATAGGGTTGTTCTTTACTTTTAATCTCAAAAATACTGATAATCTACTGTAATTGTAGCCCTGATGAAGAAAATGAAATATTTTAGTTCATTTCTAAAGACCGCTTACCCCAAGAACATGATACTGTTGATTAACTAGTCGGTCAAGACTACCCTTTCTAATATATATATATATATATATATATATATATATATATATATATATATATATATATATATATATATATATATATATATATATATATATATATATATATATATATATATATATATATATATATATATATATATATATATATATATTATATATATATCCATATACATATATATATATATATATATATATATATATATATATATATATATATATATATATATATATATATATATATACATATATATGTATCCATATACACATATATATATATATATATATATATATATATATATATATATATATATATATATATAAATGTTTTTCAATATAGAGGAGTTTAATGGAGGGGATGAAATATCTAATGCATTTGCTAATTACTTTGAAAGCGTCTACTCTAATGATTTAGGTAGCAGTAATGATAGTGTTGAAAGTGTCAATCATCACTGCGTTCTAATTGACAAAATTGATATAGTTAATGTTGTGGAGACATTGAGGGAGTTGAAGGACGATAGAGCAACAGGCCCAGACGGCATTCCGCCATATATATTTAAGGGCTTTGAGGATATATTATGTTATCCGCTACTGTTTTTGTTTAATTTGAGTCTTAAAACAAAAATGTTTCCCCACCTGTGGAAAAGAACAAGAATATGTCCAGTTTTTAAAAAGGGTGACAAAAACGATATAAAGAGAGAGAGACCAATTGCAATACTCTCAACGGCAGCTAAAGTTTTTGAAAAGATTATTTATAACAATATATCAAACTCGGTTTGTCACAGTATAAGTACTTATCAGCACGGCTTTATGGAGGGTAGATCTGTCATTAGTAATTTATTAGCGGTAACGCAGGCAACGTCAGATGTCTTAAATCGGCGCGGCCAAATGGATATTGTATATACAGACTTTGAAAAGGCGTTCGATAAGGTCTCATTTGCGATATTGTTGAATAAGCTGGAGAAGGATTTTGGATTCCACGTGAATTTAATTGAGTTTTTAAAATCTTACCTTTATAATCGTGAACATGTAGTAAAGATAAAGGGGTATGAGTCCAAACCTTTTACACCTACATCCGGGATTCCGCAGGGGTCCAACCTAGGACCTCTGCTCTTTTTACTCTATATCAACGGCATCATTGGTGTAGTTAAAAATGCATCCTGCCTGTTATTTGCTGACGACTTAAAACTTTATTATGAAATCAGATCGCCTGCTGATTGCCGGATTTTGCAGAATGATATAGAGAACGTTGCAAAATGGGCAACTGACAATAAGATTTACTTTAGTGTAAGTAAGTGTACTGTTGTTTCTTATACTAGAAAACTGAAGCCGATAAAGTTTACATATAGTATTGAGAATGTCCCACTTTTGTATGAGGATAAGATAAAGGACTTAGGGGTGATTTTTGATTCCAAATTGACGTTTAACTATCACGTAAGTTATACAGCAAGTAAAGCGAACAAAATGTATGGCTTAATTGTCAGAAGCACAAAAGATTTTAGAAGTACAAATTGCATAAAACAGCTATACATATCCTATGTTAGAAGTATATTAGAATATGCTAGTATAGTATGGTCACCCTTTTATAACTGTCACAAGCGAACACTTCAATTGATACAGAATAAAATGATGCGTTACATGCATTATAAACAAACCGGTTCATATAACTCTATGATCTCTTCCACACTGTTGCACGAACGCTATGGGATGGTAACCTTAGAGAAACGTAGAAAACAATATTGCATGTTCTACTTGTACAAAGTAGCGAATGGTCTCTCATTGATGACCCGGCATTTCTGTCCAACTTATATTTTAATGTGCCAACGTATACCACAAGAAATCATAGCACTTTCTATATATCAGATGTAGCCCATAATAACTATCACCTGGGATCTCCATATATAATGGAATCCAGAATAGTGTAGATATATTTAATGATAAGTGCAGTCTTTTCAAAACTAAATTGCGTGCGTTGTTTTAAGTGTTTGTAGATTATTATGTAATATTATTTAAATTAAGTTAATTTAAGTTCTAGTACTTTGTCATTGGAAAGATCTCTGTGATCAATCTGTAAAGTGCAGTAAATAAATAAATAAATATACACACATATATACATATATATATATATATATATATATATATATATATATATATATATATATATACATATACACATATATATATATATATATATATATATATATATATATATATATATATATATATATATATATATATATATATATACATATACATATATATATATATATATATATATATATATATATATATATATATATATATATATATATATATACACACATATATATATATATATATATATTATATATATATATATATATATATATATATATATATATATATATATATATACACACATATATATATATATATATATATATATATATATATATATATATATATATAACATAGTAGTTTATTCATCATTTTGTTCGTTTTATTTAAATGAATCTAAACACACACATGTTGTCAAAGTTTAAAAAAAAACTATTACTCGGGTGGTGAATTTCGGTAAAACAGTTCCACTTGTAATATAATAACAATGTAAGTTCAAATCCTAACTGAATACTTCAACGCAGTAATTTTTTTGTCTTTTACAAGTTGAATTATTCTAATCCTAGTTTAATATACCCATTTTAATGTGGAGAACCATGCATAGAGCAATAAAAAACCATACATTTATAATTAATAAAAAGTAATATTTAATAAGATGTATAGTATATGATAGCCTTTATTTGCAATTAATAAGATGTATAGTGTATGGTAACCTTTATTTAGAGTTAATAAATTCATAAATATTACTTCTTGCTAATAAGTACATAAAAATAAATAACATTTTATTGTAAGATCGTATTGTATAAAACAAAAATTAACATTCTATTGCAAAAAAGTTCACATCTCTATTCGAAAATATTTTTATTACAGTATGACCTTTAATTTTTCCAGTTGTGATTATTGCATTTATAAACAATTATTAACGTACATATAAGTATAATAGTAATAGTATCCTATTTGTAATACAAAGGTTAACGGTTCGTAACTCCCTCTCTCTCCTATGGATGATAGGACTTTGTTAATTTAAATAAGATACTTAATGCCTCCTAACCGACTGAAAAAAGAGGGTAAATTACCCTCATAAAACAAATTATTCTTTGCCTTTTATTCATTATATAAAAACTAACCCTAAAAGTCACCACCCTAAAAAGACACCCTATTTGCAGTAATGACTTTCTGGCCTGGCAGACCAACCCATCATCGTCATAAAAAAGACTTTTTTCAATGCTGAAAAATGTTAACTAATTTTATTACACAATCGTTTAAAAAAAAACTATCTTTGATAGTATTGACCTACAATATAGAATACGTAAATCACTTAAAGTCATACCCAGAATTACAAAATAAATGCATATTTATTTTTCAGATAACTTCTAGTCGTGCTTTTCAAAGTATATTTATTTTGTGAAAAAAAACTACTTATTCAAGATCATACTAACAAAAATATATACCAGGTAAAAAAATTGGCAAAGTTCTCAAGTGTAGATAGGTAGAGTTGCAAGGCGTGTTCTAACTTACAGTGATCATGCAATAAATTTATATGCAGTTCTGCTTATTTAGTGCAGAGTTATAAAGTTTTTCAGGATGTGAGTTGTATTAAATTAAATTTAGAATGAAGTATGTTTTTTTAGTAAATTAGATTATATGGGCTTGTTGATCTTACAAGTGAAAATTGAGTAGCAAAGTGGCATAGGCCTCTGGAAAAAAATTATTTTCTGGAAGGCCACAGTGATAGAGCGCACAGCACAAATATGGTTTGGCAACTCAATAGGAAGTTCTTTTTTCCAAGACAACACCAGGTTCCCTACAGTTACGGTGACCGAGGAGGTGATCAAAACACCTGACTGATAAGTCCTGCTGCATCCACTTTATGCCCCATCTGAGTATCACATCTACCTGCAACATTGGTACTTCCGATATAGAGAGGAAGCTAATAACATATACAACACAAGAAAAAACAAATTTTACAAAATAGAATTTATAAAGTTGTTAGAAATTAGGAAACAATAATTGAAGCCAGTGGTTAATATTCTGATCAATAAAATTAATTTGTAAAAATTTTCTGCAGTCTTGTTTCTAATAAATTAAACCTACAAATATAAAAATAAGATTGGAATATTTACAAGAAGAAGTAAAACACTACTTAAATTTCCACTAAATTTTCTTCTATTTTTAACATCATGACATGTTTCGCTGTACGACAGCTACTTTAGATGGTTTGTTACAAAATTAGGATAAAATTACCATAATAAATGGCTGGTCCACAATTTATGGCAGGTAATAAAATAACTTAATTAAAATAGATTTAGTAATGGTGAATTATTTAAGTCTAATTGTTCATTTAATAAGGAATCTGAATTTTTCAATTTGTTTATTTCTAAAGATTCTAGGTAATTAAATTTCAGGCCCTGTGTGCAAGTATGTAATATTTCAAAGTTTGGGTTGAATTGGTATTTATTTTCAATTAAATGATTTGCATAATTTGAGTTATTTTTTCTATTGATGTACGATGAAGCATGTTCTTTTATTATTTTTTAAAAACTTCTTCCAGTTTGACCTAGATATGTTTTTGAGCAATTTAATTTGTGTACTCCGGATCTATTGTCTCTATCTGTTTTAGTTTTGTTATTTTTAGTGTTCCGTACGGAACACTTATAAGATCACTTCGATGTCTGTCTGTCTGTCTGTCTGTCACACCCGATTTTCTCCGAAACTATTTGACATAGAAAGGTGAAATTTGGTAATAATATAGGAATTGATGGCCTCATCAGAGCCATGTAGTTTTGAGAATTAAATTTTGACTTAAGGGGTTAGTTTTGGGGGGGTGAAGTCGAAAGTAAAAAAAAATTTTTTTTACTAGGTCATCGAGTGTGGTGTCAAATGAAAGCTTGTGAAAACACGATTAAAAAATATATATATACTATTATACTTGCGAGCACTTTTCTTTGTATTATTTTTAAAAATTCGCGAAAAATCGCTGTCCCGGGCCTTATCTCGAAAAGTACCTATCAAAAAATTTCGAAAAAATTCTGGAATATTCTCCACTGGGTGTAGATTGAACGAAAATTATCCTGAGTGCATTACCTTTAATAATTTATATGGTATATAAAAAAACAAAAATTTCAAGGTCATCAGATTTCAGTAAAGATTGGAAACAAACTTTGTTGAAAACTCATTTGGGGTGTATTTTGTGAAGTCACTGATCATTTTATACCTCTGTAACAAAATTTTTTTATTTTAAAAGCAATCGACGTACAGAACACTAATTGCGCAAGTTCAACTTGCACTTGACCGGTTATTATTTATAAATTTCCAAGTGCGTTGGATGTTTCAAATACTGTGCTAATATTTAATTTTCTCAAGAATCTATTTAATTTAGTGTTGCATCTGCCATAGTACGTTATTGACTTTACGTTTTTATAAGGTTCTTTATTATTCAGAAAAACTGTACTAATGGCTTTTTTGTAAAGTTTTTTCCTGCAAATATTATCTATTATGGATGGTGAATAGTCATTATTTACTGCTAGTTGTTTTATAATATTAAGTTCTTTTTAAAAATCGTCTTGGTTTAGAGGAATATTTATTAGTCTGTGAATCATATTATGGAAAACTGCAAATTTGTGACTTGGTGGATGACATGAGGTATTATGGATAATTATGTCAGTATGTGACGGTTTATGGTAAATAGAAAAGCTGTGTTTGTTATGTCTTTTTATTGTTAGGTCAAGGAAGCTTAAGCTATTGTTGGTTTCAACTTCACTAGTGAATTTTATATTTTTGTGTATATTATTCAAAAAATTTTGAAATGTGGCAAATTGTCTAACACTTCCTGTGAAACAACATAAGATATCATCAACATATCTATGCCAGTATACAAATTTTTTAAACAGTGGGTGTTTGCTTATTTGGTTTTTTGTTATTCATAAATATTTCCGCCAAAAGAGGACTAAGTGGATTGCTCATTATGAGAGTGTCTAGGCTGCTGTATAGGTCGTTATTAAATTCAAAATAATTTTGTTCTAGGCAAACCTTTAAGCAATTTAAGATGTTATTATTGGGTTGATATTAAAAGAAGAATTTAAGATGTTATTATTGGGTTGATATTAAAAGAAGTTTTTCAATTAGTAATATAGTTTCCCTACTTGGTATGCTTGGAAAAAGATTTTGAACATCGAAAGAGATTAATTTTGAATTTTCAGGTAACTTTAAATGTTTGATGTTTTCAACTAGCTGTTGTGAATTTTTTATTGCAAATTTAGCTTTAAATTTAGTGTTGTCTATGAGTATTTGAACAAGACGTTTTGATAGTTTATAAGATGGGGCTGACACGAAAGATACTACTGGCCTTATAAGGTAACCAGTTTTTCTACTTACCATAAACCATCACATACTGACATAATTATCCATAATATCTTATGTTATTCACCAAGTCACAAACTTGCAGTTTTCCATAATATGATTCACAGACTAATAAATATTCCTCTAAGCCAAGACGAATTTCAAAAAGAACTTAATATTATGAAACAATTAGCAGTAAATAATGACTATTCACCATCTATAATAGATAATATTCTCAAGAAAAAACTTCACAAAAAAGCCATTGGTACAG
The DNA here is from genome assembly GCA_019049505.1 of Pachyrhynchus sulphureomaculatus. Classification (NCBI taxonomy): domain Eukaryota; kingdom Metazoa; phylum Arthropoda; class Insecta; order Coleoptera; family Curculionidae; genus Pachyrhynchus; species Pachyrhynchus sulphureomaculatus. The sequence continues at coordinate 216,114,236 of CM032456.1, read as the reverse complement.
TTTTTCCAGATAATAAAGAACCTTAGAAAAACATAAAGTCAATAATGTACTATGGTAGATGCAACACTAAATTAAATAGTTTCTTGAGAAAATTAAATATTAACACAGCATTTAAAACATCCAACACACATGGCAAATTTATAAAACATAACAAAACTAAAACAGATAGAGAAAGTAGATCCAGAGTATACAAATTAAATTTTGAAAATTGCTCAAAAACATATATAGGTCAAACAGGAAGAAGTTTTTCAAAAAGTATAAAAGAACATGCTTCATCGTACATCAATAGAAAAAATAACTCAAATTAAGCAAATCATTTAATTGAAAATAACCAACAATTCAACCCAAACTTTGAAATATTAACATACTCGCACAAAGGGCCTGAAACTTAATTACCCAGAATCAACAGTTAGACTTAAATAATTCACCATTATTAAATATATTTTAATTAAATTATTTTATTACCTGCCATAAATTGCGAACCAACCATTTATTATAGTAATTTTATCCTCATTTTGCAACAAACCATCTGAAGCTGTCATACAGCAAAACATGTCATGGTGTTAAAATTTTAAAAAAAATAGTGGAAATTTAAGTAGTGTTTTACTTCTTGTAAGACTTCATGGATTTCCACCAAGTATCGGCTGAATCAATTCAAGTGTTTACAAGAAGAGTTTGATCACATAATAAAGCTTTTTCGTAGAAAGTTATATAGTAAAATGTTTCTTATATATGAGCCAAACATTACTTAATTAAGCCTCAAATGTTATAAATTTTTTTGTAATTTAAATGAGAAATATTACAAATAAATCAGCTCTATACCTATCCTAAAACGTAATAAACTTACTCGGCTATCAGTCTCATATGCAGCAATCATACTTTTAATCAGAGATTCTACTAAAAGACTAACACGTGTTGAAGTCTGGTGTTTTTTTACAAGCCCCACTGAATTGCAGCTGTCTGTTCCGATATCACCACTTGGTGAAGGCGAAGGCTCCTCTTCTAATTCCAAACTACTTCCAAGAGACCGTGACATTTTTTACTTTTAATTCATAATACTTCAAACAGACTGTTTTATTTTATAATTGCGTGACACAAATAACTGCAGTAAAAAAAATGAAAAACACAAGAGAATATGTACCTAACCACATTTTATCAGCTGTTTATGTGACAGTTTGTTTACTACACGTGACGGATTTAGGTGGCATTTTTAAATTCTGACTTTCGTTTTTGAGTATTTAGTTGCTGCAAATAAAAATTCGATTATGTTTCGGACCAGAGAAATCATAGGTTTTAGGATTAGGCTATATTTTGATTCCATTAAACCCGCTTGTGTAGTTGAATCCAGCAAATATCAGGTGCTATATTTAAATAAAATACTTAACTCGTAATACCGCATTCAGTGCTAATATCATCTGAATCATAGAGATATTAGAATAGAGGAGGTAAGTTCTCGCGAGAAGCGTGGCGCTCGTACAAAGAGAAAGAAATAATATGAGTCATTCTGTCTCTCTTACTCGGCGCACGCCCACAACACTCTCGCACGGGTAGGCACTCTAACTTAGTGTAGTAGGCGTGCATACCCGTGCGAGAGTGTTGTGGACATGCGCCGAGTAAGAGAGACAGAATGACTCATATTATTTCATGCTCTCTTTAACGACTATACGCTTTCACTTACAGCAGGCTATATACTTTTTCTCCTCTGTACTAATATCTCTATGATCTGAATATTGAAATTCTAAACTGCCCTTAATACCACTGTTGTCAGCTATTCGTCAGAGATTATGTCGTTTCATTTAAAGATAAACAAATATAATTAAAAGAAGGATTTAACATTCTAGGCTTCAAGGGGTAAGGCCACTTCAGATCCCAGAAAAAAAGCTACTTTGGGGATTTTTTTAAGAGTATAATAAAAGCAGTAGAAAATTTATTTGAAGTATTTTATTATACAAATATTTAAGTGTACAAAAGTATTGTTTATCTCTTTAATTCAAAATGGCCATTTCAAAATCCAAGACGACAAAGCACCTTTTATGCGAGGCTTGAAACTGATAAAACGATTGCTCCCATAGATTTCAACCTAAAACAAAAATCCGAAAAAAATTTCATTAACATATCAAAAACTAGTGAATAATGTATAAAATTTGAAAATATCGTGTTTTCGAAAAAGGTGCTTTGTCGTCTTGGATTCTGAAGCGGCCCTTTTGAATAAAACGATAAAAAAATATATATTTTTATTGTACATTTATTTTAAACTAAACAGAGGTGCACTCTCCTGAGAAAAAATAACACTCATTATTTTAATGCGTTAACTTTTTTATTCCTCGCACCTTCAGAATGTTCTTTATGCACAGTGAAGGTTGACTTCCGCTATTAGGAAGATATTTACGATGAACCCAGCCGCTACTGGCACAAGCAGGCACAAGATTAGTTTTGAGTTGCTTCATTTTTGCAACGGAATAAAGTTAGTGTAACCGGTCTTTAATAGAACTTGTAAGCCAAAATAAATACACTGGAATCGGTAACTTTGCTGGGTTTTTAAAAATTCGGTTAGAGAGTCGTTATCCAGATTTTATAAATCTCCATAACCTATAATTTAAATAAACAAAACAAAAATCCAATATAACGACAGTGATGGAACGAACTAATATTTTGAACTTAAGAAAAATTTGTAGGACATGTTTTTCAGACAAATGTGTTAGACCTATGGTAAATATTACCTTAGAAGAAGGTTTGCGCATAACCGACATTTTAATAGATTTTATTAATAGTAAGGTTTGTAATACAAATTTGTAGTAGATTATATATTTAAAGTAATCTTTTATTGTCTTGATACTTTTGCTGTCTGATTCATTAAAATTTTACAATTGTGGTTATAAGTTAAGAATACGACTAAGCCAAATAAAGTTATTGATCTGTGGAGTATAAGAACAGATAAATTGATAACAGTTAAAAGTTAACCTAAAATTCTGTTGAAATTAACCTAAAGACAGTGACAAAAATCCTTACCCATCCATTTGAATGGGTAGCTAACTCACATCGAGACCAAAAATGACACAGACTGTTGACAGTGCTATGAAGAGAAAAAGGCAGCCATTGGCTTGCTTATGTCTTACCTGGTAATTACAAGAGCAAGATAAGCTCCTCTGAAATCTGTCATAATTTTAGATCGATCAGGATTATATTAAGGGAATTTAACCTGCTATTTACCTCTCATAACCCTAAATTGAAACAAGTACACAACAGACACTTAAGAAGCTTATAGTACTGTAGCTATTGAAGCCACCTGTCTAGCTATATAACTATTTTTCTTACCTGTTCCAACACCTTAGTAACAACTAATTAACACACTGTGGCGCTAAATAACCTAGATGTTGATGCGCCCAAATCCCTAAATATCTATCCTAAAAGGTCCCGACAGACGGCAGGTGTGCTTTTAGATTTTAAGGTTTCACCAGCCAGAAATACAATTCATTGTATCTTACCGCGATGTTACCCTATTACTGCAACAAGTACTGCTAGCTTTGTTCTGTTGTTTGTAGATCCTGGCTCGGCTGATGAGCCGTGATATGGTAAAACGCGTCCCGAGATGAATCGACAAATAAGAAAATGCTGCGCCACTGTTGAAATACAGAATTTGTTCATTTTTAGTAGTTGATACTGATTTTTATGTATGTAGGGTGTAACCCTGATGATCGTTGAAAATTTTTTTGTCGGTATGTGTCTTAAGAGCCCGCGATAGAGGGCAGGTATGCTTTCAAATTTTTGGCTTAAAATGAACGGATTAGGCCTATCTACCGCAAAATATGAAATAAAAAAATACCTTATGAATTATTGAGGCAAAATTCTGGCAGTGTCAAGGCAAAGTTCTGGAAGTGTTTCATGTTCATTTAAGATTTTAAAAGAAATATATTCAGTATGTCTATCTTTGTGAATTTTTTTTTTTTCTTCAGTTATTTCTCTTCCATATTATTATCATTATTTTTGTTCGTATTTTAGGATCTATATGATGATAAGTTGCCTCAAAATTTGTGCTCGCTTTGTGTGGATCAACTCACATTGTATTATAAGTTTAAAATAACATGCACCCACAATGAGGAACTTTTAAAATCATATCTTAATGAGAAAGATTCGCAAGTTAAAGAACATGAAAATGAGGAGGATTGCTCTTATCTACTTAGTGTTAATGACAATAATGACTTGCCAAGTTCTGATGATGAGAAGCCCTTAATTTGCAGAGTAAAGAATCCAAGAGTGAAGAAGAAAGTTCTTCGCAAAAATTTAACCAAAAAATGTAGAAATCAAAAATCAAATATTGTTAATGAAAAATTAACCTCCAAATTAAGACTTGAAGAGAAAGACTACTCATGTAAACAATGTAATAAATCCTTTAAATTTAGGTATAAGCTAGTTATGCACATGAGAGTGCATACGAACGAAAAACCATTTCAGTGTGATATTTGTCATTTAACTTTTAGCCTTAATGGAAACTTAAAAAGACATCAAATGATTCATACAGGAGAAAGGCCCCATATTTGTAAAATTTGTGGTAAAGGTAAGTATCCTGTATATACTAGGAAAGTGAATGCCTATTGGGTTAGAAACTTCGAGCATACTGCAGAATTTCTGACGATGATCAATTGTAAAGTATGGCCCGATGAGAAATTCCGCTTTAGGCTCATTGCTTTAACATCGCGTCGAATTGGTTGTTAAAAACTGTAGATCTTAGGGTTTCAATGGTGGATAGTAAAACGACATTCCAGCCGTCTTTCAATATAAAATGCTTCTGATTTCGAAAGGCGTGTGTGCAGAGACTTAAAATCCCTGTTCGTTTCTGTATTACTTTTCTACATGTGGCTAGAAATTGAGAGCTATTTCCGTTGTGAGAAGTACGTAAGACGGAAGTGTGGCTAACAAAAAAGGTTATATGCAATAGTCTGCATCAGGGGAAGAGAGGTTTAGTATCTTTGAAGTGTCCTTGAAAATGAGATAATAAATATTGTTCTTTTGAGCATAGCATATGTGCTGCAAGCAAATCCCCAAAACGACATGTTTGCGGAAATGGCGATTCACGTTGATCTTAAATCACTGTAAATTGTACTCGGTGGGAAACACAGTCTGGACAAGTCATTCCAAAAGGATGAGGCTCTTCATATAAAAGACGCCTTAAAAGGGTTGTACTAAGAGTAACAAGTTGAACTTTAGATTTAGTTTATTTACCAATATTTACGAATTAATAAAGAAACAGACGACAAAAAGGATGGCGCAGCGATTATAAATAAGTCCATTACTATTTGGGCATGTGTAGTGCTACCTATAGGGCACATATACATTAAAAATAAATAAAAAGTTAATTTTAAAAATAATTAAACAGGTTCAAATAGCGCTCAAAAATCATCAAACACGTTTTTGTTTTTGGTCCACTATGAGCAAACGCGCTACCCATTTTGAACAGAGCTTTCTCATGTCGAAATGTTCATCCAAAATATGACCAACATGTTCTTTTGATATCTTTAGGGTGTCGGCCATCTCATGCAATTTCACTTTACGGTCATTCAAAACAATTTTGTGAATTTTTTTTTATGTTGTCCGGTGTAACCATCTCATTTGGCGTCCAGAGCGTTCAGCATCATTTGTATCTATGCGACCGCGTTTAAATTCAGCACAACAGTAAATGAGGAGTGATTTTCCAGGGGCAGAGTCCCCCTAACACTTATCAAGCCATCACTTTGCTTAACGGTCTTTTTTCCCATCAAAGAACACTGTTTAATCAACACACGAAATTCGATTTTTTTCATTGTTTTAAAAATATCAAAAGTAGCGCCACTAAAATCACTGTAAGTTGTAAACTAATCGCCGAAATGTCATGAATAGAGACCGGATTATATGCACTTGCATATTTTCATATGCATTTACATATTTTCATATGCATTTGCACATTTAGACCATTCTCACCGATTATTGCATATTTTACCCAAAATCTAGTAATGATGCATATTTTCCCTGTATTTACAAAAAATATTTCTCGGTATTACTAGACAATTGAATTGCTCAGGGTATTGTTAATGTCGCCGTCTGGAACCGATCTTATCGCCGGAACATTACCTGCAAAATAATCTAAACATCGTTTAGATTATAGTGCCAAGGGAATACCCAAAATTACGACGGTATCTTATTCCTTTGTTTCTTGGTGGGGATATTAAGTGATAAGTAGTTAGTTTCTAAGAATATTTGTTTGAGCGTGGATCAAATAAACAATTTTCTCGAAGACGAATTTTTATTTTAAAACAAGATATCAGTTTTAAACATTATTGTTGACGCGCTTGCATCAGTGTAGTCTTTTTGCAATTTTTAACGTGTTGGGTTAAAGTACCATGCCACCCGTGTGTCGCTTCGTGGGTAGCTGATTATCCTGGGACATTTACATACGACGGAAATGTTTTATATTGTCGAGTTTGCGTGTCGAAATGTATTGATTTCTGTCAAGAAGACCTAATCCGCCTCAAAATTTATGAAATGTATGTAGGACAAAAAGTTCCTTCTTTATTGTCACTTTTCACCGAGGCTGTCTGAGGATAGTTGTGACATAAAAATGTTCCACTACAACACAAAAGGCAAATTATAATGGAATCACGGCGTTTACAACTTAGAATGCAATATTTTGAAAAAATAAATACAGCTAGATCGGAAAATCGAATGATAATCTACCTAGATGAGACACCCACGACACACCCAGTAAAGGATGGATTGATAAATCCAAAAAATGCCACACCAAAGCGCCATCAAATAAAGGTAAAAGAATAACTATTGCGGGGGTCAGAAGAAGGCTGGATACCAGAATGTCTATTTCTAGCAGTCAAGAATATTTCAGATTCCAGCTTAGATTATCATTGTGATACAACCGCTAAAGTTTTTGAAGATTAGCTTCAAAACAAATTCATACCGAATATACCACCGAATAGCTGTATTGTGATGAATAATGCATCCTATCATAGTCGCCAAATGAATAAGGTACCAAATTCCACCAGTAGAAAAAGGGAAATACAAGCCTTTTGTGCGAACGTGACATATATTTCCATGAAAGTTATACAGTTAAACAATTGTTAGAAGTTTTAAAAAAGTTACAATTTTCAAAGGAATATGTTTGTGATAAAATTGCAAAGTAAGCACGACACGAAATAATTCGGCTTCCACCATATTATTGTATCTTTAATGCGATCAAGTTGATATGCATAAAATAAAGTCTAATATACGCGCTCACAATAATACACCCACTTTAAACAGTAGTGTGATTGAGTTGATAAAGACAGAAGTCAAAAATGTACACGTTGAAAACTGGAGAAACTGTTTTTAACACGTCAAAAAAATTGAAAACTCATATAGATGTATATACATAAATATAAATACAGTCGACACTCTATATAGTGAAAGACCAAAATGTTGACCGAAATTTCACTATAGAAAGTTTTTCACTATATAAAGAAAAAAAAATCCATATATATTGCTATGTATGTATTTTATATTAGTAATCATTTACTTGTATTTTATAAGGTACAAGCAACAAAAAAAATTGCAAAATTGAATTATTAGAAAAGATTTTATTAAACATTTGAAAGTTTAAATAGTACATAGCATGTACAGGGCTAAATACATACATAAAGTCTGTACGTTATATCTTTACCCGTACGTCATAGTTTTCAGGCCATATAACAGACGACTATTATATTATTTGTCTCTTCACCAATAAATCGTAGGTATTGGTAAAAGAGACAAAAAATATAATAGTCGTCTGGGATATTGCCTGAAAACTATGACGCACGTGTAAAGATATAACGTACGGACTTTATGTATGTATGTACTACATACGAAATAAAAATAATAATACAAAATCTGTTAATACATATGTATATACTACGTACATACGTACTAGGAAAAATAATCAGTTATTTTCTTTTGAACATTACCTTTGAAAAATAATTGTTGCTCAACAAAATTCTCGCATTTATTCAAATGCATAAAGATTTGATCAGGTACACTTTCCTGGCCCCTGAGAGTAGTTCGCACAATGTCAAATGCATTTCTTATTTCATTTTCACTAAACTTAGCAGGACATTCCCCGGTTTCAGTTTCTTCTTCATGATCTTCTATACTTTTTATATCATCAATTATGTCTTGGTCAGTTGGGAGATCTGTCGTGCCAACATCATTGTCGATTTCTAAGAAATCTTCAAGTAAAAAAATTTGCGTCGACGGTAGCAGTTTTTTGTAGAATACCCCATTGCCATTTTTTTAAGTTAGCGAGATCCATTTCGTCTTCTTCCATTCGTCAATTTTTTCAGTAAAACCTTTTTTAGAAAAGCAGTTTTTGATAGTTTTCTGAGAAAACATTTTCACTCCATACTTTAGCGACTTCGGTTATACACTCTTTAAGGGTAATCAATTTTTGGACTTGAAGGTTGTTATCAATCGCATTAACAATTTTGTGAACATTTCTGTTTCGGTAATGATGTTTTATGTTTTTTATAATACCCTGGTCCATAGGTTGCAATTTGGAGGTCATGTTTGGTGGAAATAAAAAGATCAATTCAATATTCCTTAATCTTTAACTTACAGTAACTGGATGTGCAGGACAATTGTCTATAAACATCACAATCTTTCGCTTTTGGCTTTTCATTTTCGTGTCCAGTTCTTTGACCATCTTTCAAAAATCTCAGAAGTCATCCATGCGTTTTTATTATTGGCGTAATCTAACTCCAGAGATTTAACTCCTTTTAAACAACGGGGATTTTTGCTTTTACCTATGAGCAGTTAATTTCAGTTTTTCTGAGTCCCATCCATGTTTGCTCCAATCATAAGTGTCACCCTTTCTTTACTTGTTTTAACACCAAAACATTTATCACTTTTAAAAGCAAAAGTTTTATTTGGCAAACATTTAAAAACAAACCGGTTTATCACAATTGAAAACGTTTTTTGGCTCGTACTTTTTCAATGCACTTTTTAAAACAATTTCAATCCAAATGTCACAGTCCTCCTGACTAACGCTTGCACTCTCGCCAGACACCGTCTTGAAAACAATTGAATTGTGAGTCTTCCAGGCACTCAACCACCCTTCACTAGCTTGAAAATTAACGCAGTTTAAATTCTTTAGCAAATTGTAGAGCCTTTTGCTTTATTAAATTTCCCGATATTGGTACGTTTTGATGCGTACGGGCCACTTGAAACCATCGTAAAACTGCTTCATTTACATCCTCGTAAGTACTCACCCGTACTCGTTTTCGACTGCTTGGAACACTAGGTTTCTTGATGATACTGTCGCGACGTTTTATTATCAGAGAGACGCAACTTGGGGAAACACCAAATTTTGCAGCAACATCAGTTTTTTTGCAGCCTTTATCAACTTCCTCCAAAACTTTAATTTTCCCAGCTAAACTTAAACACACTCGCTTGGACATCTTACTTGATTCTTAAACAAAAAGAAACTGAACCTGAATTTGCGAATTACTAGGCCTCGACTTTATAAAATGGGTTTTTCCCCGGGTTTCTATAAAATAGGTTATTCCCGGGTTTCTCACAGAAATCTATCAGGATTTATTGCCAACCATTAGGCGTTATAAATGCGTTAAGAACCTTTTCAAAAGAATGCGTCATAAAAATGGAATTCGTGGCTAATGTTAGATAAAAAATTGCAAACCCGAAATTGGCCAAGATCTCAATAAATGCACTATAAAGAGTTTTCTCACTATATAGAGTTTCACTATAAACATTGTCGACTGTAGTTTAAAACCTGTAAAAAAACTTAGTATTGATTTGCAAGATAGCAGCGATAGCGAAATTGAACTAGATATTAATTAAAAACTAAAATTGTAACAAATGTACGCGAGGATACTGTACACTGTTTTAATATATTTGTGTAATTACTATATTGTGTATTATTCAGTAGATAAAACATTAAAATTCAACTGTCTTATCACGATAAAATTTTAAACCCAACAATTATACAGTCAGGTATAGTGCGGTCCTGCACGATGCCTTGTCATTTAACAGCCATAAATTAATCACTTTCGAATCTTGTTGAATTTTGAATGGGTCTAGGTAGCTAAGTCACTTTCTTAGATCGTGAAAAACACTATACCATAATTCTCAAACAAAATGATATTATAACACTTGAAATAAAAATGAAATCTATAGTTTTTGAGTTATGTCGTTTTAGGGGAATAGGGTGAAAGAGGTGGGCACCGATACGCTGTACGGTTTGAATTGTATTATGGAAATTTACTTTGCCTTCACCTGAAAAAGTCAAATTCGTTACTTATTTTAGTACTGCATATTTTCAGAAAAGTACTGAGTAAATCACTTTACCAATTTTTTAAATGGATTTAAATACCACAAAATAACACATTTGATTTTTAATTGTTTTTTTAGGATTTATTCAAGCTACTTCCCTACAAAAACCCATTCTGAAAGGCGCCATAAGGAAAACGTTCAGCGAAATTTTACGTGTAAAATATGTTCTCGAGTATTTATAAGAGCAGCGCCTTATAATTCACACATAAAAAAATACCACCCAACTGAACTTACGAAACTATCTTTAGAAGAATCAACAGAAAAAATTCACAACGACGTAAAATCTCAAAATTTCGAATACAAATGTGAAATTTGTGGAAAAGTATTTGTAAAATTCGTTTTTCTTAAACGTCATACGTCCAGGCATGGAGAGAAGAAGTTTTTGTGCAGCAATTGTGGAAAAGGTTTTGTTAGAAAAGCCGATCTTCAGTCTCATTTTAAGGTAGGCAATAATATTAACGCCTATATTATTCGTTTTAATTGACTTAAAGGATCCGACAAAACTTTCACGGTCTCCCATTCAGCACTTGACTTCTTCTGGATAATTTTTTGCAAATATTTACGAGACATAGAAGAAATCAATTCAGCATAAAACTGGTCTATAATTTGGTACAAAATGTACAGGGTGAATCAACGATAGAATTAAAGTTTATTATTATTATACAATAGTTTTAGGGAATGTTAACGTACACAGTTTAAAATTATTTTTGAGTTATACCGGGTACTTTAAAAAGTGTGGCCGATATAACATATGTTTTTTTTTAAATGAAACATCCTATTTCTAATTTATTTTTAAATTCTGCGTAAAATTTTATAAACTTTTTTATTAATAATATTATATGCCTAAACCTAGTAGTTTCTCTAATATTTCAATTTTTTTTTTAAAAAATACTAGTTTTCAGTTTTGTACAAAATTGCCAGTAGCGCCATTATTTCTGAAAGTGGAATACTCATAATTAGTACGAGCGTTCTATAGAGAAGGAAAAAAAAAATATATGTAAAGAAAATTTGAGTTAGATGCTACAGGGTGTTTTAAAAAAATAAATATGTGCATTTCGACTATTTTAAATTGAAAAATCTCAAATTTTTTTTAATGGCACACCCTGTTATATTATTTATTTTTTCTAATAGATTTTACAAAACCCCCCAACTTTGTATCAAGTATGTCGTATACCTATTTCTAATAGTTTTCGATTTATTTTGAATT
>CM032456.1:215850949-216102585 GCA_019049505.1 Pachyrhynchus sulphureomaculatus | reverse complement strand
CCTCATCGGTGAACAAAATTTTTTCTCGAAAACAGTGGATCTTCTGCAAGCTTGTCAAGAGCCCAACGACTAAAACGGAAACGATTCGGAAGGTCGGTCGGCTTCATTTGTTGCACTAGTTGAATTTTGTATGCTTTTAAAGAAAGATCCTTACGTAAAATATGCCAAGTTGTTGAATATGACAGGCCAAGCTGTTGAGAACGGCGACGAATCGACACTTCACGGTCTTCGCGTACACTCTCCGCTACCGCCCCTATATTTTCTTCACTACGTGCTGGATGTGGTCTATTCGGTCGAGCATTATCCAATAATGAAAATTGGGTCTCAAACTTATTGATGGTAGAGCGAATTGTGCGTTCGGTAGCCGATTATGTGGACCATAAGTTGCTCTAAGCGCCCGATACACATTCCTCGTAGAACGCCCATTTTCGTAATAAAGTTGAACAATTTGTAGACGCTGTGCCGGGCTAAGTCTTTCCATTATGAATTGTCAAACACTACTGAACAGGAATGCCACTTCAGTTGACACGACGCATGCGCAATCTGCAATTAAATCCCCATCACAAAAAGTACCTCTAAATGAATCACCCTTCATATATATATATATATATATATATATATATATATATATATATATATATATATATATATATATATATATATATATATACAGTGGCGTGCAAAAGTTTCCGGCCAGTGACATTTTGTACTCTAATTTATTAAAATTTATTAAAACAAAAGATTAATGATTTTCAATCATTATGAGATGTGAGTATGAGATATAGGAAACAAAATAATATAGTAAAAGAATATTATTTATGTTTGTGAATATATTTATTATTGTTATTCTTATATTTATATGTGCGAAAGTTTCCGGCCACTTTATACTACGAGAAAAATTATTAGTCCATATGCTCTATAATAGACTTAAATTATATTTTTATGTTAGTTTTTAATTTAGTTTGGACCAAATTAGAATTAGCAAGCTGCTTTTTTAAACTAAGAGTTATTTTAAGCTTAGGACAATATTTTATGTTTGCTAGATGTGGTGTCCGCCTACACCTCCGCAACAAGATACTGATGTGTACATGAATCAAACTATGTCATTCTTGTATAATGACAGTGTAATGACAGAGTCCCAACTGCCTCCTATTTATGTTAAGAAAGACGTCAAACGAAGATTAGAAGGAAGTTTTGGCTTAGATTATAGACGGCCTCTAAAAATTCCAAGAAAAGAAGATGCCTCAAATGCGCCCCGTTCGCTGTTTCATTCTCCAGCCCTTTTAAAGATGAGAAGGGATTTAAAATTACAAAAGTATCGTGGTTTAATAAGGCCGTCTATAACTTTACCTGGGAAACCAAATACATCCAAACCCGCAAGCGAACAGTCTGTGTATCACAACTGGACCATTCATGAAGATATGTCGTTGTTAAAAGTTATTCAGACATTCCAAGGCTTACCCCTTAACTTGATTGTCATGTCACCTGGTCAGACACCTAACTGGGATTTTGTAGCGGATTACGTCAACACCGTTTCCATAACTTACAGATCACCTAAGCAATGTAGACAAAGGTAATAATAAAAAAGATCGTTAGTTAAGTTTAGAAAAATTATTTTCTTATCTTGACAAAAGTTCATATGGCTACTTCAAGAAGAAAACAACTTAAAATATGCTTATGATGAAACATTTCCGCAACCCACACGTAATTTCCAAATATTTTATAAAATATATGGGTCATTCTATGGCAAATCGACCACTTTTGACCCCGACACCTTTCGATTTGGCTGAAAGTTTTAATCTTTTTTTACCCTATGAAAAACGGTTCTCAGAATTTTTTCAATTTTTTTTACCTACCTCAAAAAAAGTTGCCATAACTTTGTCAAAAATTGGCCGATCGAGACGTTTTTTTTTTACAATTTTCGTAATTAAATGTACTTTAAAAAAAAAAATACAAAAAAGATTTTAAATAATAAAATCTATGAAATTTTTGCCTTTTTTGAGAAAAACCGTCAATTTTTTGAAGTTCGCCATTTTTAGTGTTCCGTACGGAACATTTATAAGATCACTTCGATGTCTGTCCGTCTGTCATACCCGATTTTTTCTCCGAAACTATGTGACATAGAAAGTTGAAATTTGGTAATAATATAGGAATTGAGGCCTCATCAGAGCCATGTAGTTTTGAAAGTTAAATTTTGAATTAAGGGGTTAGTTTTGGGGGGTAAAATCGGAAGTGAAAAAAAAAAATTTTTACTAGTGTGGTGTCAAATGAAAGCTTGTGAAAACACGAGTAATATATATATATATATATATATATATATATATATATATATATATATATATATATATATATATATATATATATATTATAATGTAATACTTGCACGCACTTTTCTTTGTTTCGGGTCTTCCATTAAGGACTTGACAACTTTTTTTTGAAATAAAACGCAACCCATTTGAGACATTTCGAAAATTTTCCTATCGGCTTGAAGTACAATCAAAACATTTATGTATGGAATTCGACTTCATTCATATGTCCACCACGGGCATGTTTGCAGCGGTCGATTCGTTGAACCCAATTTTCGATGACTCGGCCACACATTTCGACGGAAACGGCCGCTATCTCTCTTTCAATATTGGCTCTGAGCTCCTCTAACGACGCAGGCTTGTTAGCATAGACCAATGATTTAACGTACCCCCATAAAAAGAAGTCTAGAGGTGTTAAATCACACGATCTAGGCGGCCATTCGACGGGACCATTTCTCGATATAACACGTTCACCGAATTTAGATTGCAGTAAGTCGATTGTTACACACGCTATGTGGCTTGTGGCGCCGTCTTATTGAAACCACATATCATTAATGTCTAGCCCATGCAATTGATCAAAGAAATAACGTTGCAACATGCCTCTGTAGCGATCTTCATTGACTGTAACGGCGGTTATTTTCATCAACGAAAAAGAACGGCCCAATGACACCACCGGCATGAAAACCGCATCAAACAGTAATTTTTTGTGGATGAAGTGATGTTTCTTCAAGCACATGAGGGTTTTCACCTGACCAATAACGCATATTCTGTTTGTTGACGAAGCCGTTTATCCAAAAATGCGCTTCATCACTAAAGATGATTTTGCGATGAAATTGGTCATCTTCTTCCAACATTTCTAGAGCCCAATTCGAGAACGTACGTCGCTTCATATGATCGAGTGACTTTAGTTCTTGAGTTAACTTTAACTTATAAGGGTGCAGGCCAAGATTCTTTCGCAAAATTCGCCATAGTGTGGTCTGAGCGATGCCCAATTCTTGAGAACGCCTTGAAATCGACTGTTTTGGTTCGTTTGAGATGGACACTTGAACGGCAGCAATATTCTGGCCACTTCGACCAACCCGTTGTCTCACTGGCACGGGAACATCCAGCAGCGAATATGTTAACTCAAATTTTTTCACTAGACTATGAATTGCTTGTCTACTGGGACGAGAATTACGACCAAAAATTGGCGTTAACGCTCTTAAAGTTGCAGTCACCGACTCCAAATTTTGGTAGTAAATTTTAATTATTTGTAAACGTTCTTCGTTCGTGTACTTCACCATGATGAAAATGTTGACTTTACTGAATGTTTTGACGTTGAAAGTTCGGTGATTGGCTTAAGGGTGCGTTCACAGTGAAATTTTAAAGTTGTCAAGTCCCAAATGGAAGACCCTTTATTATTTTAAAAAAATCGAGAAAAATCGCTGTCCACCCGCCTTATCTCGAAAAGTACTTGTCAAAAAATTTTGAAAAAGTTCTGGAATATTCTCCACGGCGTGTACATTGAACGAAAATTATCACGAGTGCATTACCTGTAATAATTTATCTGGTATATAAAAAAACAGAAATTTCAAGGTCATCAATTTTCGGATTGGAAATAAACTTTGTTGAAAACTCATTTGGGGTGTGTTTTGTGAAGTCACTGATCATTTTATACTTCCGTTACAACATTTTTTATTTTAAAAGCAATCAACGTACGTAACACTAATTGCGCAAGTTCATCTTGCACTTGACCGGTTATTTATTATTATTTTTTTTCTTAAAAAAAACTTCAATCAATTCTGCAGTTATCCCCGCCAATCCCAGAGTGGGCCGAATTTTTTTTTCTATTTTTTTTTAATTGAAAAAATTTTTTTTCAGTTTTTCACAATTTTTTAATTTTCTTTAATTATTTATATTTAATTTATAGTCTAAACTTACAAATAATGACTAGGATTCTACGTTTGATACGATTAACATTCACTATTTTTAATACTAATTCAACAAATAATTTATTTCATTTTTGTTTGGCGTTTGAATAATTTTGTTCGCTATAATTGTGTTTCACATTATAAAATAATTTCCTAAGCATATTATAATAAATTTTAATCTGACATAAATAGTATTCAAATTCAGCACATTAGTAAGCTAGGGCATGACAATCGCAGACTTACCTACGGCCAATTCACTAGATCCACGCGAATCTATTCTATTTCATAAGCCGACCACCACTTTATATTGAGATCCAAAACATAAGCTATGTATCTGTCATGTGTTTTAGTGTTTATTGAAAGTGTTTCGTTATCACGTTTGTTGAAAAAGAACAAATTTATCTATAAATTGTTCTATTTAAACAAACGTGATAACAAAACACTTTCAGTAAACACTGAAACACATGACAGATACATAGCTTATGTTTTGGATCTCAATATAAAGTGGTGGTCGGCCTATGAAATAGAATAGATTCGCGTGAATTGACCGATCTAATTAATGTGCTGAATTTGAATACTATTTATGTCAGAATTTATTATAATATGTTTAGGAAATTATTTTATAATGCGAAACACAATTATAGTGAACAAAATTATTCAAACGCCATAGAAAAATGAAATAAATTATTTATTGAATTAGTATTAAAAACAGTGAATGTTAATCGTATTAAACGTAGAATCCTAGTCATTAGTTGTAAGTTTAGACTATAAATTAAGTATAATATACCGTGAAATCATTTACTTGCATTTATTTTATTATATAAACAGTTTCTAAAAAAAAAAATTAAAAAATTATGAAAAACCGAAAAAAAATTTTTTCAATTAAAAAAAAAATAGAAAAAAAAATTCAACCCACTCTGGGATTGGCGGGGATAACTGCAGAGTTTATTGAAGTTTTGTTTAAGAGAAAAAAAAATGACGAACTTCAAAAAATTGACGGTTTTTCTCAAAAAAGGCAAAAATTTCATAAATTTTATTATCTAAAAATTTTTTGTATTTTTTTTAAAAAAGTACATTTATTTACGAAAATTTTGAAAAAAAAAGTCTCGATCGGCCAATTTTTGACAATTTGAAAAAAAGAGCAATTTTTTTTTTTAAAATTCATAAATTTTTTTGAGGTGGGTAAAAAATTTGAAAAAATTCTGAGAACCGTTTTTCATAGGGTAGAAAAAAATAAAAAACTTTCAGCCAAATCGAAAAGGGTCGGGGTCAAAAGTGGTCGATTTGGCATGGAATGATCCATAAATAATTAACTCTATTAGATTTCCCATAAAAGTCATTATTTCCTATTGCACTTAAACTATTTTTAATAAATGTCTCTTCAAGAAATAAGCCAGTTGTTTCTATTTTAACCGACTTTAAGGTGTTTTCTTTTTAACTGACAGTATACTAAGATCTTTCTAACGCGAACAAATACAGTGTGCGTCACCAAAATATTAGGTTTCTGCCAGAGGTCGCCGCACTCTGGGAAAAATAAGACATTTTATGGACAAAAATTGAGACGTGACGTACATTTTGACCAATTTGTATATTTTTTTGTTTGTAGGCAGCTGAATGCTAATTGTAATAAACAAAATATTACCCAAATTAATAACTACTCAGTATATATCACCCACTACACCAAACACTTTATTGTTGCATTCAAGTGAGTGCAAAAATAAAGTGTTTGGTGTAGTGGTGATATATACTGAGTAGTATCATTGTGCCAAAGATTCCACATTCCCAACTTAACCCAAATTAATGTTAAACAAACCATTTCTAATTACAGTTTTTATTTTTTTAATTATAAAATTGGGATTAGTAACTAAGTAGGAATCTTTTGTGCTAACCTCATTAATCTGTAGTAGACGTGATATCCAACTAGGAATAAAAATTTAAACAAATGTTTATGATCACCACTTACGAGGCTCGTTTGAAAAGTCCGTGCAAAAATAAAAACTACTTATGTGTTTAGGGTAAACCTTTTTTATTTTTCGACATAGTCTCCTTTTAGGCTTATACACTTCGTCCAACGATGTTCTAGTTTGTTGATCCCTTCCGAATAATAGGATTTGTCCAAGTCTGCAAAATATCCATTAGTGTCTGCAATCACCTCCTCGTTTGAATAAAATCTTTGCCCCGCCAGCCATTTCTTCAAATTGGGGAACAAATAGTAGTCCGAGGGAGCCAAGCCTGGAGAATAGGGGGGATGTGAAACGAGTTGGAATCCTATTTCCATTAATTTTGCGACCACAACTGCTGAGGTGTGTGCTGGTGCGTTGTCGTGATGGAAAAGGACTTTCTTGTGGGCCAATCGCGGGCGTTTTTCTTGCAGCTCGGTTTTCAAACGGTCCAATAACGATGAATAATATTCACCTGTAATAGTTTTACCCTTTTCCAGATAGTCGATGAGGATTATCCCTTGCGAATCCCAAAAGACAGTCGCCATAACCTTTCCGGCCGAAGGAACGGTCTTCGCCTTTTTTGGTGCAGATTCCCCCTTGGTAACCAATTGTTTAGATTGTTGTTTGGTCTCAGGAGTATAGTAATGTATCCATGTTTCATCCACAGTGACGAAACGACGCTTAAAGTCCTCCGGATTCTTCTGGAACAGCTGCAAACCATCCTTGCAACACTTCACACGATTCCGTTTTTGGTTAAGCGTGAGCAATCGCGGCACCCATCTTGCGGATAGCTTTCTCATGTCCAAATGTTTATGCAAAATATTATGTACCCGTTCAGTCGAGATGCCCACAGCACTAGCAATCTCACGCACCTTAACTCTTCTGTCATCCATCACCATATCATGGATTTGATCAATGATTTCTGGAGTCGTAACCTCCACAGGCCGTCCAGAACGTTCAGCGTCACTCGTGCCCATATGGCCAGTCCGAAAATTTTGAAACCACTTATAAACTGTTCTAATCGAAGGTGCAGAGTCACCATAATGTTTATCAAGCTTCTCTTTAGTCTCCTGAGGCGTTTTGCCTTTCATAAAGTAATGTTTAATCACCACACGAAATTCTTTTTCGTCCATTTCTTGAAA
The DNA here is from genome assembly GCA_019049505.1 of Pachyrhynchus sulphureomaculatus. Taxonomy (NCBI): domain Eukaryota; kingdom Metazoa; phylum Arthropoda; class Insecta; order Coleoptera; family Curculionidae; genus Pachyrhynchus; species Pachyrhynchus sulphureomaculatus. The sequence continues at coordinate 216,095,284 of CM032456.1, read as the reverse complement.
ATCACTCGACTTCCTTGATTCACACGAATGCCAAACACAAAGAAATAGACCAATATGGCTGAAACTTGGTGTGCGTTCATTCAAGAGATGCTACTAACTAAACATGACCTCGATACGCCCCGGTGGTGCCATCTCTCGGACTTTGTACGGACTTTTCAAACCAGCCTCGTATGTTTATTATTGCTGACAATTGTTTCGACACACTGTGTCTTCTTCTGGAGTACGATGTAAATTAATTAACAAAGTATGTTTCAGAATACATAGTTTACCTAATTACAAGTACTAAATTCATTAACAATTTTACCTTGATACCTAGAATAAGGTCAATAAAGGAGACCCTCCCCCATCTAATTGATCGTTGAGTAATAAACCTGAGGATTTTTTCCGATTAATTTCTACCTGTTCTAAACAATCCAGTAATTTTCCTTTCTTTCCGTTATACAAAATTTTGAAATCTTCATTGAATGTATGATTTTCCTCTGTTAAATGTTTGGCGTAATGAGATTTGTTATTTTTCATTCTAAAGCTATGTTTATGTTCGGTTATTCTTTTATAAAAAGGTCTGCCTGTTTGTCCTATATACGTTTTATTGCAACTGCCACAGCATAATTCGTAAACCCCCGATTTATTTTGTTTTTTTGTTTTGCTGTTATTATTTTTAATATATCGAGATAATGTGTTATTTGTACGGAAAGGGATATTTACATGATTTCTATGGAAAAAATTTTATTAGTTAGTTTTCCGGTATAGGTGAGTGTATGAAATTTTTCTTTGTTTAGTTATTTGTACGGGTACACCAGTCCTATTGCTCTTTTAAATTGTTTTTTCATTAAAATATTATCTACGAAATCGCTACTATATCCATTGTTTATACTAATTTGTTTTATAATATGTAATTCTTTCTGAAAATTTTCTTCCGTTAATGGTGTATTTATTAGTCTATGAATGAAACTATTATATGCCGAGATTTTATGTGTGAATGTCTGTAAAGCAAGTCAATATATCATCTACATACCGGTACCAATAAAATAAATTTTTAAAAAGATGAGTATTACTGATTTGTTCTTCTAAATGGTCCATGAAAATTTCAGATAAATTTGGACTAAGAGGGTTTCCCATTATTAAACCTTTCTTACTTACGTAAATGTTATCGTTAAATTCAAAATAATTCTAATCTAAGCACAATGTTAAGATATCTAATATTTCTTGTTTAATTATTGGGTTAACATTATTTTTATTGAGTAATCTTAGGACCAAATTTATAGCGTCTGATGGTGGTATACAAAATCTTTTTCCTAGTATACCACCATCAGACGCTATAAATTTGGTCTAAAGATTACTCAATAAAAATAATGTTAACCCAATAATTAAACAAGAAATATTAGATATCTTAACATTGTGCTTAGATTAGAATTATTTTGATTTTAACGATAACATTTACGTAAGTAAGAAAGGTTTAATAATGGAAAACCCTCTTAGTCCAATTTTATCTGAAATTTTCATGGACCATTTAGAAGAACAAATCAGTAATTTTCATCTTTTTAATAATTTATTTTATTGGTACCGGTATGTAGATTATACCGCTTTACAGGCACAGATCGACAATTAAAACTTTTTCTAGTTTTTATTAACCAACTTCATAATAATATTACTTTTACAACAGAAATTGAAACGAATAAATTGATTAATTTCCTAGATTTAAAAATATCAAACAAAATGAATAAACACGATTTTGAAATCTTCCATAAACCAACATACTCAGATATAACTATACACGCTAATTCTAACCACCCATTCACACATAAAATCTCGGCTTATAATAATTTCATCCATAGACTAATAAATACACCATTAACGGAAGAAAATTTTCAGAAAAAAATACATATTATAAAACAAATTAGTATAAACAATGGATATAGTAGTGATTTCGTAGATAGGACTAGTGTACCCGTACAAACAACTAAACAAAGAAAAATTGCATACACTCACCTATACCGGAAAACTAACTAATAAAATTCCAAATTTTTTCCATAGAAATCATGTAAATATCTCTTTCCGTACAAATAACACATTATCTCGATATATTAAAAATAATAAAAGCAAAACAAAAAAAGAAAATAAATCGGGGGTTTACGAATTATGCTGTGGCAGTTGCAATAAAACGTATATAGGACAAACAGGCAGACCTTTTTATAAAAGAATAAACGAACATAAACATAGCTTTAGAATGAAAAATAACAAATCTCATTACGCCAAACATTTAACAGAGGAAAATCATACATTCAATGAAGATTTCAAAATTTTGCATAACGGAAAGAAAGGAAAATTACTGGATTGTTTAGAATAGGTAGAAATTAATCGGAAAAAATCCTAAGGTCTATTACTCGACGATCAATTAGATGGGGGAGGGTCTCCTTTATTGAACTTATTCTAGGTATTAAGGTAAATATTGTTAATGAATTTAGTACTTGTAATTAGGTAAACTAAGTATTCTGAAACATACTTTGTTAGTTAATTTACATCGTGCTCCAGAAGAAGACACAGTGTGTCGAAACAATTGTCAGCAATAATAAACATAAGTTGTGATCAGAAACATTTGTTTAAATTTTTATTCCTAGTTATTATGGATCTCCATCAAGTAACGGCTAAGTCAGTGCAGTGATATCCAAACCACATTATCGGAAGATTGTACTCTTCCACTATTTTACTGTTTTGCTTATACTTCTCGCTCGCCAAGGACCTTGACGGGGGACTACCTACTATCTAAGAACATCTTTATTGCTTTACGGTTAAGTATATTTTTGTTGACGACGGCTCTCGATTCATTCAGTCTGTCCGGTTTCCAACATAAATCTCTCTCGCGAACGACCGAAACACTGTCTCTATCATCATTAGGATCGGCTCCCAATCCTTCCAAGTCCGACCTCAAATATGCGTTCCACCCGAGTAGAGACCGAGAAAAACGCTGTCTTCATCGCCAGTCTCTTCCAGTCCTAAAGCTTCTTCTCCAAAACATGCTTTTACAGCAATGTCTGCTTTCGAGAATTTGCTGATGTCTGTTGCGTAGCAGCATGATATCGTATGTGGCCTAGCCAAATGGATTACAAGTTTTAAATTAGAACAAGTCCAAAAAAAATAGTTGTTCCTCTAAATATACAGGGTTACAGGGAAAGTCGTTCTAGATAATTAAGGACGTTATAGTTTAGGTCGTTTCTGACCGATTTGACTCTATGACATGATGTCCTAAACTTAACCGTTTTCGAGATATTGAAGTTTAAAGATTTTCTAAAAAAAAACATGTTTTTTTTGCTTTTATATCGATTTTTTTTTTACTAGAGGTTCTCGAGTGCGTTTTTTTGGTTATTTTTAGTTAGTCTGTATGTCAAGTATCAAAAATCATCAAAACAATTTGAACTAGTTACTAACAGTTTCAAATGGCGGCTTGTTAATGTTTCTAAATTACGAATTTTTACCAAGTGTTTCCTACTTTAAATCAATAAAGAGAGAAAAAAAAATGTATGGAAGTTATTCTGCAAATTATTTTAAAAACTTTTACGTCTTTTTAGCTATCAAAAAAGGTATAATACTAGGAGTTTAATAGGAAAACTGTACACAGAATGACACCTAAAGCGGGCTCGGGTAGCAAAAGGTAAATTTTTAGTTCTAGGTGAAAATACGAAAAATACACAAATAAAACAAAAAACCTTGCAATTTAATATTTTTTATTAATTATAATTCATGTTCTATATGGTCGCCCCTATTTCTAACACAAATTCTCATTCTTTTTCTTAAATTACTTTTCACAACGCTGGTTGTGAGGTGCCGCCTCATTTCGTCAGCCGCATCAATTATTTTTTGTCTTAGGACATCTACGTTTTCGATAGGAGTCATCTGGTCGTATACGAGACTTTTTATGTGACCCCACACATAAAAATCCATCGGTGTTAGGTCTGGGCTTCTCGCCGGCCAAGGTATGGGTCCGCTTCTTCCAATCCATTTGTTGGGATAATTGTCATTGAGCCATGCACGAACACTTCCTCTGTAGTGAGCTGGGCAGCCATCGTGTTGAAAGTACATGTTTTGTCTCAAACCAATAGGTAGGTCTTCCATCAAATTACGTAAATCGTTCCGCAAAAAATTGTTGTATTCCTCGCCATTCAAATTATCTGGCAGGAAGAATGGCCCAACCAAATAATTTGAAATTATACCCATCCACACATTTATCTTGTTTGTGATCCTTTTGTTCTTTTTTTGTTTGGGTTGCCTTCCTCTTTAGAAGCCCAATAGTGGGCATTATAGTAGTTTGTAAGACCGTCTTTGTCGAATTTCGACTCGTCAGTCCATAGTATTTTCTTAAAAAAAGATGCATCTTCGACATCGGTATTGAGCATAAATCTGCAGAAATACCAAGCTCTTGTGCGACAACATTTGTAGATGTGGTTGGGTCCACCTCAAAGAGACGTCGTATTTCATTTTCTTCGTCTTCGTCAAAGATACGTGGTCGTCCTATGTCAGTCCGCCGTCTTTGTACGGAACCAATTTCTCGTAGTCTTCGATAAGTTCCATCAAATACGCTAACATCAGGTACACGACGAGTAGGATATCGCAGTATGTATTCATCACGTGCACGCGACGACACTCCTTCGCAAAATCCGTAACCCATTAGGATGTCAGCATATTCCTCGTTGGTATACGTTGCCATATTCACAAGCAGAGATCAAATCCAATTAGAGCCAATTCACACAGTCAGAAGATGAAACACAGATATTTTTGAAAAGCACGGTATAGCACATCTACCACGGACGAATCGCATGAGCAGACTAAAAATCATTCAATAATGTTTAGTGAACAGAAAATGTCACTCGCACAGAGAGTACCCCGACCGGAAAAATGCAACCCTTTTTATTGTTTGAAGGTGCAGGTAGTAAACCGATAATTGGTAGTATCTAAATTCTATTATTATGTTACTCTACATTTGGGCCTATTGAAATCTCGTTTTCTTAGAATTTTCAATAGATCCAGTAGATATTATACCGTTTTAGATAGCTAGAAAGACGTAAAAGTTTTTAAAATAATTTGCAGAATAACTTCCATACATTTTTTTTCTCTTTATTGATTTAAAGTAGGAAACACTTGGTAAAAATTCGTAATTTAGAAACATTAACAAGCCGCCCTTTGAAACTGTTAGTAACTAGTTCAAATTTTTTTGATGATTTTTGATACTTGACATACAGACTAACTAAAAATAACCAAAAAATCGCACTCGAGAACCTCTAATAAAAAAAAATCGATATAAAAGCAAAAAGAACATGTTTTTTTTTTTAGAAAATCTTTAAACTTCAATATCTCGAAAACGGTTAAGTTTAGGACATCATGTCATAGAGTCAAATCGGTCAGAAACGACCTAAACTATAACGTCCTTAATTTTCTAGGACGACTTTCCCTGTAACCCTGTATACACATAAGCGTACATTTATAGCAACCTAATTGAACGATCTAACGTACAAAAAATCAAATTTCTACATACGAATATCGATTTTTGTTTTAACACCCAGGATTTATAGATGTACAGATTGAAAAATGTTTTTTTTTATTAAACAAAGGTAAATATAAACTAAATTCAATTTTTTTTTGTAAAATTTGCACAATATCTGGGTGCAAGGAGCCGCTTGTTTATTTGTTCTTAGTGTTCCGTACGGAACACTTATAAGATCACTTCGGTGGCTTGCCTGTCCGTCTGTCTAACAGTCACAACCAGTTTTCTCCGAAACTATTTGACATAGAAAAATGAAATATGGTATAGTATTTTTCACGATCTAAGACAGTGACTTAGCTACCTATTCCCATTCAAAATTCAACAAGATTCGAAAGTGATTAATTTATGGCTGTTTAATGATAAGGCATTGTGCCGGGCCGCTCTATACTTGATTGTATAATCGTTGAGTTTAAAATTTTATTGTGATAAGTGAATTTTAATGTTTTATGTACTGAATAATACACAATATAGTAATTATACAAATATATTAAAACAGTGTGCAGTGTCCTCGCTTATATTTGTTACAATTTTAGTTATTAATTAATATCTAGTTCAATTTCGCTATCGCTACTCTCTTGCAAATCAATAATAATTTTATTTTACAGGTTCTAAACTATTTATATTTATGAACATACATCTATATGAGTTTTCAATTTTTTTGACGTGTTAAATACAGTTTCTCCAGTTTTCAACGGTTACATTTTTGACTTTTGTCTTGATCAACTCAATCACACTACTGTTTAAAGTGGGTATATTATTGTGAGCATGTAGATTGGACTTTATTTTATGCCATATCAACTCGATCGCATTAAAGATACAATAGTATGGTGGAAGACGAATTATTTCGTGTCCTGCTTGCTTCCTTTGAAAAATTGTAACTTTTTAAAGCTTCTAACAATTGTTTAACTGTTTAACTTTCATGGAAATATATGTCACGTTCGCACAATAAGGCTTCTATTTCCTTTTTTCTACTGGTGGAACTTGATACCTTATTCATTTGGCGTCTACGAGGCTGGTTTGAAAAGTCCGTGCAAAATCCGAGAGATGGCACCACCGGCGCGTATCGAGGTCATGTTCTCTTGAATGAACGCACACCAAGTTTCAGCCATATTGGTCTATTTCTTTGTGTTTGGCATTCGTGTGAATCAAGGAAGTCGAGTGATTTTCAAGAAATGGACGAAAAAGAATTTCGTGTGGTGATTAAACATTACTTTATGAAAGGCAAAACGCCTCAGGAGACTAAAGAGAAGCTTGATAAACATTATGGTGACTCTGCACCTTCGATTAGAACAGTTTATAAGTGGTTTCAAAATTTTCGGACTGGCCATATGGGCACAAGTGACGCTGAACGTTCTGGACGGCCTGTGGAGGTTACGACTCCAGAAATCATTGATCAAATCCATGATGTGGTGATGGATGACAGAAGAGTTAAGGTGCGTGAGATTGCTAGTGCTGTGGGCATCTCGACTGAACGGGTACATAATATTTTGCATAAACATTTGGACATGAGAAAGCTATCCGCAAGATGGGTGCCGCGATTGCTCACGCTTGACCAAAAACGGAATCGTGTGAAGTATTGCAAGGATGGTTTGCAGCTGTTCCAGGAGAATTCGGAGGACTTTAAGCGTCTTTTCGTCACTGTGGATGAAACATGGATACATTACTATACTCCTGAGACCAAACAACAATCTAAACAATGGGTTACCAAGGGGGAATCTGCACCAAAAAAGGCGAAGACCGTTCCTTCGGCCGGAAAAGGTTATGGCGACTGTCTTTTGCGATTCGCAAGGAATAATCCTCATCAACTATCTGGAAAAGGGTAAAACTATTACAGGTGAATATTATTCATCGTTATTGGACCGTTTGAAAACCGAGCTGCAAGAAAAACGCCCGCGATTGGCCCACAAGAAAGTCCCTTTCCACCACGACAACGCACCAGCACACACCTCAGCAGTTGTCGTCGCAAAATTAATGGAAATAGGATTCCAACTCGTTTCACATCCCCCCTATTCTCCAGACTTGGCTCCCTTGGACTACTATTTGTTCCCCAATTTGAAGAAATGGCTGGCGGGACAAAGATTTTATTCAGACGAGGAGATGATTGCAGACACTAATGGATATTTTGCAGACTTGGACAAATCCTATTATTCGGAAGGGATCAACAAACTAGAACATCGTTGGACGAAGTGTATAAGCGTAAAAGGAGACTATGTCGAAAAATAAAAAAGTTTTACCCCAAACACATAAGTAGTTTTTATTTTTGCACGGACTTTTCAAACCAGCCTCGTATGATGCTTTATCCAGCACAATACAGCTATTCGGTGGTATATTCGGCATTAATTTGTTTTGACGCCAATCTTAAAAAATTTCAGCGGTCGTATCACAATTCTCCAAGCTGGAATCTGAAATATTCTTGACTGCTAGAAATAGACATTCTGGTATCTAGCCTTCTTCTGGCCCCGCATGTAAAATAGTTTTGCCTTTATTTGATGGAGCTTTGGTATGGCATTTTTTGGAGTTATCAATCCATCCTTTACTGGGTGTGTCGTGGGGGTCATGCCAAGTCTTATCTAGATTATCGGAATCTGAAATATTCTTGGCTGCTAGAAATAGACATTCTTTTACCTTTATTTGATGGAACTTTGGTGTCGCCTTTTTTGGATTTATCAATCCATCCTTTACTGGGTGTGTCATGGCTGTCATACCAAGTTTTATCTAGGTAGATTATCGTTCGATTTTCCGATCTAGCTGTATTTATTATTTCAAAATCTTCCATTCTGTGTTGTAAGCGCCGTGATTCCATTATAACTTGACTTTTATCTTTTTTTTGAACACAAACCAAACGAAGCAAAATACTCCATAAAGTTGTAGTGGAATGCCAAACACAAAGAAATAGACCAATATGGCTGAAACTTGGTGTGCGTTCATTCAAGAGATGCTACTAACTAAACATGACCTCGATACGCGCCAGTGGTGCCATCTCTCGGACTTTGCACGGACTTTTCAAACCAGCCTCGTATGTATATATATACAGTAGAATCTCACAAATTAGAACCACTTTGTGCACCGGGTAGTTCGAATTTCTGGACATTTTTTTTTTCACAGAAAATGATAAAATTATAATAAAACTAGTTATGTAAGCTTTATTTTAACACAAAACATTTTTTATGTATTAAGATTTAATTAATTAAATATATTAAATTCATAGAAAAACTTGTAAAAAGTTTTTTAATTATTAGGTATTTAATTGGTTTTTAACATAAAATCAGTAATACTTTTTTGTTTTTTTGATTTATTTAAACTGGATACAACTTTCACACGTATGAACACTTCACTTTGACCTTCAGTCATCAACTGACCCAAATTTGTACAAGCATATCAAATTTCACACGCATATGACCGAATAGTACACACCACGAATAACTCGGTGACTCCCCGTTTTATTTTTACTTTAATGAGCGAAAAAAAAAAAATAATTTGTAGTGAAAATACAAAAAAAAAGTAAAAAAAACTTCCAGAAATTAGAACCCCCTGTTCTAATTTTAGAGCGTTTAATTTGGTTTTTCGCCTATTTAGTTCAAAATCATAGAAAAAAAAAATATTTTCTAGTGGAAATAAAAACCAAAAAAAACAACACTTCCAGAAATTAGAACCACAGGTTCTAATTTCAGAGCGTCCAATACATTGAAACGGCCGGTTCTAATTTCTGGACGGTTCGAATTTGTGAGATTCTACTGTATATATACGTGGGTAAATCAAATATAAACGGTAATTTTGCTATTGTTCTTAGAATGCAGTTCTTAGCTAGATGATGTTGTGTGGAGTAGATGTTTGGTTTGTGAGGAGTGGGGGAACCGGATGGGTTCGCGCGCCAACTCGTCTTTTTCGTCAGTACAGCCATGGCCGAGCAAGAGGTACCTTCGTCTGTTGCGAAAACGTATTATCATCAAGTTTTTAACCAATGAAGGCGTTAAACTGTCAGAAATTTTAACCCGTTTGAAGGCACAGTTTGGGAACAGTACACTGTCGTGTGTATACGTGGGCGAGAGAATTTAAGGGCGGACAAGAACGGGTTGAAAACGAAAGTCGTGATCGACGCCCTACGTCAAGCCTTACAGATGACAACATCCGTGACATTAGACACCTTATCGAAGGTGATCGCCGATTAACCATTGAAGAAATTTCCTCAGAAGTGGGTATCAGCTATGGAAGTGTTCAATCCATAATTACTGATCGACTCGGTTTCAGAAAAATTACTGCTCGATGGGTTCCAAGGTTGTTGACTGGAAACCAAAAACAGGTCAGGTCGGAGATCGCTGAAAGGTTTCTGAATCGATTTCAGCAAGAAGGGGAGGCCTTTTTAAAGCGCATAGTGACATGTGATGAGACGTGGGTACATCACTACACTCCCGAGTCCAAAATGGCACGTAAGGAGTGGCGAAGAAAGAATGAAGGTTCTCCAGTGAAGGCCAAAACTCGTCTCTCTGCTGGAAAAGTCCTTGCAACGATTTTTGACTCTAGGGGAATTTTACTGATTGATTTCCTGCACGATCAACGTACGGTGAATGCGGCTTACTACTGCCAGTTGTTACTGTTGGCAAAAGCCGCCTATCGAAAGAAAAGACGGGACATGCCCATCAGAGATGTCATTCCCCTCCAGGACAACGCCAGGCCTCACACTGCGGCTTTGACAAGGGATACACTGGAAGAAATGGGCTGGGAAACCCTCGAGCACCCTCCTTATAGCCCTGACTTATCCCCCTGTGACTGTTTTGTTTGCGCCTATGAAAAAATCACTGGAAGGACAGCGATTTGGAAGCGATGAAGAAGTTGAGGAACACGTGCGCAATTGGCTTACAACCCGCTCTCAAACCTTTTATGACCAGGGAATACGGAAACTTCCAAATCGGTGGCAAAAGTGTGTAGATCACGCAGGAGACTAAATTGAAAAATGTTAAATCAATGATTTGTGTTAAGGTTATTCAATAAACGTATAAAAAAAAAATACCGTTTATATTTGATTTACCCACGTGTATATATATATATATATATATATATATATATATATATATATATATATATATATATATATATATATATATATATATCAATTGCGACCTTGTTACGGTCAGGTACGTACGAAGATCCTAAAGGTCGTTTAATGTTTTTATTGCATCAATTTGCCAAATCACTTTCTTAGATCTTGAAAAATACTATACTAATATAGGAATTGACTTCATCAGAGCCGTGTAGTTTTGAAAGTTAAATTTTGACTTAAGGGGGTTAATTTTGGAGGGTGAAATTGGAAGTGAAAAAAGAAACTACCAGGTCATCGAGTGGGGTGTCAAATCAAAGCTTGTAAAACACGAGTTCAAAAATATATAAAGTGTAGTACTTGCGGATACTTTTCTTTGTATTATTTTTAAATAATAGCGAAAATCACTGTCCCCCCTTTATCTTGAAAGGTACTGATCAAAAAATTTTGAAAAAAAAAAATTCTGAAATATTCTCCACAGGGTGTAGATTGAACGAAAATTATCATGAGTGCATTACCTTTAATAAAAAAATAAATAAAAAACACAAATTTCAAGGTCATCAGTTTTTATTAAATATCGAAAAAAACTTTGTTGAAAACTCATTTGGGGTGTGTTTTGTGAACTCATTATTCATTTTATACCTCCGTAACAAAAATTTTTATTCTAAAAGCAATCAACGTACGAAACACTAATTGCGCAAGTTCAACTTGCACTTGACCGGTTATTTTTTTTTAATATTTATAAGCAACTTTACACCTAAAAACTTATCATAGTACTTTAAAAAACGATCTTTCCAATCGCTCAAACACTTCAGATTAGTTAGTTATTTTAGATTTTCATTGCTAAAGTTGAGTATCTATAGTTGTGAAAATTTCTAAATGCCGAAATAAAATACTTACGAGGCTGGTTTGAAAAGTCCGTGCAAAAATAAAAACTACTTATGTGTTTGGGATAAACCTTTTTTATTTTTCGACATAGTCTCCTTTTAGGCTTATACACTTCGTCCAACGATGTTCTAGTTTGTTGATCCCTTCCGAATAATAGGATTTGTCCAAGTCTGCAAAATATCCATTAGTGTCCGCAATCACCTCCTCGTTTGAATAAAATCTTTGTCCCGCCAGCCATTTCTTCAAATTGGGGAACAAATAGTAGTCCTAGGGAGCCAAGTCTGGAGAATAGGGGGGATGTGAAACGAGTTGGAATCCTATTTCCATTAATTTTGCGACCACAACTGCTGAGGTGTGTGCTGGTGCGTTGTCGTGATGGAAAAGGACTTTCTTGTGGCCCAATCGCGGGCGTTTTTCTTGCAGCTCGGTTTTCAAACGATCCAATAACGATGAATAATATTCACCTGTAATAGTTTTACTCTTTTCCAGATAGTCGATCAGGATTATCCCTTGCGAATCCCAAAAGACAGTCGCCATAACGTTTCCGGCCGAAGGAACGGTCTTCGCCTTTTTTGGTGCAGATTCCCCCTTGGTAACCCATTGTTTAGATTGTTGTTTGGTCTCAGGAGTATAGTAATGTATCTATCCATGTTTCATCCACAGTGACGAAACGACGCTTAAAGTCCTCCGGATTCTTCTGGAACAGCTGCAAACCATCCTTGCAACACTTCACACGATTCCGTTTTTGGTCAAGCGTGAGCAATCGCGGCACCCATCTTGCGGATAGCTTTCTCATGTCCAAATGTTTATGCAAAATATTATGTATCCGTTCAGTCGAGATGCCCACAGCACTAGCAATCTCACGCACCTTAACTCTTCTGTCATCCATCACCATATCATGGATTTGATCAATGATTTCTGGAGTCGTAACCTCCACAGGCCGTCCAGAACGTTCAGCGTCACTTGTGCCCATATGGCCAGTCCAAAAATTTTGAAACGACTTATAAACTGTTCTAATCGAAGGTGCGGAGTCACCATAATGTTTATCAAGCTTCTCTTTAGTCTCCTGAGGCGTGCCATCTCTCGGACTTTGCACGGACTTTTCAAACCAGCCTCGTACAATGTTTTAGCAAAATTAGCCCATAACTTGACAAATCGTCTTCTTGTGAAATAATCTGCGTCAGTTTCAATTGGCCGTGATGAAATATTAAATAAATAGGGTACTTCTTGTGCATGACCAACCTTACCAGCTCCTAAAAGTTAAAAAATATATCAATCAACAAATAAGAAGCATATTACAATATACGGGGTGGACAAAAACGAATAACATAAGCAGGACCTGGAGTAATTCTAAATTACTAGTCTCATTTGATAAAAGTAAAAAATGAAGCACTTAACCAGTTATTTTTAATGTTTTTACTAATTATTCAAGACCATAAATTAGTAATTGTAAAGTGTTTGTTAAAAATACGATTAGAAATAATAACATGTAAACGAATTTACATATTTGAATTCCAGATATGAAAGTTACCTTATGCATAGAGAAGAAGGCAAATATAACTTGCTGGATAGCGCAATGCGAAAAAAGAAGAAAACCGGACAAATACAGCAAAAATTACCAACATTGCCTACTAAAGCCAGACCGAGTTTACGAACGTCCCAGTTATATACTCAGGACAACAACACTACATTTGCTCAGATATTGTCTGAGAGGTAAGAATTAAGAAATACTAGAACTTTCACATACTGTCGGATTGCGACACGATTTGTAGCGTGCGTTATGTCATTATCGCACTTTTTATACGATAGGTAATTTGTAATTAAATCTTCTCTCTTCAAAAACTCATTTGCCAAACTCTCGAGGATTTTGACGTCATATATCGCCTCATGGAATTTTTCGTTTGGTCCTATTTGCAATCAATCATGCGCTAACTTTCCAAGGTTAAACATTTCTGGGCCTTTTCGGTCAGGAAAACGTTTTTTAAAAAGACTTAGTGTGTCCAGAAAACTAGCAATATTTTTAAAATCCTCAATCATTGCGAAATTAATTATATCTTGAATTAAATGGGACGAATCAAAACGTGTATTATGGGCAACAAGTACGCAAGATTTAGGAGAAAAAATTTAAAAACTGTTGAAATGAAATTAATGCGTCCTTTAGAGTGATTGTTTTGATAGGTTTACCACATAAATACAGGTCGCCATTAATATGTTCTAAGCCCGTAACTTTTAAAGCGTGATAATTAATCGGTTGCGTAGGCCTAATATAAACATTGAATGTTTTATCCCGATATTTCGCCACTATTTGCAAAATATCAGCTGTACTTGAAAATCCCGATGTTTCTAAATCGAAATACACTAAGCCACAGCCCTCGGATGTAATTGAAGCATAATTCAATATATTAGTTAACACTTGAGGATTAATAATAACACAAGTATGATAAACGTCCATCTCCGGTCCACAATTTGATTGATACTGCACCCCTTCATGTTTTTCATTATTTTTTCTCGTGGGCTCTTTATTTCTAACCAATAAGTTTTTTCGTTGCAGGCAAATGATATGGCGAACATCATCCCTTTTGAATAATTTGCCCAAGACTGTGTTTCCCACCGAATACAATTTACAGCGATTCAAGAACGATGTGAATCGCCTTTTCCGCACACGTGTCGCTTCTGTAGAGCTTTAGGGACTTCCCTGCAGAACGTGTACTAGACCCATAAAAAAAGTAGCTTTTGATGCTCTTTGTTTTCTTATTTCATCTTTTCTTGCCATATAAGATTTTGTATGTTTACCAGGGGGGTTTATTGATGAGTTTTCCAAATTTGCCTTTAGGTCGCAATTGATTATAATCATTTTTCATTTAAACTATATTTTTTTTATATTTGAAATAGAAGTTATACGGTCTAAACAGTATACACAAAGTATAATAAATAACCTAATAAACGTCATTCTATAGAGCGTTCGGTATACGCATTGGCAGCGTTGCCACATTTATTTTCATTAAAAGTGTGTGTTTGCATATGAAAGTTTCCATATGTCGAATACAGTCTCCGACAAGAATAAAATACTCTGCCATTGAGTATTTTAAACTTTTTGTATTTAATATCGGACTATACTTTTGGCTCCGATTGTCACGAGTGAACTACCTTAAGTTTATTTTAAACCTAAATACGTTATAGCACAAAATGATCAATAAGTAAATAGCCGTTAGCTCTACGCGATTTTTTTCAACTTCTTGATAGCAATGGATGGTCTGCATCATTATAACACATGGGCTGAAAAGTCCCGGGCCTAACACATAGATGGCGCTAGTTTTATTGCAGTCACCTTTTTTTCAGTTAATACTAACCTTCAAAAGATAGCTGTTAAAATTTCGTGATATTCTATTCATTAGTTTGTGAGTTATTGTGCTAAGAGTGACGCTACTTTTGTTATTTTCAAAACAATGGATCAAAAACAATTTCGTGTTTTAATTTTACACTGCTTCTTGTTGGGGAAAAAATACCGTTCAAGCGAAGCAATGGCTTGAAAAGTGTTATGGGGACTCCGCTCCATCAGAAACAACAATAAAACGTTGGTTTGCTGACTTCAAACGTGGTCGTAGAGACACCGATGATGCAGAACGCAGTGGACGTCCAAATGAGGCGGTAACACCAGAAAACATCAAAAAAATCCATAAAATCGTTTTGAATGATCGAAAAAGTGAAGTTGCGTGAGTTAGCTGACATCGTAAAGATATCAAAAGAACGTGTTGGCTTTATATTGCATGAGCATTTGACTATGAGAAAGCTCTGTTCAAAGTGGGTGCCGCGTTTGCTCACTGTTGATTAAAAACACGAACGTGTTGATGATTCTGAGCAGTATTTGGCCATGTTTAAACGTAACAAACCGGAATTTTTGCGTCGATATGTGACAATGGATGAAACATGGATCCATCACTTCACTCCGGAATCAAAACGATCGTCATCTGAGTGGACAGCAACTGGTGAACCTCGGTGAACCCGTCCAAAGCGCCCGAAAGCACAACAATCGGCTGGAAAGGTTATGGCCTCGGTATTTTGGGATGTGCGTGGTGTAATATTCATCGACTATCTTGAGAAAGGAAATACCATCAACAGTGAATATTATATAGCGTTATTGGAGCGTTTGAAGGCCGAAATTGCAAAGAAACGACCGCATATGGCAAAGAAAAAAATTTTGTTTCATCAAGACAACGCACCGTGTCACAAGTCAATCAAAACAATGGCAAAACTACATGAATTGAACTTCGAATTGCTCCCACATCCACCGTATTCGCCAGATTTGGCTCCCAGCGACTACTGGCTGTTCGCAGACCTGAAAAAAATGCTCGCCGGTAAGAAATTTCGCACGAATGAAGAGGTTATCGCTGAAACTGAGGCCTATTTTGAGGCAAAAGATAAATCGTTCTACAAAAGTGGTATTGAAATGTTAGAGCGGCGCTGGAATGATTGCGTTGCTCTTGATGGAGATTACGTTGATGAATAAAGCTAATTTTGAACCAAAAAAACCGTGTTTTCTTTGTTAGGCCCGGGACTTTTCAGCCCATGTGTTATATTGATTAAAGTATTTTGAGTAACACAATAATTGTTTGAATAAATCTTTATCGTATCTAAACTTAATTCTGTGGTATCACTAATATAAATGACAAAATCATATTAACATTTTTAGGTTTGATACCTTAAAATCAATAACGAACAAACGTTTACCAACTACAAGAACAGTAGTAAATAACCCTTTAATGAATAAAACCAAGAGTGCACCAGTACTTAGTGACTGCGGTATAGACCTGGAACATCCTGTCTTACCGGTTGAGGTTGCCGCAAGAAGAGCTGAACGTATAGCTAAGGAGAAAAAGACCGTCACCTCAGAACAGATGACAAAATTACAAATAATGAAAAGTATCATGGCGACGCAACAACAGGCGCAAGTGCAAACTTCCTCTGGTACGTCCTCAACCCCCAATCAAATTGTCCAATCAACGTCGGGAGTACCGATTGTTGCTGCGCTATCCACTAGTCAGGTCATCGTCTCTCAGGCTCCCGCCGTAGTGACAGCCGCATCTATAGTAACTACTACAGCTGGAACTTCTCCAAGTAAGTTCTCGTTAAATTAAATAAGGTTCTAAAAAGGTTTCAGATGTAATTAACACCAATTTTAATCTATGGTATAGAGGTAAAGTACCTACAATTATGGGATGATGGACTCTTAAGATTCTGTAAAAAATAGAGAAAGCGACCTGCCAAGCTTCTGTTAAATATCATAGGGTTGTCACTCTCTTGAAAGAGATAAGTAATATTAAGAAATGTGTTTATAGAATCGTATCCTTGCTAACTTTTACATTAAGCGAGACCGATCTCGTCTGTGCGGAACGTGCAAATTTCCTCCAATTGATGCATCGTTCTGGTTACGTTTCGCGGACACTCTGCGGTAGGGATGCAAACGATACATTGATGTTTTCAGTCAAAAACCATCGATGTTCGCCATCGAAAAACATCAATGCATCGACGTTAATTCAAGCGATGTTTCTTATCGATGTTTTTTTAAGTTTTGCGAAAATACTCACTATTTCAAACAGCTTCATCTATTCTAATACTACTTCAATTATTGTTGGCGATATTGACTGACCTACGAAATATTTCTCTGCCTAGTTGAAAATGAGATTGATAGGTGGCACTGTTTCCTATTAATAGATGAATGAACAACAATTCCTTCGTCCAATTCGTTTAGTTATTATTCAACAATGCGATATAAATTACAAATGACTTGGCAGAAGTTGGCTGCATGCCTATTCTAGTTTTGATAAATAAAGTTGACCAAAAAAATACATACAAATTACAACACAAGACTTAGTTCGAATTGTTCGTTGTTTTATTCGGCTTGCTTGTCTACTCTGTACTTGTGTGTGCTGTAAAACTGTTTTTCTGTGAAATATGGTGACTTTTTGTGAAGAACTGATTTATTTTTTGCCCTTGACATATCCAAGGCATTCGACCGTGTTTGGCACGATGGACTGTTGGCTAAGCTACGCTCTTATGGTATGTCTGAAAAGTTCTGTTTGTGGCTCTCATCCTTCACTATCAACGCCGGTGTGCCCCAAGGCTCCATACTGTCTCCTACTCTCTTTCTCATTTACATTAACGATCTGCTGGAAAAGACCGGGAATCCAGTCTACAGCTTTGCAGATGACAGTACGTTTATCTCTTCATTCACTTGGAGAGCTCGAACATCGGCTACTCAGGCGAATATCCGACAGTCGAAGGTCGTTAAACTTAACAAAGACCTGGAAGAAATTCTATCTTGGGGTGACAGTAACCAAGTGGAATTTCTTCCTCTTCTTCTTCCTACGTTAGGACCATGTCCTGTGTTCACTTCAAAGGTTTCCCAGGAACAATTGCGATGATGAAGACCAGCTCTCATACCATCTTATTGGTGGTCTTCGAAGCGGTCGAGGTGTGTTTGGTCGCTTCTCTTTTGCAACCTTAGCCAACCAGTCATTTGGCATTCTGTCCACATGGTTTCTCCATTCTCTTCTCCTATTCCTTGCCCATCTCACCACATCCTGCATTTCGCAGCTTTCCCTTATTTCTTCACATCTCTTCCGGTCAAATAAGGTATGTCCTGTTATCGATCTAAGTGTTAGCATTTCTGTTGTTCTTAGGAGTCGTTTTGTTATTGTGTTCTCCGCTCTGGTTTCTATCGCGTACGTCATGATCCTCCTGGTGCTCATATATTTGTTTCTCCAAATTATATCTCTTAAGTATCCTAATATTAATGATGCCTTTATTGTTTGAGTTTTTATTTCCTCCTTAAGGTTCCTGGTACTTGTTATGTTTGCCCCTAGATATCTGAAGGACATCACTTGTTCTACACTCTGATCATAAATCGCGAGTTTGCATCTTTTCGGTTCTTTAAATATTGTAAGGGATTTTGTTTTCTTTACAGATATTTGCATATTAAACACTTTTGCTGTTTGTTGGAACTTATGTAGGAGTCTCTGTAAGTTATCTTCGTCTTCTGATATGATTACTGCATCATCGGCGTAGCATATTATTTTTATTTCTTTGTCTGCCAATCGATATCCTCTCCTAGTTTTCTTTACTTCGTTTATTATTTCATCCATTATGATGTTAAATAAGATTGGGCTTAGGCTATCTCCTTGTCTGATTCCGGTTGTCATAGGTATTTTATTGCTTAATTTATTTGCCACTCTTACATATGTGTGGTTGTTGATGTTCAACTCTTCGAGAGTTTTTTTTTATATTCGGGCGAATTCCCCTTTTTTGTAGTAGGGTTAACCGTACCCTATCGAATGCCTGGGTAAGATCAATGAAACACATAAAGACTATCTTATTAAACTCTATGGCTTTTTCGGTAATTTGGCGGATTATAAATGTGGCGTCTATAGTAGACCTGTTCTTTCTGAACCCTTGCTGTTCTTCACAGATTCCGGTTAACATTAATTCTTCTGCTAAAGTTTTAGTGAACAATTTTAGTACCACACTCATTAAGCTGATACCTCGATAGTTTTTTGGATCTGTCCTTTCTCTTTTTTTGAAAATTGGTATCAAGATGCTTTCTTTCCATTCGGATGGTATAATCTTGGCTGTGA
Source organism: Pachyrhynchus sulphureomaculatus (assembly GCA_019049505.1). Classification (NCBI taxonomy): domain Eukaryota; kingdom Metazoa; phylum Arthropoda; class Insecta; order Coleoptera; family Curculionidae; genus Pachyrhynchus; species Pachyrhynchus sulphureomaculatus. Next base: position 216,076,194 of record CM032456.1, on the reverse strand, counting down.
GTATTTTGTGAGTGGAATTTAACGCTACAAAAACCCTGGCGGCAGTTTTTTCTAAAAAAGTTAATGTTGCTAAACCCGACATAGTTATGTCGGGGTACTCCATTCCCCTAGCATCGTTACTCAATTTGTTGGACGTTAATTTGTTAGCAAATATGTCCTGGCATGAACATGTTGCAGGCATAGCAAGGAGAGCTTCTCAAAAGTTGGGAATATTATTTCGAACCAGAAAGCTTTACACTCCATCAACAAAGTTGGAGGGTTTTGTAAAATCCATCAGAAAATATAATAATATACAAGGTGTGCCCTTTAAAAAATTTGAGATATTTCAATTTAAAATAGTCGAAATGCATAAATTTATTTTGAACACCCTGTAGCATCTAACTTAAATTTCTTTACATATATCTTTTATTTCATCTCTGGCGCTACTGGCAATTTTTTACAAAACTGAAAACTTGTACCTTTTTAACAAAATCGAAATACAGTGCCACCTCGATAATCCCCGGATCTTCATTAAACCGGATTCTTTAATAATCCGGACAAACATTTCTATTGCATTGTGTACTTTATAATCCGGATTTGATAGTACTAGGTAATCCGGACCTGCGTTTTTAGACATCTACTTAATTTACTGAAATCGATAGTGAGGAGATTCCCCTAACTTCCAGTCTAATACATCTGAGATTCACACAAACTGTAGGTCCCTTTGATTTGCCTACAACGCATCGCGTATCGCGTCTAAAGGTTAAGGACTTTGTAGTTGTTGGTTTATTGTCACAAGTACAACATACCTACGTTCTATTTTACTTTATGGGGTTCATATAAGTATGTAAACGTTTTTTTTTACGTATATGTACGTATATATTAAAATGCCTTCTAAAAGAAAATATATTACACTAACAATAAAACAAAAGTCCGATATATTAGAAAGACTAGTTCTTGGTGAAAGCGGAAAAGTGTTGGCAAATGAATACGGAGTAGGAACATCCACAATTTCGGATATAAAAAAGAAGCAAGGGAAAATCAAAAGGTATGTATATATGATTTATTTTAAAGATAATTTTGGAAACTCACTATGGACGTGTAACTTCTTTTAGATTTATTCCCAAATGTGATTCCGGTCCTGGCGTCAGAAAAACCTTACGAAAAGCCGAATATCCAGAAATGGAAACTTGTTTGTATACATGGTTTTGTACGCAACGACCAAGGCACGTCTCAATTTCCTTCGAAATTTTATCAGGCAAAGCAAAACAGTTTTACACTGAAACCTACGGGAATGATAATTTTAGAGCTGGTAGAGACTGGATTTCTAACTTCAGACAAAGACATAGTCTGCGTGCTTTAAAAGTTTGTGGCGAAAAACTATCCAATATTGAAAGTGCCGTCGATCCTTTCCTAACTTTATTCGCAGATAAGATAAAAGAATTAAACCTTGGACTTACTCAAATATACAATGCAGATGAATCAGCTCTGTATTGGAAAATGTTGCCTGAAAAAAGGCCGGTTCGTTCTCAGGAAAAGACCGCACCAGGTCGAAAAATAAACAAAGAACGCGTTACCTTTCTAGCAAGTTGCGATGCTGATGGATCACAAAATTAAAGTTGTTAGTGAAACGAAAAATGTGAACGTAACCTGTTTAGTACAAATCATCTGCCAATGCATGGATGACTACAGCAATTTTCTTAGACTGGTTTCATCATTCTTTTATTCGTCAAGTCAAAAGTCATTTAAGAAATCTCAACTTGCCTGAAAGAGCCCTGCTAATCGTTGATAACGCTTTGAGCCGTGGAACTATAGAAGAGCTGACTAGTGAGGATGGACAGTTTACAACATTATTTCTTCCACCAAATTGTACTGCACTTTTGCAGCCTATGGACCAGAATGCAATCAGACTGACAAAATTATATTATCGGAATAATGAAGAGAACCTTATTAGGTTATTAAAAAGCACCTAAAAGATACTGTATGTCTACTATGCAATTCATGGGAAAAAGTCTCCCCTGAAGTCTTGAAAAAGTGCTGGCACAAAATTATGGCTTATGTGGCAGATACCAACCCAAACACTGAATATGATGCTGAAGATCTGATTCCTCTGAGTGAATTGCGGCACAATTTGCTTTCCACGAATGAAGAAATGAAAGGTAAAGCCTGAAATTTTTCTTTTAGTATTTTTTGGTTAATTCGTAAATATTTAACAGTTGTTTCAGATATGCTGAATGTTCTCACTGAGCAGAATCTCACGAACGTGGAAATATGTAATTGGCTTGAAAATTATGAAGATTTGTTACCACTGGAAGACATAGATGATACAGATGAACAACACGAGAGCGATAATGAAGGTTCAGAGTACTAATACAAACCAGACTGTTAAGAACACTGTGAAGAATGATGAGGCAGTTAAAAGTTTCACTGTGTGCATGAGATGGGCAGAAGAAAATGATATCCCTCTAAGTGATGTTCTTGTACTTCAAAGATTAAAAGAAATTGCTTTTATGATGAACCAAAGAAGGGTCAAGCAAACAAAAATTACAAATTTTTTTTTACAAAATAAAATAAAACTTGATAAGATATGCTTCTATTTTAAATATTATTTTATGTATGTACTATTTTTTAGTTGTTTCGTATTAAATGATTCGTTTTTTAATATAAAATAATGTCCTGCTTCAGTAATTCGAATTATTTACTAATTCGGATCGCCCCGATTTTAATTAGTCCGGATTATTAAGGTCGCACTGTATTAGAAAAACTACTAGGTTTAGGTATATAACATTAGTAATAAAAAAGCTATAAAATTTTACACAGAATTTAAAAATAAATTATAAAATAGGATGTTCCATTTAAAAAAATATATATTACGAGGATGGTTTGAAAAGTCCGTGCAAAGTCCGAGAGATGGCATCACCGGCGCGTATCGAGGTCATGTTTAGTTAGTAGCACCTCTTGAATGAACGCACACCAAGTTTCAGCCATATTGGTCTATTTCTTTGTGTTTGGCATTCGTGTGAATCAAGGAAGTCGAGTGATTTTCAAGAAATGGACGAAAAAGAATTTCGTGTGATGATTAAACATTACTTTATGAAAGGCAAAACGCCTCAGGAGACTAAAGAGAAGCTTGATAAACATTATGGTGACTCTGCACCTTTGATTAGAACAGTTTATAAGTGGTTTCAAAATTTTCGGACTGGCCATATGGGCACAAGTGACGCTGAACGTTCTGGACGGCCTGTGGAGGTTACGACTCCAGAAATCATTGATCAAATCCATGATATGGTGATGGATGACAGAAGAGTTAAGGTGCGTGAGATTGCTAGTGCTGTGGGCATCTCGACTGAACGGGTACATAATATTTTGCATAAACATTTGGACATGAGAAAGCTATCCGCAAGATGGGTGCCGCGATTGCTCACGCTTGATCAAAAACGAAATCGTGTGAAGTATAGCCAAGATAGTTTGCAGCTGTTCCAGAAGAATCCAGAGGACTTTAAGCGTCGTTTCGTCAATGTGGATGAAACATGGATACATTACTATACTCCTGAGACCAAACAACAATCTAAACAATGGGTTACCAAGGGGGAATCTGCACCAAAAAAGGCGAAGACCATTCCTTCGGCCGGAAAGGTTATGGCGACTGTCTTTTGGGATTCGCAAGGATAATCTTCATCGACTATCTGGAAAATGGTAAAACTATTACAGGTGAATATTATTCATCGTTATTGGACCGTTTGAAAACCGAGCTGCAAGAAAAACGCCCGCGATTGGCCCACAAGAAAGTCCTTTTCCATCACGACAACGCACCAGCACACACCTCAGCAGTTGTGGTCGCAAAATTAATGGAAATACGAGTCCAACTCGTTTCACATCCCCCCTATTCTCCAGACTTGGCTCCATCGGACTACTATTTGTTCCCCAATTTGAAGAAATGGCTGGCGGGACAAAGATTTTATTCAAACGAGGAGGTGATTGCAGACACTAATGGATATTTTGCAGACTTGGACAAATTCTATTATTCGGAAGGGATTAACAAACTAGAACATCGTTGGACGAAGTGTATAAGTCTAAAAGGAGACTATGTCGAAAAATAAAAAAGGTTTACCCCAAACACATAAGTAGTTTTTATTTTTGCACGGACTTTTCAAACCAGCCTCGTATGTCGGCCACACTTTTTTGAAGCACCCTGTATACTCAAAAATAATTTTAAGCTGTGCACCTTATAACATTCCCTAAAACTATTGTATTTAACATTTTTTCGTCATTCCCGAAACAAATGAGATAATGAACTTTATCGTTGACCTATATATAGTTTTTGGCTACATTGAATCGTTTTGGTTATATATTTTCTCGGTCTTGTAACTTCGAAGTTACGATGCATATTTTTTAGTAACTTAAAATTATTTTAAATTTTCGATAATACATACCACATACATTTAGTTAAATATAAACCTCAGTTAATTGCTGCATATTAAATCTTCTTAAATTTTAAAGGTACTTTAAGACCGCAAAGAATTATTGCATCTCCGCTGCAAACATCCACGGTGGTCTCTGTTTCTGGCTTAAGTCCCGCTCAACTTCAAGCGGCAACTCAGCGTTTAATTGTATCTGCTGGTACGGGTGGTCAGACAAAAACTGTTGTTGGAAATCCAGCTGGTGTTCAGGGCAAACAGTTTAGTCAGGCTCAGCTGCAGATGATTCGACAGGCAACTCTAAAGAATCAGCTTAGGCTGCATGCAAATAATCTTGCCCAGGTAAGTTTTTTTACTCCATATCTTTAGAACAAATTGTTTCATTAAACTTTTATAGATGAATTCAGTGGCGGCGCGCGGGTGATTATAAGGACTCCAAATTGAACTTTTTCATAGACTATAATTGCATAAAAGTAATTTCATATGTTCATGTAACTTAGTATTGTGAGTTATTTACCCACCACCATTTTTAAAAGTCGCGCGCCGTCTCTGGCTAAAGCTTTATGTTATTTGTTTTTTAATAAATTAACGGTACCGAGGCAATTATAAGTGCTACGTTTCTGTTGTAGGGTACAAAAACATCCACCGTAACTATAGGCGGTCAACAAACAGTAGTTCAATTTACTCAAGCCCAACCAAGAACACAGTTTGTTCGACAAGGCACAGTAACTGTTGGAGGAAAGACTGGGGTAACACGCACTGTGACTGAAAGTGAAGTTGCCCAACTTCTCAAAAAGCAACATCAGTTACAACAACAAAAGTTAGCTTCTGGAAATGGGGCTCAGGTTAGTTCAACTTTTCACATTAATAAATTTCAACTTATACGTGTCATTTTAACCTATTTTTTGCAGCTGTTTTAAGAAAATTAAATCCTATTTGAATTAATAATCAAACTTGAGTGAACATAGCCATGGTTTTAACTAATAGAATTGCTTTTGAATCGTTTGGTTTAGCTGTTTATTTCTAATCTTCAAGTTAACAGTTTTCACTTTTCTCGTTAAATTGGTGAAAAAATCATCCACCGCGAGATTTTTGCATTTCCTTCATATTTCAGGATCACTTGTTTACACAAAACAATATTTCTGTTGCCGAGATAAGTCTCTAATGAAATCAAATGCCGATTTTAAATTTGATTCATATAGACTTGAAGTGGAATGGAAAAGACCTGGAATTGTTGGTTCAGGCAAGAAGTTTGTTTTTAATGCTTTGATTGTATCCCTCTTTGGTTTCGTTGATTATTTATTTGCATCTGTTCCAGGTAGACGACAATAAAGTCACCCAGAATGGCAATTTGGGAATCTGTAAATCAGGGGTGCTCAAACGGTCGATCGCGATCGACAAGTCGATCGCGAGTGCTTTTTGAGTCGATCTCGAGAAAAAAATTCCGATATAGAACTATTCACAGATTTTGTTTTAGGTAACTAAAACAAAATGTAATGAATAAACTACTTAGATTTATTCGATCCACAATTAGGCCAGAATAACCCCCTCATCACTTTCTTTTATCGTAATAACCCTCTGCTAGCGGCAAAAGGCGGCTTTATCAAAGGAACGCGCGGTACTTGTCAAAGAAAAGCCGCGTTTTTGATTCCCGCCGATTTTTCTAGAAACTTCGGGACTTCGTTCGCGCCGATATAAATGTTGCGCTTGCAGGAATAGGAGTCAGTCTGAGTTGTAACTTGAAGGCGATACATCGATACAAAGTTTATTAATAAATAGTCCAAAATGAGTGCGGCGGAGAAAAGTAAAACTTATCATTTTAATAACGATTGGGAGGAAGAATTTTTCTTTTGTATGGTAAAGGATAAGTGCATTTGTCTCATTTGCCGTGCGTCAGTTGCAATACCTAAGCGTGGGAACTTAGAGAGGCATCATAAAACGGTTCATAAAAACTATGAAAAGGAATTTCCGTCATAGAGTGAATTAAGAAAACGAAAAGTACGTGATTTGATAACTTGTTTGAAAAAAGAACAAACCATGTTCACAAGACCAGCCAAACAATTAAAAGCTGCAACGATCGCGTCATTTAAAATATCTCATATATTGGCGAAACACAAGAAACCATTTGATGATGGATTGGTTGTGAAGGAAGCATTTATTGAAGCGGGTGATACTTTATTTGGAGATTTTAAAAATAAAACAGAGATATGTCTGCTATTAGAGAACTTCAGTTAGCTCGTCCGACTGTCACAAGGCGTGTTGAAGTCATGAGTCAGGACATGGCAGATAAACTAAAACATGATATCATGGAATGTACATACTTTTCTTTACAGTTCGACGAATCCACCGATATGACAGACACTACCCAGCTGTGTATTTTTATTCGAATGGTACTTAATGACATGTCGGCTAAGGAAGAGTTTGACAATGATTCCTCTGAAAGGAAAGACCCGTGGCGAAGATATATATGACGTTTTCTTCAACTTTGTAACAAACTACAAGCTACCAATATATAAACTAGTGTGCATTGCAACCGATGGAACACCAGCAATGACTGGAAACGAAAACGGTTTTGTGGCATTGTGTCGAGCTAATGATGATTTCCCTTCATTTTTCTCCTTCCATTGCATTATACATCAACAAGTTTTGTGTTCAAAAGTTCTAAACATGGAGGAGATTATGGGCATTGCAATAAAAATTGTGAATTCTATCCGTGCACATAGCTTGCAACGACGGCTCTTTAAATTGCAGTTGAAAGATAGTGAGTCAGCTGAACACACTGATTTAGTTCTTCACACGGACGTCAGGTGGTTGAGTCGCGGAAAATTCCTAGAAAGGTTTCAAGAATTATTGCCCGAAATAATAGCTTTTCTGGACGAAAGAGGTGATGACACTCAGATGCTGAAAAACGGAAAATGGCTGACTGATTTGGCATTTTTGACAGACATCACAATGCATTTAAACACCATTAATTTGGAGCTTCAAGGTAAAGGAAAAACTATTATTGAGATGATTAGCGCAATAAACGCATTCAAAAGTAAATTGCAACTTATGATAGATCAACTGAAAAGAAAGGATCTGAAAAATTTTCCGTCTTTGAAAGCAAAGATTCCTCAGTTGAATTATGATATTTATGAGGCAGGATTATCAAATATTTTGGGCCAATTCGAAATACGTTTTTATGATTTCAGTAAATTGGCAAATATCGCATCATTTATAAGTTATCCTTTTTCGTGTAAAAACATTGAGGAATTAGCTACTGAAATAGCAAGTCAGTTTAACATGGACTCATGTTCTGTTGAAAATGAGTTAGTGCAGATTATATCAGATATACATCTCAAAGCCACAGCATCTGATACAAAATTCTGTTGTTTTATATCTGAAGACAAATATCCGAATCTAAGGCAAATCGCCCTTCAACTGACGGCAATGTTTGGGTCAACTTACTTGTGCTAGTCTGCATTTTCTGAAATGAAGATAATTAAGTCAAAATATCGCAATCGACTAACATATGTCATCATGCTTGCGATTAGCACTCGGTAATTACGTACCATGTTATGAAAAGTATGCTGAGGACATGCAGTGCCACGCTTCAACATCCAAAGTCACTCTTTAGTTAAGTTTAGACACTATAACTCGCAATTTTGAATAATTATGAGTTTTTTCATTGACATTTTAGAACAGACCTACACTTACCTTGACTAAAAAAATGCATATCGTGCGGGAAAACTAATATCTGTGCCACGATACACCCTACCTAGACGACAATCCTGCATCACACTTACTTGCAGCCTCTCAGAGTCTATCGATCGTAGTCTAACAATATTGAGGTAGATCGCCAGCAGTTCAAGTTTGAGCACCTCTGCTGTAAATGATCGATAATGTCTGCAAGAGAAACGAAAAATGTTCTGAAGTTCGTATCACTTGGTGGTCGATAGAGGCAGCAGATAAGTCTTGTGGGGTGTTGAATCGTTATTTTTAACACCAAAGATTCGGGGCTCCAGAGGTTCCTCTTATTGGCAAGAAAGGTCGCTTCTGACAAAAAGACAGATTCTAAAGTTACGCTTAAACCGGAAATAGTCGTAGCCAAGATAGAGAAAGTTGACTGTGCTGGTCGATTAACTGATCATAATAGATATAAAGGGTTTATTTATTTGTATAGAAACATACAAAGTGGTTAACGAAACTGCGGTTTAGATAATACCTTATTATAGAGAATAAAAATCAAGTTGTTCATAGAAAAAAGTTTAGAAATATAAAAAGTTAACTTACTAGAAAATTTACTGATCGTATACTATATACGCGGAAAATGCTAGGTATACAAACTACCTTTTTTTTGTATAAAATGTTTAAACTTTTAATAGGCAACCTAGTTTTTGTTCTCAATGATCAACATTTATTAACACGTCTGTATTCAAAAATTACTTTTTATTTAATTTATTTGGGGACTTAAATTACACAGGGGAACAGCTGTTTTGGTGTCGAGGTTTTTTGAGCTGATTCTATATCAATTTGATGTCCTGAATTCAAATAACGTATTCATTTGTACCTAGGAGCTTAAATTTTTAAGATATACAATTTTAGAGAAATATAAGTTACATTATTGTAACTCAAATCCGTAAGTGTAGTAAACAAAAGTAGATACGAAATTTTTATTTTAGTTATACAAAATACAATATTATGTCGTACTTACAAACAAAAAAAAAACATTGAAGAAATGAAATAGTCACTCAACACTTGGAAAGTTTCTTTTCCGCGACATTCTTGAATGTTTTTTTAAACAGTCCCTTTTTAAACTCCAGCAGTAATCTGCCATCATGTGCATGTCCCATCTTCCTTGGTAGCGGTCCTCCATAACTTTAATATCTTGGTGAAATCTTTCACCTTGTTCCTCACTCATGTCTCCTAAATTTTCTGGAAAACGGTCTAAGCGGCTGTGTAAATAGTGTATTTTAATACTCATATTGCACCCTAAGGATTTGAAACTATTAAGCATCTTGTTAACCATTTCAACATAGTTTTGAGCTTTATGTTTGCCTAGAAAATTTTCTACAACTGCAACAAATGATGTCCAAGCTTCTCGTTCAACTTGATTCATTGAATTTATGAAGGCAGGATCCTTAATTAATTGTCTTATTTGTGGGCCGTCAAATATCCCTGCTTTGAGTTTTTCTGTGCTCAACTGATGCATATATATGCAAAACAAGACCCATTCTTATCAAGAGCCTTTACAAATTGCTTCATTAAGCCCAACTTTATATGTAACGGAGGAAGTATGATTTTTTCTCTTTCAACCAAAGCGTCGTTAATGACATTCTTTTCCCCAACGTCCATGTTTTCTCTCTGAGGCCAATCTTTTCTAACCCAGTGGTGTGTTTTGTCCCTACTATCCCAGAAGCACAAGAAACACGGATATTTCGTGTAATCACTTTGCTGCCCAAGAAGAAAGTTTACCATTTTTAAGTCTACACAAATCATCCATTGATGTTCGTAATACTTTATCTTCTGCAAGACCAAAGCTATGGTATTATATTCTTCTTTCAGTTTCGTCGAGTGAGCTAGTGGTATTGAACCATATTTATTCCCATTATGTAGAAGGACACATTTTAAACTTCGCTTTGAACTGTCAATAAGTAGGCGCCAATCATCTGGAATATATTCAGAAAGTCCCATTTCTTTCATGAGTCCCCTAATTTCGTGACAAAATACAAAATTGTCTTCTTGAGAAAAGAATGGTAGCAGATCTTTTTCTCTTGTACGGTAAAAGGTAATTTTGGTTCCTTGTTCCAGTAAATTTTTGTCGTTCAACCTAGAAGCCAGTACTTCAGAAGCTTTTTTCGATAAATTGAGATCCCTGGTGAGATCATTTAATTCATTTTGATTGAAGCGTTGAGGAACTGATGACGTCCCCTCATAGTCACTGTTAGTTTCATTAGCATCAGAACTTTTATTAGCATCAGAAGAGCGATCAGAGGGAAAATATTCGTCATCAGAGATATGTGGTAGCTGATGAAATGTTGGAATCGGTATTTCATCTGAGTGCGGGATAGGGCGTATTGCCGAGTCTAAATTGGGATAAGTCCACTTACTGCGGTTATTTCGATTGGTTCCATTAGTATTTACTAAACAGAAATAACAATCATTGAAGTGGTTTTTTGGTTCTCTCCAAACCATTGGTACGCCGAATTTTAGACATTTTCTTTTCCCGGTAGTCCACTGCCGTAAATGCTCTGTACAAGTTTTACATACGAGATGCGGGGCCCCTGATCATCCAAGCTTAACTCCAAAGTATCCAAGATACGCTCGCTTTACAAAGTCAGTAATAGTTTGTCTGTTTTGTTGAAACATGTATTCTCCGCATATATAGCAAAACACATCAGGTTGATTTACACAACTTCTTCTTGAAACACTCTTTTCTTAACATAAAATAACACGCCGAATTCGATCTACTCTCATTAGTAAGAACGCACAAACTGACGAGACTTACCCGAGTTAGGTGATTAAAAGGGTCAGTTCAGGTACCTGATAGGCAATGGTTCCACTATTTATAGATTTACCTGGAATTTACTCAATTACAGACTGACAATAAAACCATTGTACCTACATTAATGAATATATAATAATTTTAGAACTCTCATAAATGAATATACTGAATAAAAACCACATTGGTAGATAAGTTGATGTATCTAAAAAAGTAGAGCTGATAGAGAAAAACGGATTACATGTATAGATTTAGCGTCCCAAATATAGTTAAAATCAGCTCTAAAATCCCAGGCACCAAAACAAAAATATTTTTTTGTTGCCCTGTGTAATGTAAATATGTTCTCAATCAGAAACACAATTTTTTGTTTTGCAGGTAAGTAATGCAAGTGGCACAGGCAATACCATTCATGGAATACCTACCCAGGTTTTCGCTCAAGCTATTCAGCAAGCTGGAACATCTGGAGCACAAGTAGCTACATTAGTTAAGACAGTTCCAAGTTCAACGGGCGGTAAGTGTTTAATTATAGTAGAATCTCGATTATCCGAAATAATATGGGCCAAAGTGATTTGAGATAATCGAAATTTCCGTTAATTCGAATTTTTTTATAAAATAGAAGTTTAGAATGAATACAACATTGCAGATTGACTTAAAAGCATTTATACGATATGCTATTACGTACATAGGTCTTTATTAAAACAAAGAATAGAACAATTAATTAGTTTACTTACTTTACGAGGCTGGTTTGAAAAGTCCGTGCAAAGTCCGAGAGATGGCACCACCAGCGGCGCCTATCGAGGTCGTGTTTAGTTAGTAGCATCTCTTGAATGAACGCACACCAAGTTTCAGCCATATTGGTCTTTTTCTTTGTGTTTGGCATTCGTGTGAATCAAGGAAGTCGAGTGATTTTCAAGAAATGGACGAAAAAGAATTTCGTGTGGTGATTAAACATTACTTTATGAAAGGCAAAACGCCTCAGGAGACTAAAGACAAGCTTGATAAACATTATGGTGACTCTGCACCTTCGATTAGAACAGTTTATAAGTGGTTTCAAAATTTTCGGATTGGCCATATGGGCACAAGTGACGCTGAACGTTCTAGACGGCCTGTGGAGGTTACGACTCCAGAAATCATTGATCAAATCCATGATATGGTGATGGATGACAGAAGAGTTAAGGTGCGTGAGATTGCTAGTGCTGTGGACATCTCGACTGAACGGGTACATAATATTTTGCATAAACATTTGGACATGAGAAAGCTATCCGCAAGATGGGTGCCTCGATTGCTCACGCTTGACCAAAAACGGAATCGTGTGAAGTGTTGCAAGGATGGTTTGCAGCTGTTCCAGAAGAATCCGGAGGACTTTAAGCGTCGTTTCGTCACTGTGGATGAAACATGGATACATTACTATACTCCTGAGACCAAACAACAATCTAAACAATGGGTTACCAAGGGGGAATCTGCACCAAAAAAGGCGAAGACCGGAAAGGTTATGGCAACGACTATTTGGGAAAGGGTAAAACTATTACAGGTGAATATTATTCATCGTTATTGGACCGTTTGAAAACCGAGCTGCAAGAAAAACGCCCGCGATTGGCCCACAAGAAAGTCCTTTTCCATCACGACAACGCACCAGCACACACCTCGGCAGTTGTGGTCGCAAAATTAATGGAAATAGTATTCCAACTCGTTTCACATCCCCCCTATTCTCCAGACTTGGCTCCCTCGGACTACTATTTGTTCCCCAATTTGAAGAAATGGCTGGCGGGACAAAGATTTTATTCAAACGAGGAGGTGATTGCAGACACTAATGAATATTTTGCAGACTTGGACAAATCCTATTATTCGGAAGGGATCAACAAACTAGAACATCGTTGGACGAAGTGTATAAGCCTAAAAGGAGACTATGTCGAAAAATAAAAAAGGTTTACCCCAAACACATAAGTAGTTTTTATTTTTGCACGGACTTTTCAAACCAGCCTCGTATGTATATGTAGGGAAAATCGAAAATAAAACAGTTTCATTCTTAACTTTAATGTCTTAAAAATTAGGTAATTTTTAACTGCACTCGTTTTGCGTTAGTTCTGTTTTTGGCTGCAATGTCTCTCCAACGTTTGATAAGCAAAACGTCCGCGGCGATTGCATTTTTTTATTGTTCTACATAAGTTAACGCTTTTTCTAGGGCCTCTAGTCCTTCTGAATGTGACATTTTTACTGGAATATGGTCAGTGGCTTCTACTTCGTTATCATCATCGTCATCACTATCTATTTTATTAGCATTTTTGCATACACTTTTAATTAATTCTTGGTCAGTCATTTCATCTTCCACACTATCACTTTTTAACCATTCACCAACACCGGTTTCCGTAACACTTTCACATCCTGATATTCTTGTAATAATTTGTTGTAAACTTTTATTATCTTCTGTTTTTTGCCTCTGAGTAATGTCTCTCCTCTTGTGGAATCAATTTTAACCAAGATTTTTCCAGAGTACTACTCTTTACTTGATTCCAGGCTGAAGCTATCCAATATATAACATTTTTCAAATTTATCTTTTTTAGACAATCACTAAGATTGCCACCTTCATCTACTTCTTATAAAATATGCTCCAATAACAAACGCCTGTAATTGCGTTTTAAATTTTCCAGTACACCCTGATCTATAGGCTGAATGAGAGAAGTTACAATAGGAGGCAAAAACATTGCTTTTATTTCCCCACTTTCAAGTTGCTCCGCACTTGGGTGAGTGGGGGCGTTATCTAGTAACAGAATACATTTTCGAGGATATCTATGTTCTTTTAAAAAAAGTTTCACTTTGGGAACAAAATCTCCAAAAAACCAGTCTTTAAATAGAGTCGCGTTTATCCAGACATTGTTTTGATTTTTATACAAAACAGGAAAAGCATTGCGACGAATACTCTTAAAGGTTCGTGCATTTGCTGACTTACCAATACATAATAATGGGAGTTTGTGTCTTCCAGAAACATTACTGCATGCAAGAACAGTAATACGTCCTTTGCTACGTTTGTAACCAGGTGTTCCAGCTTCCGTTTTTGAAGCTAAGGTATTTGACGGCAACATTTTGTAGTTCAAGTCGGTTTCATCACAATTATAGATTTGGTCTGGTTGTAAACCATGTTCTTTCGTAAGCTGCTCAAAATTCTCTGCAAATTCTTTTGCAGCAGATACGAGGCTGGTTTGAAAAGTCCGTGCAAAAATAAAAACTACTTATGTGTTTGTGGTAAACCTTTTTTATTTTTCGATATAGTCTCCTTTTAGGCTTATACACTTCGTCCAACGATGTTCTAGTTTGTCGATCCCTTTCGAATAATAGGATTTGTCCAAGTCTGCAAAATATCCATTAGTGTCTGCAATCACCTCCTCGTTTGAATAAAATCTTTGTCCCGCCAGCCATTTCTTCAAATTGGGGAACAAATAGTAGTCCGAGGGAGCCAAGTCTGGAGAATAGGGGGGATGTGAAACGAGTTGGAATCCTATTTCCATTAATTTTGCGACCACAACTGCTGAGGTGTGTGCTGGTGCGTTGTCGTGATGGAAAAGGACTTTCTTGTGGGCCAATCGCGGGCGTTTTTCTTGCAGCTCGGTTTTCAAACGGTCCAATAACGATGAATAATATTCATCTGTAATAGTTTTACCCTTTTCCAGATAGTCGATGAGGATTATCCCTTGCGAATCCCAAAAGACAGTCGCCATAACCTTTCCGGCCGAAGGAACGGTCTTCGCCTTTTTTGGTGCAGATTCCCCCTTGGTAATCGATTGTTTAGATTGTTGTTTGGTCTCAGGAGTATAGTAGTGTATTCATGTTTCATCCACAGTGACGAAACGACGCTTAAAGTCCTCCGGATTCTTCTGGAACAGCTGCAAACCATCCTTGCAACACTTCACACGATTCCGTTTTTGGTCAAACGTGAGCAATCGCGGCACCCATCTTGCGGATAGCTTTCTCATGTCCAAATGTTTATGCAAAATATTATGTACCCGTTCAGTCGAGATGCCCACAGCACTAACAATCTCACGCACCTTAACTCTTCTGTCATCCATCACCATATCATGGATTTGATCAATGATTTCTGGAGTCGTAACCTCCACAGGCCGTCTAGAACGTTCAGCGTCACTTGTGCCCATATGGCCAATCCGAAAATTTTGAAACCACTTATAAACTGTTCTAATCGAAGGTGCAGAGTCACCATAATGTTTATCAAGCTTCTCTTTAGTCTCCTGAGGCGTTTTGCCTTTCATAAAGTAATGTTTAATCACCCACACGAAATTCTTTTTCGTCCATTTCTTGAAAATCACTCGACTTCCTTGATTCACACGAATGCTAAACACAAAGAAATAGACCAATATGGCTGAAACTTGGTGTGCGTTCATTCAAGAGATGCTACTAACTAAACATGACCTCGATACGCGCCGGTGGTGCCATCTCTCGGACTTTGCACGGACTTTTCAAACCAGCCTTGTATAGGTTCTGTATTCCTTACAATATATTCACAGAAACTTTTGAAAGATTGACATGAAAAAGGAGCAATGTAATTTATAGAGAAAAATAGAAAAGTCACTTTCAGAGCATTAATTGTACTTGCAATTAAACAGTGTTAAATTTATCAGGTTTATTATTAGAAAAGGTGTGTCAAACAATTAATACAGATAATGTTATTGAAAACTAGAAGCCTCTTGAGAATACACCTTTTAGAAAAAAAAAAAAAATGTTTTATTTATAATTTAAATATAAATGGTTTTAAATAACTGAATACATACACAAAAATAAATCTTTCTAAAAACCAGAATTTGGAGGATTATTTATTAATCATAAAAAAATTACACAGGCACACAAAAAAAAAATTTTCACTACCGAACAGATCGCTATATCTATATGTATTTTTGGGCGATGAAACCGAATCCGAGGTCAGAATTGAGCAATCACGTCAGGATTTTTAAATAACCAGCCGAACTAAGTTATTGACGAACCAACACGGATCCCTGATCGAGACGGGGAGTTCGCCAGTCTTCTTGATCTGTTTTTAACCACCAATCCGGAGACTTACACGGTCACCGTAAATCCCCGTTAGGTTCTTCCGACCATAAACTGCTTTCGACATCGAGTATCCTGCCAATCAGTGACAGAGAGGCGCCTAGGCCGCGCAAGATTTGGCACTACAAATCTGCTAAATGGGAAGATCTCATGGAATACTTTCGAACTTTCCCTTGGATGGACGTTTGTTTTCGATCCGATAACCCATCTGACTGCGCCAGGGAGGTCTCCGATGTTATTTTGGCTGGTATGGAAGCTTACATCCCTTTTTCGAAGAAATACTCCTCCAATGGGGGGTGGGGGGGCGGCAAGCCTTGGTTCGACCGAAAATGCAAAGAAGCTGTTGCTTCTAAACATATTGCCTACCGACAATGGCTTGAAAATCCTAACACCTTAAATCGAAACATCTTGTTCATGCCCGGAACAGATGCAAGGGAATTATCGACGAAACCAAGGAGACACACAATCAACGAATTAGAAACAAACTTCTCGCTTGTCCCAACAATTCCAGGTCCTTTGGGCAGTCGCTAAGGCAGTTAGTCAAAATTTTACCAAATCCACCATACCACCACTCACACGACCAGATAATTCCATTGCAACCACACCTGTTGAGAGAGCGAACTTGTTGGCTGAACTCTTTGCTTCACATTCTACTGTCGATTTCCAAGGAAAAACACCACCTACTATTCCCATATTGCAGTCAAGGATGCCCGATGTTGTCTTCAGACAGCGCTTCATAAAGCGTATTTTAATGAAGCTAGACACCAAGAAGGCTTCTGGCGCTGACGGAATACCTGCCATAGTTCTCAAAAACTGTGCAAGGGAACTAACACCAGTTTTCTGTAGACTTTTTAACCTATCCTACAGAAAGGGAATATTTCCGTCCTGCTGGAAATGTGCCACGTTCAGCCGATACCTAAAAAAGGTAAGAAGACCTTGCCAAATAACTACCGACCAGTTGCACTGCTTTCAATAATATCGAAAGTCATGGAAAAAGTTATCAATGAGCATCTTCTAAAATATCTTGAACGATTCAATATTATTAGCGATCACCAATATGGTTTTCGTAAACATAGATCAACAGGAGATCTTCTGACTTATGTAACACATGTTTGGAACAACGCAATTGAACACTTTGGAGAATCTCGAGCGGTTGCTCTTGACATATCCAAGGCATTCGACCGTGTTTGGCACGATGGACTGTTGGCTAAGTTGTGCTCTTATGGTATATTTGAAAGGTTCTGTTTGTGGCTCTCATGTTTCCTCAGAGAGCGTTCTTTACGAGTGGCGGTCAACGGATTTCTTCTAACACCCTCACTCTCAACGCCGGTGTGCCCCAAGGCTCCATACTGTCTCCTACTCTCTTTCTTATTTACATTAACGATCTGCTGGAAAAGACAGGGAATCCAATCTATAGCTTTGCAGATGACAGTACGCTTGTCTCTTCATTCACCTTGAACGCTCGGACATCGGCTGCTCAGGCGAATATCCGCAGACAGCAGGAGGTCGTTCAACTTAACAAAGACCTGGAAGAAATTCTATCTTGGGGTGGCAGTAACCAAGTGGAATTTAACGCTACAAAAACCCAAGCGGCAGTTTTTTCTAAAAAAGTTAACGTTGCTGAACCCGACATAGTTATGTCGGGGCACTCCATTCCCCTAGCATCGTCGCTCAATTTGTTGGGCGTTAGTTTGGGAGCAAATATGTCTTGGCATGAACATGTTGCAGGCATAGCAAGGAGAGCTTCTCAAAAGTTGGGAATATTATTTAGAACCAGAAAGCTTTACACCCCACAGCAACTGTTAATTCTTTACAAAGTCCAAATTCGACCAACTATGGAATACTGCTCCCACGTTTGGGGCTCCGCTCCCAAACATACACTGCATTTGTTGGATTCTGTTCAGAGAAGAGCGGTCCGTCTGATTGGGGACCCGGAATTGACCGGCGGCCTTGATTCGCTGGAACATCGAAGAACGGTTGGCGACTTGAGCCTGTTCTACAAGTATTTTCATGGAAAGTGTTCGAAGGATGTAGCCCGCTTAATTCCTCCCAAAGCGGTGCATGTTAGAAATACACGTCGCGCTGCTGCTTCGCATCCGTATGAGGTTCAGCTTGTTACTCCGCGTACGACGCTTTTCAAGCAATCTTTTATATGGAGAACGTCATCCCTTTGGAATAATTTGCCCAGCGCTGTGTTTCCCACCGAGTACAATTTACAGCGATTCAAGAACAACGTGAATCGCTTTTTCCGCACTCGTGCCGCTCCTGGAGCGCTTTAGGGACTTCCCTGCAGCACGTGTGCTAGACCAATAAAAAAAAAAAAAAAAAAAAAGAAAAAAAAAGAAATAAATTTCAAGCTTTAATGACCAAATCACTCTACCAATACGAACGTTTTATTAAATCAATCAAGGTTTCCTGGAAGGCCGCCTCTTGAGCAAATACGCCTAAACAAAGTGTACATTAGTAATGATATAACATTGTTTCGTGCATATGTATTTTTTCAAAAATGCATTTAAGATAGTGAAAAGTTGTCTTGTGAAAGCAAGCAATAGAGGTTTATTAAAATAATCAACAACTCCAACAACTTTAATTGCATACCATGATTTCTATGAAATCATTGTTTCAACTAAAAACATAGGAACTGTAAAAAAAATCATTAATGTAGCAACTTAAACTTTGACGTATAATACTGTTGATGATTACATGTGATGTAAATAAAGCATAATTAAATTTAGTTATGATTTAGAATAATAGTCTTAGCGCGCCCTGATTGAGTTCGAAATTTCTTATTTGCAAATTTTAGAGCATAAACAAGTGTGACTTGAGCAAATAATTTGCGAAAATAATTATATGGAATATTGCAATTTTCAACGGCACAACAATAACCTCTTTTCCCCATGATTATATAAATTGTTTCTCAACCTTGTCGATACTCTTCACTTACAAACGTTTTTAATTCTCTTTTTCTACAAACTCTCTCTTCCTTCTGTCTTGATATTCATATAAACTGCAGTCACATCAAGAAACGATGGACAATACATTTCCTAAGACACATTCCGAGATCGAATGTAAACACTGAGCGGCCATTTTGAAAAAGGACCCGTCGACGCACGCGCCGTCAAAATCTCGCCATCAAATTGGAGCTCAGTTTCGCTACTGTAGTATGTTTACTGTGATAATAGTGTCAAAAACAAAAGTGGACAATTAGAAGTGTGAAATTGCATGACAACTAGGTGTAAATTTTAAACTCTTTTAGTGGATCTGGCTGTACTTGGCTAGTGTGGTGTATTTTTTAATTTAATTATTTAGTTAGATTGTCTTTGTTCAGATATTGATAGATGATTTGTTTGAGTTTGATAGATACCTTTCATAATTAATTACACATTACTTAATATATATTTATTTTCTTTCAGTCTCACAAACCGTAACGATTCCTGTTAGTGGTGTAACTTTAGCCACTCCAGGTGCAAAAGCTGCTCTAGCCCCAACACTTAAAACGACTACGCCTCAACAGCTGCGCCAAATGCAGATACAACAGCAGTTATTAAACCAAAAAAAACTTGCTGGAGGTCAGAAGCTTAGCATAGCCCAAGTAGGTGGCAAAAATAACGTTCCAACTCAGTTAATAGTTGGATCAAAACCATTACCTACTGCTATGACAGTGCAACAATTTCAGCAAGTTATTAGAACGCCCTTAAATGTATCACAAGGGCCAGTAGTCTTGGCTAAAGGAACTTCTAGAGTAATTCCAGTAAATACTGGACCGGGAACTAAACAAACAATACAGGTAAGTTTCTCATGCTATATTTTGTAAATCAAAAAAACTAAAGAGTATAAAAACAAAACATGACTTTCCTTCATCTCAATTTATTTTTTAAAAGAATAAACTTTTCGCTTAAATTGTATTCAAAATATGGTGTTTATTAAAATAAGTTTTGTTCTTATATAAATATGAAAAAATCCGTAAAACCTGGACAGATTCTTATAATACTATTGAAACTACACAAAGTTCTTCAATCCCTTGGTTAGACGTTTGTTTTCGATCCGACGACCCATCTGACTGCGCCAGGGAGGTTTCCGATGTTATTTTGGCTGGTATGGAAGCTTACATCCCTTTTTCGAAGAAATATCCTTCCAACGGCAAGCCTTGGTTTGACCAAAAATGCAAAGCTGTTGCTCCTAAACACCTTGCCTACCGACAATGGCGTGAAAATCCTAACATTATAAATCGTAACACCTTTGTCCGTGCCACGAAACCAAGGAGGCACACAATCAGCCAATTAAAAACAAACTTCTCGCTTGTCCCAACAATTCTAGGTTCTTTTGGTCAGTCGCTAAAGAAGTCAAAATTTCATATAATCCACCATACCACCACTCACACGGCCAGATAATTATATTGCAGCGACACCTGTTGAGAAAGCGAACTTGTTGGCTGAACTCTTTGCTTCACATTTTACTGTCGATTTCCAAGGAAAAACACCACCTACTTACTATTCCCATAGTATCATAAAACGTATTTTAATGAAAGCTGACTGAGTCCCTGCCATAGTTCTCAGAAACTGTACGAGGGAACTAACACCAGTTTTCTGTAGACTTTTCAACCTATCCTACAGAAAGGGAATATTTCCTTCCTGCTGGAAATGTGCCACAGTTCACCCGAAACCTAAAAAAGGCAAGAAGACCTTGCCAAATAACTACCGACCAGTCGCACTGCTTTCAATAATATCGAAAGTCATGGAAAAAGCTATCAATCAGCATCTTTTAAAATACCTTGAAGGATTCAACATAATTAGCGATCACCAATATAACTTTCGTAAACATAGATCAACAGTAGATCTTCCGACTTATGTAACACATGTTTGGAACAACACAGTTGTACACTTTGGAAAATTTCGAACAGTTGCTCTTGACATATCCAAGGCATTCGACCGTGTTTGGCACTTTGCTCTTATGGTATGTTTGAAAAATTCTGTCTGTGGCTCTCATGTTTCCTCAGAGAGAGTTCTTTACGAGTGGTAGTCGACGGATTTCTTTCTAACACCTTCACTATCAACCGGTGTGCCCCAAGGCTCCATACTGTCTCCTACTCTCTTTCTCATTTACATTAACGATCTGCTGGAAAAGACCGAGAATCCAATCTACAGCTTTGCAAATGACAGTACGCTTTTCTTTTCAATCACTTTGAACGCTCGGACTTCGGCTACTCAGAGGAATATCCGCAGACAACAGGACTTCATTCAACTTAACAAAGACCTGGAGGAAGTTCTGTCTTTGAGCGACAGTAACCAAGTGGAATTTAACAAAAACCCAGGCGGCAGTTTTTTCTAAAAAAAAGTTAACGTTGCTGAATCAGACTCTGACATCGTCACTCAATTTGTTGGGCGTTAATTTGGCAGCAAATATGTCCTGGCATGACCATGTTGCAGGCATAGCCAAGAGAACTTCTCAAAAATTGGAAAGCTTTACACTCCACAACAACTGTTAATTCTTTACAAAGCTCAAATTCGACCAACTATGGAATACTGCTCCCATGTTTGGGGCTCCGCTCCCAAACATACACGGCATTTGTTGGATTCTATTCGGAGATGAGCTGTTCGTCTGATTGGAGATCCGGAACTGACCGGCGGCCTTGATTCGCTAGAACATATTTGGCGACTTGAGCCTATTCTACAAGTATTTTCATGGAAAGTGTTCGAAGGATGTAGTCCGCTTAATTCCTCCCAGAGCGGCGCATGTTAGAAATACACGTCACGCTAATACTTCACATCCATATGAGGTTCAGCTTTTCAAGCAGTCTTTTATATGGAGAACATCATCCCTTTGGAATAATTTGGCCAGGACTGTGTTTTCAACCGAGTACAATTTACAGCGATTCAAGAACAACGTGAATCACTTTTTCCGTACCCTGTAGCGCTTTAGGGACTTCCCTGCATGTCTCCCCCTTCCACTAGTAAAATTGACAGTAATAAAATAATAACTTAATTGTAATATTTCTGTAGTCTCAGAACTTCGAAAATGCCATATGGCAAAATATACATACAGTAAAGCAACCCATCTAACTCCCTACCCCACACGATTAACTCCCTATATATTTTACAATAAATAATATGCCTAAAATTTGACAGTTACATCAACCAAAAAACCGGGAAAAATTCTTAAAATACTATTAAAACTACATTATTTAACTCCCACTTTTTACCCCCTTCTTGGGTTAAAATGAAAAACGACATGAATTTTGAATTCCTCGACTCTAATGATCTTAAAAAGTCACTTTTGGGTTTTTGCAAGTTTTGCAAAAATAAAAAATAGCGCACTCGAACTGTAACTCGCAAACTAATAGACAAGATGTTATGAAAATTTTACTCTAATCTTCTGAGAGTTGACACTATCTGAAAATCATGTTTTTTCTCGTGTTTGTGCCGCTATCTCCCGGAAAGTCTCGGGACTTTTCTCCCCATATAGTATTTTAGTTTACAAATAAATATATTTCTCAACAAAAAGTTAGTACAGGAAAATTTTCGATAAAAATCAAAAATTAGGTCTTCCAACATTCAGAAAGTTTTTGTATTTTATGCTAATATTTTTCATCGTACCTTTTACCTATACAAACGGTATAATCGGTTGTACGATTTACTTGTTGGTCTATAGTCTGCTTAAAGGGATTTTTCTATTCGTTACTTACGTCTTCTCAACCGAGGCAGTACTTCATTCTTATTGTATTTTTTTTTTCTTGGAGTGCTACAATGAATAACAAAACAACAAACAATCTTTAAATATAATTTTAGGTTGTTGCAGCCTCTTCTCAAGCTTTGGGTTCAGCTTTGAGGCCCCAAGGGGTAACAACTATAGCAGGAATTAAACTTCAGGGAAGTGCAGGTACAACCCAGCAAGCCCTTTTGTCTCAAGTATCTGCAGCATTAAATCAAAATGTTGCTGTAAGGCAGGTATGTATAGTTTTCTGTAGACATCTTTTTTATCACAAATTTAAGGCATTTACAATACACCTTTTCTGTTAAAGCGTTATTTACTAGCGATTTATTTTTAAATACGAGATGTGGCTAAAAAATAACCGAACAGAATTTATAAAACTTTTTATTTTAGAACTTTGACCTTAAAACCTTCTCGATCGCTACAACGCTTCATACGAATTTTCCGTTGTTTTGAAGTAGTACTGAAGGTCGTCTTCTGATATGTTCATCATGATCCCCATCGCTTTTTTCTTTACTGCGTCAACGGACTCGAAACGGATTCCTTTCAACGCACTCCTCACTTTGGGAAACAAAAAAAAATCACATTGAGCAAGGTCGGGCAAATAGGATGGCTGCTCCAATAAGAGAGCATTGTGCACTGGTGCGTTGTCTTTTTATATGTTCACGAAGGAAGGTCAAAACCTATTTTTCGCATCGATTATCAATATTATTTATGATAAAGTTTTTAAATAAAGTAAAAATATCGATAATTATTTTTTATTCCAAAACCCAAATTGGACTACCAATTGCTTTCTTGTCGGCCGTATTCACCATATCTTGCTCCCAGTGATTTTTGTCTCTATTCAAGTTTGAAAAAGTGGCTGCAAGGTAAGCGATTTGGCTCAAATGAAGAGATCTCAACAAATCGTACTATATGAAAGGTATGGACGATCGAAATAAGTTTAATCGCTATTAAAGGAAACTATGTTGAAGAATAAAAGTGACTTTTGGCAAAAACATTGTTTTTTCTTCAGAAGTCTCGAAACGAAGTGTATTTTTAATTTTCAGAATAGCCCTGTTAGAATTCAAACTGCAAGTGGGCAGCCCTTAATGGCGGTAACCGTTCAATCTCCATCTCAGAATGCTCAGTCTCAGTCACCAAATCCTGATCAAGTAAGTAGGTTTATGAAGAAATAGTGTTAAGTTGTAATAATTTGAATATTTTTTAAAGTAAATTTAGATTTATGTTAATATTACCAAGGGTGCTTCTTAATAAATAAAGAAAATTCTCTTGATTTAGACACTTTCATATTATCTTGTTAAATACCTTAAACTGACAAAAAAAAATTAAACAGTTTTTTTCCGAGGACCTTGATAAAAAAAATCAATTCGTCGTTAAATATGATATCATTTTGATAGACTTTAGTAGACTCCACCTTATTGGCAGTTGTCGAATCACGTCAAAGTTACACCATATGGACGGAATTAGTTCGGAAAATTTCGTTAACTCTACGAATTAACTGTAAAGACATACATACTCTCTTACATAAAGTTTTGAATGCCAACCGTGCATTTTAAGATGCAGCTGTGGCCAACAAAATCCTACATCTATATTAAAAACTCATAAAAGTACGGCCAAACTGTGAACTACATGTACGGTTTTCTTGACCACAGCTGTACATTAGAGTTGTATCACCTGTTCAATTACTTTGTATAGTCTTGTTTGTTCATTTCAATTAATATTAATTCATTCAAACAAACAAATTTAAGGACACATCAATCGACAATTTTGCATTTGCCAAATTGTAAATTTACATGGAAACAATTAAAAGTTCTTTCTTTTGATTTTCAATTTTCTATATTACCATTACATATACAGTCGACACTGTTTATAGTGAAACTCTATATAGTGAAAAACTCTTTATAGTGCAATTTTTTTCAAGACCTAGAATATCTTACATACATAGCAATATATACGGATTTTCTCTTTATATAGTGAAAAACTCTCTATAGTGAAATTTCGGTCAACATTTTGGTCTTTCACTATATAGAGTGTCGACTGTATTTATAAAATTTGGTGTGGTCTAATTTGTTTTTTGAACACTACGATTTTAATGCCGGTGACCTGTTACATTGTTAGTACTATTTTTGTCTAATTCAATTGGGTAATTTTATTTGACCTTCAATTGTGCTGCTTGCAGTGTACATCCACAATACAAAAATAAAATACGAGGATGGATTGAAAAGTTTGGGACCTAAGTTAAGAAAACAAAATAAAACACGTACAAAAATATTTTTATTTTTCGACGTAATCTCCACCTAG
Source organism: Pachyrhynchus sulphureomaculatus (assembly GCA_019049505.1). Taxonomy (NCBI): domain Eukaryota; kingdom Metazoa; phylum Arthropoda; class Insecta; order Coleoptera; family Curculionidae; genus Pachyrhynchus; species Pachyrhynchus sulphureomaculatus. The sequence continues at coordinate 216,051,252 of CM032456.1, read as the reverse complement.
CTCTGTGCACTTCTTCCATCTGCGTTCCAAAGCTTCCACACCTGTTTGGAAAAAAGATTCCTCGAATCCTTCAAAATACTGGTTAACTGCAGCTTCGATTTCTTCATTTGATGAAAATTTCTGGCCACTGAGGTGTTTTTTTAGGTTTGGAAACAGATGAAAGTCCGAAGGTGCCAAATCAGGGGAATAATCCGTGTGGGGCAATAATTCAAAACTACAATCACGAATTTGAGTCACAGACTCAACAGACGTGTGAACGCGAGCTTTTTCCTGATGGAACAAAACCTTCTTTCTCAGTAATCCTGGACGTTTCTATTTAATTTCTTGACGTAGACGACGCAAAAGGATGCAGTAGTAAGTCGAGTTTGTTTGTTGTTTCTCGCCTTTCGGAAGGTAGCCCACCATAATAATACCTTTAGCATTCCAAAAAACTGACGCCATCACTTTTCCATCCGACCGAATTGCCTTTGCTTTCTTTGGGGTCGGTTTACAGATTTTTTCCATTGCTTGGATTGTTGTTTTGACTCTGGAGTGTAGTGATGAACCCAGGTTTCGTCCATTGTCACAAACCTGTTAACAAAATCTTGCGGATAAGTCTCAAACATCTCCAAACAGTCGCGAGAAATCGTGAGTCGAATTCGTTTTTGTTCAATTGAAAGCAATCTGGGGACCCGCCTAGCGGAAACCTTAGAAAATCCGAGTTCGTTGGCAATGTTGTTTTGTGCTCATTCATACGAGATGCCTATAGTGTCTGCAATCTCCCTGATAGTTAATCTCCGGTCTTTCAATATGAGATTACACTTTTTTGCCGATGTTTTCTTCAGTCGTAGACGTCGTGGGCCGGCCGGAACGAGGGTCATCTTCGATGCTCTCTCGTCCACGTTTAAATTCTGCAACTCATTTTTCACAGTGGTATATGACGGAGCAGATTCCCCTAGTGTTGTTTCCATATCATCGTGGACCTCCTTTGATGTTAATCTTTTTTTAAACAGGTACTTGACCGCACGTTGTTCAATTTTTTTTTTTCCAAAAACTCTGCACTTGGTCTCACTAAACTCGTTCTAACCTAAGGGCCACAAATTCTACAGCAACAAAATTTTACACTGCGACAACCAAAGAAAGTATGAACTTATTGAGGGTACTATAATAGAAATATTATAATTATTTTTTGGTGAGGCCGCGAACTTTTCAGTCCATCCTCGTAAAATAAATGTCGGTTACAATAATTGAATGGAATGCTTTTTCTTGAGCCACATATTGTAAAGTTTTTTCAATGATATAATTCGGACACGTGGAGCCGTATACAGTAGCTATTACTAAACTAAAAATCGTGGCAAAAGCATGATGCTGCTCAACCTATTTACAGAATAATATGAAAGATGTATATTATTACCTGGACAATTTTATCAAATTCGGCTCACAATTTTGAAAATTATTTGATAAAAATTATGAACATAATGACATGTATGCAAAAAATGTCACAGTGTGGTCGATTAACGGTAAAATATGTATGTGGTATACTTTCTGGGAGGCTTCCAGAGTTTTTGGTAACAAACTCTTGCTAATAATATTTTTTCAAAAGATTTTTTATATAAATATAATATAAATGAATATTACAAATACAAACATCACAGGCTTAATTTTTAATATTAATGTTATTTTTACCGCATATTTCGTTATTAACTTAAATTAAGTCTAGATATTCTCAAATGGAATTTACTTCTATGCCTTAGATTTGTTAAGAATCACCCCACTTTATATCTAAACTTAAAATATACTTTTGGTATAATAATTTAAATTTTGTTTGAAGTTTTTTCATCTCTTTGAGTATTTATAAACATAGGTTTAGTTTAATTAATATTTATTAATTATTATAATTTATGTAAGCTTAATTTAGTGTTTAGTTAAGTTGTTTAAAATATTTTATACTATCGGACTTTAAACTACACTCCACATTATCCATTAACTATTTTCGTAATGATTATTAATATTCTTACATATTTCGGAAATATAGATCCAGCACAAAATGCTTCTTGAATGTTCACATAAATAAGGCCAACATTCTAAAGTTCTGCAGTCCTTCTTTTCAGCAATCCTAATAGAAATGGGCCGTTTATTTTGAAAGTGGCCTAAGTCCATTTATACTTGAATTGAGATATTTAAGGGTTTGTGTTTCAATGCAATTAAAAATATACGTACAGGATTCTAATGAGTCATACTGCTTAAATGTATCTAGAGGTGTTAAATTTATAGTTCCTATTAAAATAATGGCAATTATTAAGTGAATAATATGCGTTATCTTACCAAGAATGGAGTTAGGCCACTTTCAAAATTAACAACCAGATTCGTTATAAAATTTGAAGGAGCCCAAGTTCATTCAACATAATTTAAGATGCTTCAAATTGAAAAAAACAATACTCAATTTATTTTACATATCTTTACAACATAATTTATGCGATTCAAAACATTTTTTAACTACATAACGTACAAAATTACAACGTACGAACATAAATTACAAAAGAATTTACTACTCATCTACATTTTGTGTGTGTGAAAGGGATTTAAAGAAATCATGATGTTCCGGTGGTATATATCGTAATAGGTCAATTATGTCCTTGAATTTTGCTGTTGTAATTTGTCTGACATTTTTATACCCTCTTCGGGCCCAAGAGAGAATTGAGAATAAATACTCTTCAGAGGTCCCAAAACATTAATCATTATAGATAAATTTTTTTAAAAGCGCAGTTTTTTCAAAAATTGTGGTATCACAAATGATACTTTGGGTCTGTACGATGCTATTAAAACAATTAAGGTTTTTTTTCAGTATTTAATTGTGAAATTTAGAAAAACAGTTTCTTTTAATACTGCAACATAAAAATACATTGCATTCAACACATTTGCAAAAGGTTAAGTGTGTGCACCCAGGATATCTGCATTTTGACCTACATTTTTGTTTCTCGCTAACGAATTCCGGGAGATGTTTCGCTTCTTGCTTTCGTAAACGTTTGTCAGGAACTGGCATAATTTTTCTTGTTTTCCTTGGAGGTTCATTGTTCTCTTCTTCAGTAGTTGTCGAAGTTGATTCATGTCGTTTTTCACTGTACAAAAGAGACTTAGCAAGCGAAAATTTGAATGACAAATAGTCTTCGATGTCTTTTTTGGGAATTTTTTCAGCAGCGCAAACTTCTCGATATTGGAGCCAACTAGCTGCAGCGCTAAAATCAACAAAAGCGTAAATACATCGGATGGTCCATTTATTTGTTCTACTGCTCATAGGGTACTTTGACATAACTCTGTCCAACAAGTCCACACCTCCCATTTTTTCATTGTATTGCTGAACCACTGATGGATGACTGATTTCTATGTATTTTTTTTCCTGCACTGACCAGCGCTTGCATGAACCTAAGGGCTCTGTTCCAAATTCTCCCGAAGCCAAATGAATTGGTTTAGAATCAAACCATTTTGTAAGAGCTATTTTGTTATCTTCAGTAACCAACATATCATGATTGCCCCTTCTAGATTTTTTTAAATTTTTGTCAGATAACAACTGCAGATCTGTTTTTGGTATTCTCATTTTCATTAGCGTGCCAGTTACGTATATTTTCCGAGAAAACAGAGTATCAATCAATGTTTCTAATGTGAAGTATCTGTCGACAAATACTGATACTCCTACTGGTAAAGTATCTGTTAGTTTCAACACCACCTTTCCACCAACATCTAATTTTTCTGGTGTATGGATTAGACTGGATTCTGTGGATTTGCCCTTCCCTTCATATAAATGAAAATCAAGTGGTATCCCGGTAGTCGTCGTCATAACAAAATTTTTCAGCCCAACAGGATTAGGTTTTGCCCGCACAGACTGTCTCATCAGTAACTTTCCATGAAATGGGATCATCTGTTCATCAATTGATACGTTTTGAGATCTTTTATTTTGTCGACAACCTTTTTGGATTGAATCCAACATCGGTCTGACTTTCCAAAATCTGTCAAGTACTTTAGCCTCGTTGGCTACAGAATCATCGTCCACAATTTTTAGCCGTGTTCTCAGAGCGAAAAAGCGATTTCTTGACAGATTATCTGAAACGATTGGTACCCTGGTATCCGACCTCCAAAACATTCGGATTCTTGGTAAACTGTAAATACCAATGAGCATGCAACACGCAAAAAAAACGTTTTTAATTCTTCTGGACTGGTCCCCAGCGACTTTCCTGATACTTTCACTTCCTTCATATTTGTGTACATAGCCATGGATTGAAAAAAATTATCGTCAAGGTATTTATTGAAAAAGTCAATAGGCTTTGGAATATTTTCAAGGCTCAACGGATCTCGATCACAAGGCACATACTTCTCACGTTGTGGTTGAAAATTGGTTCTCTTCCATTTCCTTTTTTTACCAATTGGAATCAAATTTATTAACGGCAAGTCGTCGTCCCAACTGCTACTGTTTTCAAGCTCACAGCCTAAAATATCGTCTTCTTCTTGGTCATTTTCAAGGATCATTTGGTCTTGGCTGGCGCCAAAAGTTTGGATTTCTGAAGGCTCATCCCACGCGCCCCACTCGTCGTCGTCATCAAGAAGATTTTCGTCCAAATCGGAATCATTTAAATTCAAATTATCTGCGATATCCTGTAGTTCTTGAAGAGAAAGCGCTGAAAATAAAAATGATAAATGTATCGTTTGGGTCCCACGGTATCAACGGTGATACCCTGGGTTCCAGGAATCAAAAATATTATTTATCCTACTATCCCTACTAAACAAATATTCCCCACCTTTCTTTAACTAATAATTAGAAAGCTTATTAAAAAAAACGACACAAATACTAGGTACTTACGTTTATTTTGCGTAATTTTATTAGCAGCGACCATGGCGACTCGAAACATGCATGTAAACAACTGAATATCTCGACTACATTGGCCCCAACGTGAGCCGGCAATTTTCTGCACATTAATATACGCATATCATATATGATAACAGCGGGAGCGTTGTCCAAATCGAGCTGCAGATTTGTTAAATAATTTAGAACTCGGGGTATCATATATGATATCCGGGGCCCGAGGAGGATACAGTGATGTCAATACAATATTTTCGAACTTTCTTGGTCTACCCCGACGTGGTAATAAATTCAGGACTATAAAATTTTCATTCTCATTCATTGATGTCTTATAGAAAATTTTATACGGTTCATTTCTGACAAAACGCATCCAACATATTTTTAACCAATTTATTGATTCTCCGTTAGAATTCTTTACCCTTTTAAAAATTGCGTCTTCTAATAATTTTGTTGATACAAAATCTTCTTGATACGACACTTTTTGATAATATTGTAATAATCTTGGGACAAACAGTAAATTATTTTTTTTTTAATGACATTTCTACCACGCCAAAATCTCTACCATTTGGTAAAAACGAATGTCCTGATATTAAAAATTTGTAATCTATGATTTCCACATTATTTTCAACAGTTTGGACAATTTTTAGCCACATTAAAACTACTTTAATGTTTCTATTTTGCCCTGCACACATGTCACTGTAAGCTATAATGTGTCTTTCACTTTTCAAATTTTTAACATGTTTTAGGATGCATGAAGCTATTTCTTGAGCACCTCTTGATGCAATAGTTTCATCCCAAACGTACATGTGAACATTATCGTTATGAAAATTGTGAATACTCAAATTTAGAACGTACATATTGCGTTTATAATATGCTACTGAAGTAGTCAACTTTGGATAAGAGTAATGCTTTTTGCAAGTCGAACGAAAAAGCGAAATAATAATTTGAATTACGTGTTGCTTGTTCCTGATCTTGTTTTAGCTGATTCTGCTAGTCTTAAATGAACATCGTGTTCTTCTGTAAGTTTATTCTTTTCTTCATCATCATTCGATGCTTTAATTTTGATGTTTAATAAGTCGCATTTTTGACATGTATCTTTGCGCGGGGGGTGGAAATGTAAATCAAAATCTTTTTTGAATATATTTCTGTAAGTCCTCTCATTAACGGCTTTTATTTTATTTTCCTTACAATGAAGCTCGTATAAATTAAACATTTTCTTTAGAGTTAGATCGGGATGTAGATATCTTCTATTAGGATTATGAGATCTGGTATAATGGGATTCAAATTTAGGAAAACTTTTAATATGGTTTTGAACGTGCTTTTTCTCTTCATCAGAAATTTTTCTTGATGATCCAACCATACGCCCACGTAAATCATTTTCTATATTTGCAGAGTTTAAAACACGTTTTAAGCGTCCTTCACTTACTTTAAAGGTATCCAAAAAGAATTTTTTACAGACCGGAACTTTTCCGTTTTTAAAATTTAAAAAATACCTAAAACTCCAATTTCTTGGCGAACCTTTTCCGTTTTTTTGACGTCTTCGTTTTCACAGTTTTGCGCTCGGTAGCTTCGTAAAGCAATACATTTTGTTTATTAAAATCTCCCAAATACCAAAACTTCTCAAAAATATTCTTTCTTTCTTCTTCTTCGTAATTTTTTATGCAAGCTTTTCGACAACGGCAATCTTTGTTTTGGAAAACTTTTGAAGGTACAATATTTCCGGTTTCTGTTTAATCTTTCGCACTTTTTGGATGTATGTTTCATCAATCTTTTCTCCATTGTTATCTGTATCTTCATCCCCTGAAGACGAATATTGTTCTATAATTCTCTTTCTTTTTGATTTTCTTTGAAATCATTAGTTACTAATTCTTCTTCACTATCTGAACTGAATGGTCTTGTCCTTTTGTTCTTCCCCATGGGTGAAATAATTTTTTCTAAAATTTAATATTAAATTTTAAGTTTCATATTTAATCGTAAGTACAGTGACTCACAGCTTAAATGATGCAGTCGCTATAAGAAAAGACTAACTGGTCTCAGTGCCTCTTCATTTATTTGGAAAAAACAATTTATTGAAATTCGATTAGTAAAGAGTCTTCTAAAAAAGTATGAATTACTTGTTGTCTTAAATATGCCTTACTTAATTAACAATAAATAATTAATTAAATTATATGCGATTTTAACGTCACAGCTTAAATGATGCAAAATTCAATATACCAAAATTATTAGAGAAAACAAACTGTAGAATTTAAAATAAGCCTGCTATTTGGTTGGGCCTCCCTCATTATCAATAACGGCTTGTAATCTTCTGGACATTGATTCAACTAACTTTCTAGTATACTCCGGGGAAATAGTGTTCCATGCTTCAGTAATTTTTACTTTTAATTCAATGTTATTTGATATTGGGGCACTATTTACTTTATTTTTTAATGTCAGCCACAAATTTTCAATTACATTTAAGTCTGGTGACTGGGCTGGTGTTTTAATAACATTTGGACAGTTATAAAGCAACCAACTGCGAACTCGAAATGACGTGTGCTTTGGATCATTGTCTTGATAGAACCGATAATTGTTTTCAATATCTAATTTTTGGGCACTAGCGACGAGATGCTGCCTTAGTATATCCAAGTACACATATTGGTTCATATTCCCTTCGACGAAATGCATGTTACCTACTCCTGCAGATGACATACAGCCCCATAACATCACTCCACCTCCACTGCGCTTTACCGTAGCTTTCATATTTTTCAATTTTAATTCTTCATTAGGCTTTCTTCACACTGATATTTTTCCATCGGACCCAAATAAGTTTATTTTGGTCTCATCAGCAAATATTACTGAATTCCAGAAGTTCAAGTCTTTATTGATATGCTCTCTGACAAATTCCAATCTCACGCGTCTATTTCTTTGGCTAATGAAAGGCTTATTTCTAGCAGTTCGACCATGTAAATTATTATTTCCCAAGATCCGTCGAACTGTTTCGGGGTTACACCTTTTTCCAAACTGTCTTTCCACCTCGGCGCACAACTTTGGCGCACTTTTTTTTAGATTATTTGATACCTCTCTTAAAATCCATCTTTCTTCACGTTCATTGAAGGTCTTATTTGGAGCCAACCTTGACTTATTCTCGACTCTATTTTCATTCCGGTAACGTTCAATGATACGCTGAACAGTTGACGGACATTTATTTACCATTTTGGCTATGTCTCTTTGGCTGCATCCATTCCTGTAATGAGTAAAAATTAAATTTCTCTCAAAAATTGTAATTCGACGACCCATTCTTAAACAATTTCGTTTTATTGAATGAAAAAATGTCAAACTAAACAAAAAAGAATTGCACTAAGAAATCAAAGCAATGCCGTCTTCGTAAATTTCAAAATGCGATAAGTTTTGACCCCTGTTGTTATTTTGCATCATTGAAGCTGTGACGTTAAAATTGTATATAATTTGATTAATTATATTGTTAATTAAGTAAAACCAGTTAGTCTTTTCTTACAGCGACTGCATCATTTAAGCTGTGAGTGACTGTATATTACGTAAATTTTGTTTCACTGCATTAATTAAACGTACTGATTATTCAACTAATGCAATTGTTCAAAAACTGAGGTTAACTTGTTGAATACTAATTAATTGAAATTACCTTCATTACTGCCTTCGGGCATTATCAATAATAAATATCTTCATTTAAGTATAAATGGACTTAGGCCACTTTCAAAATGAACGGCTCAATTATTGAATTAACTCTGAAAACTTATATGTCCAGAATTATCGTATTTGCTCGGAATATAAGTAACCTCAAATGCTTTATTGATAAATAACCTGAAGTTGTACATGTAACCACGTTACATGTACGGAAATAATTGACAAATGGACTTAGGCCACTTTCAAAATAAACGGCTCAAATATCCCTTGCTTGAAGCGTTTATTTTTAATTGTTAATCATTAGTTAATTCATTATATTTTTCTTTCAAAAACCGTACATTATTTTGCATTTTGTTGATGAGTTTTATTTGAAAATACGATTGTTTTCTCGTTTTATTTTCATTTAAAAAAATCCAAAATAAGAAACGAAAAACTTTTATGTTTGTACCTAAAGGGACTTCGTGTTATGTTTTCTTTTGTCAAACAGCTACTTTACTATTAAACCATAAGCTGATTGGTACATTCTTATATTTCTTACTGGTAATAAGCCCGATTCAAAACAAAATATGTAACCTGAAGTTCAGTGTTAACATTTAAATCCGTTAAACACTGTAGTTTTGGACGTGGGTTCGGTATTGCTTGTGGAGTATTGTTTAAGCCCTTAGTATTCCATTCCCTAATAACATAGAAATTTTCATTTTTTGTACATTAGTAGATATCTTCATTAAACTAAAATTGTGCTGTGATATTGGAAACAATATTAGATAATATTTTCATTTAAAGTATTATATATTCGTTTTTCTTTAATTTGGACTTTTTTATTACTATTTCACTAGTGACTTTATGTATATTTGACATTTTTTTTTAAGTTGATACTTATCAATAAACTTCAGTTTTGATATATTTTGTTTTTATTTTATTTTTACTTAGCAGTTTTTTCTGATATGTAATAAACAATTATTTTTTCAGCAGGAGTAAACACCTCTATAGAAGAATTAACACTGTAAAAAAGATGTTAATACACTGTTTCTTAAAATTTTATTGTTTTTTTAATCCCATATTTATCATTTTATTGAAGGGAAAAAATTTCAAAAACCTACTTAATGTTACAATACAATCTGTGAAAAATGAAGAAGTTGATTCACTTCCCTGCACGTCTTGGAGTCTGTTTACGTTTTTCACATTTCCAATTTTAAGTGCCAGTATTGGCCTCTTTTAGAGTACAGTCGAACCTTCGACACTGAATTTTGAAATTTTATTTTATACACTAGAACAGGGGTCGGCAACCTATGGCACGCGTACCATCTCTGGCACGCCAAGCAATTTTGAATGGCGCGCGTACCTATTCGAAGTTTACACATTAATTCTGTAATCTGAGACATGTTTCGAAATTAAGTAAATAATCGAAGACAGTATTACTTTAACGATACAAACAAAAACGATATATTATATAGGTCACTAGGTATTATTACCAAAAACTACAAAATATATATTTTGTAATTTATAATTTTACTGAATGCATTGGTTTGGCTTTAATTTCAGCAAGTATTAAAGACGGCAAGCCTCGAAATATAAGCCTAGGCAAAAACACAAATAAACGTCCTCAATTCAGATCAAAAGAGCCGCTATAAGGCGGTTTTTGTTTGACTTGACTTCAATCGTTCCGACGCGCGCCGCAACTCTTTTTACATTGCCGAACTTTAGTTTTTGTTAGATTTAACTTCTAGGCGGCCCTTTGATTACAATGGGCGCGTTGTAGATAATAATTTTTGTTCTAAGAAATTTAATAAACGTAATTATTGGAATTTTCTGGAAACATTATCTTTCTATATATAGCAAGCGGCTACACGTTTGGATCATTTAGTATAGAAGTAACATCCGTTCCAGTCAATAGTCGTCGAAAAGTTTAAAAATTAAAAGTACGTTGCGTTATGGCCGCGAAGAAACAGAAGGTAGGCGTTCGATCATTTCAAACTTCATGGACAACAGCTTACGGTTTTGTACAGCAAAACGATCGGGCCATTTGTGTCCTATGTCGGGAAAGCGTAGTTTTCCAGACATCTAGCGTTCAACGACATTTCCAGATAAAACATGAATCGTCATTTAAAGATAACGCTGATAAAAGGGAGGCAATACAAAGAGCAAGTAAACAATACGAGAAACAATCAACATTCTTTAGCAAAGTTTTCCAAGGAAAAAATCAGGTAACTGAATACAGTTTCAAAATTGCACAATCGTTGGCACAAAAGGGTAGGCCATTCACTGACTGAGAATTTATGAAGCAAACGTTTTTGAGTACTGGCGAGATTTTATTCGACGACTTGCCCAATAAGGATACAATATTGACCAGGATTAAGGATATACCGGCATCAGCGCGGACCATCGAGAAACGAATTACCGAAATGACACAAAATATCCAAAAACAGCAGAGAGACGCGGAGTTTTGTATTTAGTGTAGCACTGGATGAAAGTGTCGATATTAATCACATTGCCCGTCTGGCAATCGTTGCGCGATACTTTGATGATGGTAGCGTGTATGAAGAGCTGATTTGTCTGCTCCCATTGCAGGGAACTACAAGAGGAGAGGATAAATTTTCAGAATTTGTTAAACATTTTGAAAAGCGGAACATTGATTTAAATAAAATTTTTTGCGTAACGACAGATGGCGCTCCTGCTATGATTGGGAGACATAAAGGATTTGTTTCCCTTCTTATTGAACGCATGGGTCGATCAGTTTTGAATTTTCATTGCATAATTCACCAAGAGAGTTTGTGCGCTAAAATCTCCGCTGGAAGCTTAAAATCCGTGGTGGATAGGGCGGTTAAAATAGTTAACTACATTGTCGGTCGTTCTTCACTGATTCATAGACAATTTAAGGCGTTTCTGCAGGAATTAGAAAGTGCATATTCAGATATACCATTGCACAATAATGTGCACTGGCTCAGCCGTGGTAAAGTGCTCTCTAGATTTGTACAATGTCTGGGCGAAATTAAATCGTTCTTGTTGGAAAAAAATCAAGTGGATGCTTAGCCTGAACTAGAAGATAAAAACTGGATCTATATGTTAATATTTCTTACCAATATTACAAACCATCTCAGTGAACTCAAAGTTACAAGGTTCAGGCAAAACAGTTCTGGATTTATACAAATCCTGGAAATCATTCAAATTAAAAATAGATTTATTTATCAGCGATATTACTACAAACACATATAAATATTTTCCAAATTTAAAAACTTATATATCCATTGTCGACGATGGTGCACTAATAGACGAAATTCTTAAATATATGACTAATTTAAAAGAGGAGTTTATCGAGACGGGTTAGGATTTTGATAAACAAGGTCCTATGTTCGCTTTTTTAATCAAACCAGATTTAATGGATTTTTCCAGCAGTTGCTTTGACATATCTCTTTTCTCATGGATGGACATTAATGATTTTGATCTTCAATACATTCAATTTAAAAGCTCCGAGTTATGGAACACGAAATTTGTAGAATTAAGAAGGGTATTAGAAGGTGACTTCCAGAACCATTCAAACGAGATACTCAGTTGTTGGATGCGGTTACCAGAGAAATTTATTTGTCTTAAGAAAGTAGCGTTTACCATGCTTACAGCTTTCGGATCATCCTATATCTGTGAACAACTTTTTTCCCATATGAGAGTGATTTTAAACCGTACCGAAGCAGGCTGACAACAGACAATTCGGAAGCATGTGTGACTGAAAATAACCAGACATGAACCGGATATAAGAAAACTATCTAAAGAACTTCAAGCACAGGGTTCACGCTAGGTCCTAGGACTAGTATAATAAAATTATTTGTTAAATGTTAAAATTTTTTCGTAATTAAACCTTCTAAAAGCAATAATTTAAGTTAATTTTTGTTAATTTTAGTTGTAGTAAGTACCTATGTCGGCACGCAAAATGTTGTATGGATGAAAACTGGCACCCCTTAGATAAAAGGTTGCCGACCCCTGAACTAGAACATGTAGGCGTAAAGTCTACCTGACTAAAATCATTTCTAATAGGGCGTAACTTCTAATAAAACGGAAACGAATATTGAAACTTAACGGTGGAATAAAATCTGAGCCGGTAGAAAATACTATGGGCGTCCCACAAGGAAGCTTACTACCTCTTACACTTTCTCACTTATATTAACGATTTTTTTTTCGCTAGCTAACTTCAAGGTTACTTCAGTTTTTAAAGCTGATGATTTTAACTCCATTGTAAGAGCAGAAAATCATGAAGTTTTGTACTCCTTCAGGAAAGTTTTGGTCCTTTATTAATCAGAAGAATCGAGAATCAAGGATTCCCGGAGCAATTCATTTGCGCGATGCTTGATATGAAATGCCGCAAGACGTAGTAAATGTGTTCGCTTCTTATTTTGAAAGTGTATTCTTGCCTAACGAGAATGAAATCGATTTTGTTCCGGAGAGTGCTTATCAGCTTTTCGGTAGTGTTGACATTTCATTAGCTTCTGTAACAGACAGTGAGATTCAACACGCTGCTAAAAAATTAAAGAATAGGCTGACCGCAGGACCTGATGGTATTCCATCTTTTATGGTTAAATATTGTATGGGTGCACTTATGGTGCCTTTAAAATACATATATAATCTGGCGTTAAGGACGTTTTCGGGGAACTGGAAGCAAACGAGGGTGTGCCCCATTTTCAAGTCCGGCGAACGTAGCGAGGTAAACAATTATCGACCTATTTCTATTCTGAACAATTTTTCGAAGCTATTCGAAGTAATTCTGTATAATCGCATTTATACTCAGGTTAGAGGTATTCTGTCAACCCATCAACATGGATTTATTGATGGTAGATCCACTGTAACAAACTTGGGAGTGTATATAAACTTTACAGAGAACATATTAGACGCAGGAGGGCAGGTTGACGTAATATACACGGACTTTTCTAAAGCCTTTGATAAAATATCTCATTTCGTTTTGCTGCAGAAGCTTTGGCGTATGGGTTTTGGTGTGGATGCGTGCAGTTTGTTTTCTTCATATTTGGGGGGCCGCTCTCAGTCAGTACACTATAATGGATATATTTTCGATTCCTATACCGCAACCTCGGGCGTGCCACAGGGATCCAATCTTGGTTCCCTACTATTTTTGCTATATATTAATGACCTTTGTGATACTCTGAATTGTGGCAGGCTGCTTTTCGCTGATGATCTCAAGCTGTATACGTCCGTCTCATGTATTCAGGACTGTAAAGTGCTACAAACAGCTTTGCGTGCTTGAGGATTGGTGTAAGCACAATAACTTAGACTTGAATATTTCTAAATGTAAAATTATGTCGGTGACGAGGAAAAACCATATAATATATGAATATTCACTAGGAACGTCAACTCTCGAGCACACCAATAGTGTAAGGGACTTAGGAGTAGTATTCGATAACAAAATGAATTTTTCTAATCACATTAATAACTTAACGCTGGAAGCCAATCGTCTATATGGTTTTATAGTGCGCAACTGTAGAAGCTTTAATAGTGAACGATATTTAATACTGCTATATGAGTCTTATGTGAGATCCAAACTAGAGTATGCCTCTCTTACTTGGAGCCCATATTATTTATGCTACAAACTAATGCTAAAACGAGTTCAAAAAAGATTTCTAAAATATTTATCATATAAGGTAGATGGTGTCTATCCAATGAGAGGAATAGAGTACTCTCTGTTATTGGAGAGATTTAATTTTCAATTACTTGAGGCTCGCAGAGAGTGTTCGTCTATAATTTTGTATAGATTGTTGCACGGAGTCATCGACTGTCCTCCGCTGCTATCGAAGGTGGCTATGTTGGTGCCTAGAATTAATTCACGAAATACTGCTACCTTTGTTTGTTCGCGTGCAGGACTAATCTCGGGTTAATTGAACCAATCAATGTTATGTGCAATAAATTTAACTTAATTAGTAATGAATGTGACATTTTTGCAGACACCGAAAATAAGATTAGGTCAATATGTTTAGATCATTTCACTTGATAGGACATTTATAAAAATTCTTTTAGAAGCTTGTTTTGCTTGTTGGATGTATGTAACTAATATTTGTTTTATTTCATTTTTATTCTAATTTGTACTGCGCTGATTCATTTAATTTCTTTATTCATTTTTATTTCTTTCTTTCTTATTTTTTTGTTGTTACTTTAGTACCTTAGTTTTAAGAGAAAATTTCATTCATATTCTTTCTTATTTTCCCTGTAAATGGTTCTTACTGTTGGGAATAAAGCTATTAACACATGGGCTGAAAAGTCCCGGGCCTAACAAAGAAAACACGGTTTTTTTGGTTCAAAATTAGCTTTATTCATCAACGTAATCTCTATCAAGAGCAACGCAATCATTCCAGCGCCGCTCTAACATTTCAATACCACTTTTGTAGAACGATTTATTTTTTGCCTCAAAATAGGCCTCAGTTTCAGCGATAACCTCTTCATTCGTGCGAAATTTCTTACCGGCGAGCATTTTTTTTCAGGTCTGCGAACAGCCAGTAGTCGCTGGGAGCCAAATCTGGCGAATACGGTGGATGTGGGAGCAATTCGAAGTTCAATTCATGTAGTTTTGCCATTGTTTTGATTGACTTGTGACACGGTGCGTTGTCTTGATGAAACAAAATTTTTTTCTTTGCCATTTGCGGGCGTTTCTTTGCAATTTCGGCCTTCAAACGCTCCAATAACGCTATATAATATTCACTGTTGATGGTATTTCCTTTCTCAAGATAGTCGATGAATATTACACCACGCACATCCCAAAATACCGAGGCCATAACCTTTCCAGCCGATTGTTGTGCTTTCGGGCGCTTTGGACGAGGTTCACCAGTTGCTGTCCACTCAGATGACGATCGTTTTGATTCCGGAGTAAAGTGATGGATCCATGTTTCATCCATTGTCACATATCGACGCAAAAATTCCGGTTTGTTACGTTTAAACATGGCCAAACACTGCTCAGAATCATCAACACGTTCTTGTTTTTGATCAACAGTGAGCAAACGCGGCACCCACTTTGAACAGAGCTTTCTCATAGTTAAATGCTCATGCAATATAAAGCCAACACGTTCTTTTGATATCTTTACGATGTCAGCTAACTCACGCAACTTCACTTCTCGATCGATTTTATGGATTTTTTTGATGTTTTCTGGTGTTACCGCCTCATTTGGACGTCCACTGCGTTCTGCATCATCGGTGTCTCTACGACCACGTTTGAAGTCAGCAAACCAACGTTTTATTGTTGTTTCTGATGGAGCGGAGTCCCCATAACACTTTTCAAGCCATTGCTTCGCTTGAATGGTATTTTTTCCCATCAAGAAGCAGTGTAAAATTAAAACACGAAATTGTTTTTGATCCATTGTTTTGAAAATAACAAAAGTAGCGTCACTCTTAGCACAATAACTCACAAACTAATGAATAGAATATCATGAAATTTTAACAGCTGTCTTTTGAAGGTTAGTATTAACTGAAAAAAAGGTGACTGCAATAAAAGTAGCGCCATCTATGTGTTAGGCCCGGGACTTTTCAGCCCATGTGTTATTATTAGACAAAAAATTTCTTCTTTCTTACATTTAGTCAATGTGGTTCCATGTTTGGCTGACGGGCCCAAGCCAAGTCAGCACAAACGCTATTACCATTGTGTATTAAGGAATGACCTGACAATGTTAGATGTTTTCAAAATCACTGACTTCTTTTGTTCTTCTATTATTATTAAGAAAAATTTCAAACTGGACCGATGAAAATTTTTAAGTCTCTCAAAATCACATGCCACGAGTTTTGCTCCAAAAAACAATTAATCAAAGTTATCTTATAAAGACCCGGAAAGCAAAAGTATACAAATTAAAGATATATTTTAGATTTACATCCAGATTATAGATTATCTTGCATTACTCCCTGGAATATCTTTGCATTTCAAAGATTTCCGACGACATTTTGGCTGGCTTGAAAGCTTACATTCCTTTTTCGATGAAATGCCCTTCCAATATGAAACCTTAGTTCGATTCAAAATACAAAGAAGCTTCTAAACATCTTGCCTACCAACGACGCACAGTGTGTCGACTAGTACAAGTTAGCTGGACAAAATTATTTTTTCACTTATTTCAATTGTTTATGTATATTCTAGGCATATTAAGTTATTTTAAGAAAAAATTCATCGCGTTGGTTTTTTTTTTATGGGCGTGGCTAATTTTTTCCCCTAAATTAGTCAGCTACGCAGACATATTTAACGATAACTCGGGAACAACTTGTCAGATTTTTATAAATAAAACATTAAAAAATGCGTAACAAAATTTTATTAAAGTTGATTGAATATTATTTAATTATATTAATTATTATTAAAATTCATTATTTTTTTTCGGTAAAAAAGCGCAATAACAAAAGAAAAAACAAAATATTATACATTTTTCTGACAGCTGCGTATCTGGAAAATAAAATAAGGTATTAATCATGAAAATCCGTTAATAAATGTGGGTTTTATTCACAATTTACCGCAGGTACTCAATATCGATAAAATTTGTGTAATACAGCCACCCTTGCATATCGCGATAGGATTGCATCAGCTTAGCAGGTAGATAACGGAACTAAAGGGCAAGGGTATTTTGTATGGTTATTAGAATTAAAAATTATAATACAGTGTCTTTCATTTAGCTGCATTTCGCTTACCCGTATTTTTTGTCCAGCTGCACAAAACATTGTATAACAAAAACAAAATATTCTGCGTATGTGCACGAATTTTTCTACAAACTTGAATGTGCAACTAAATGAAAGACACTGTATTATTATTTTTAATAATAACCAGATGAAAAATCATTTATTGCATTTGTCAATTAAAAATAAAACACACAATCTATTTGTCTCCACTAACGTGAAGTCGTTCGTTTCTTTGGCAAATATAAATTTGATTGGGCGACAATACAAAGTTGATGAAGGCCGAGGATTTTGCCAAATAATTTTGGACCCATCATATAACTTAAGGGGAACTAAAGAAAATGCGAAAAGAAACTCGTCCGTATATTCAGTGTTCTCAAATCTCTGTATGTGCTGTGCCCAGAACTTCCATCACATCCTCATTTACTAACAAGTGTAAACGATGAACTTGTTGGGAGCACACTGCTGATAACTTCATTCTGTGCTAATACTAGACGTTCCACTATTTTATTTAATAAGGCTTGCAAATTTATTTCAGCACGAGTTTGTGTTATAGCAATGTGCTCCTCTGCAGGGTAACAGGCCTGTTTGGACAGCAGTTACCAATTCACTGACACTTCGGGATTCTACGAGATCCACGACGCGACGTTTCTTCGTCTTAAACGACGATTTCTCGAAATCTTTGCGAGGTCTTCCTGCAGGAGTCACATTCTCACTTGATGTTGAAGGTTGTGGCGCAAAAGAACTCTCAGTAAACTGTATGTCTGGTTCATCCAACCAATTCTTATTTTTAATTTAAAAAACGCTCCTTCGACTTTCCTGAAGCCAACCATTTGGCACCAAACTTATTAGACAAGTTGGATATCTTCAACTTTATTTCTTTTTGGCTGCTTTCAGTAATGTCACCAAAGTGAAATTTTGAAGAAAGTCATATACACGCGAGTTTTTTTCATTTTTCGTGTGTTTCAACCACTCCTCAAAAAAGGCTACCCTTGAAATAGAGTAAACGTGTTCTAGAAAAAAAGAAAAAAAAACATGTACTGAAGTGTGCTAAACAATATGTGTATTTTTACGAAGAATAAAGTTATGTCTGTGTAATATCTAAAAACTAGCCCGGATAGAGGTGAATGTCTGTATATTCTGAACTTTCAAAGTTTTTTTTTAAAAAAAAAACGCTAAAATATATAGGCTATTTAAAAAAAAATACTAAAAATTCAAATTAATAGATTCTGATTAAAAAAATACATTAAAAAATAGTACTTACCCTCAGTATTAATATTCATCACAAAAACTTTCACAATATTACAATATGTCACTATAAGATGTGCACGAAAGTGTCGCTAAATTGCAACTGATTGATTGAAAGAGCTGCATTAACCTCATTACCTGACTTCTGACGCTTATGACTCGCCACTTGCAAATTTGATAAACAACCTTTTCTCGGAATTCGGGGTTTGGTGGTGTTGTTTACGTTTTGCAAATAAGATTTCCTGGAAATCATAACAAGAATTTTGTCAACCTAGCATGTTCTACGCGACACACTGTGCGACGGCATAAAAATCTTAACGTCATAAATAGTAACATTTTCGTTCATACTCTGAACATACGCAAAAGAATTGTCGTCGAGACCAAGGAAGCACTCGATTAAACAATTAAAAATAAGCTTATTTTAAAGAGTTGATTGATTATGTACTTTGTGACAGTACATTTTAACAATAAAATAACGTGTTTACTTTGTTAACTGACACTAAATATATTTTTTGTAAAGATTTACAACTGCGTTATCGATATTTAGTACAGTAGTAGTGCAACTACATTTTCAAACGCTTAACTTAGACTAAAACAGATTTTTTTTTTAATTTACGTTTATATAATGTAAAGGATGTGGGTATCTTAGTTGCTATAAAAGTTGGTAAAGGACGGAATTTCCGACATCTTGACTATTTAATAAATTTATATTAGGATACTTTGAATGTCTGTAAACTTCTATACATTCTAAGAAATCAAGTTTTGACTCTTTAGGTGCCGTATGGAATACTGATAAACGATTAATATTAAAAATAGATGGTCTGTTCTATAAGATGCATTATGTTCTGCGAATCTTGTTTTAAAATTCCGTCCTGTTTAGCCTTATCTCTGTCCTTACTAATTTTCACCGGTTTTTTCAGTTTTCTTTTAGTGCGGTTTTCTTGACAAGATGGTGAAAGTTATTTTTGAATATGATTTTTATTGTAGTTTGTTTCAATACTGAGTATACTAGGAACTTCGCATTCTGATTATTAAAATTATTTAATTACGTAAATCTAATTCTCTGATCAATGAGGAAGATTTTTATTATTACAACTTGAAAATGTGTACTTACTTTCGTGTGTTAAATTAGGACTCGAAGAAAATATATACTACAAGACTTTGTACCGTACTTTAAGATACTTAAAAATTATTTATTTCATAAATTTCAAGTTTAAAATACTCGGCATCTAACATTGAATAAAACTAACGACTATAGGTGGCAGCACTACAGCATAAACACACTGGCGTTTTGTTTATGAACTACAAAAATAATGTTAAGGTGAAATAAAAACAAATTATTTTATTTTTACCATTAATTGTTAAAAGTTTTTTGTATTATATTTTCGATTTGCAAAAGAACTGTAATAGGGTAACTGATCAGAAACATTTCATGTCTACTAGAAGCTGCAACTGCAGTCAAGCAATTGTGATGCTATTTTAAATTAACTTAAAAGAGCTGTCGCTTAAATTGTAAGTTTATATTTTTGTTTTGTACATGTAATTGCCACTGTTACGTTTATATATTAACACGACAAATGCTTTTGATTTATTATACATTCTGAGCTGGTTAAATATATGGCAAAGAAAATTTGAAATATGAAGTCACTTTGCTTTGCTTTATTGTTAATGGCACTGCCGCTAAGGAAATTTGCCAGCTCAAGATTCGTCTTGTAGTTTCCGGCGGGTAATTGGTGGTGCGTTACACATCCTCAAGTTTGGATTTTCTCTTTTCGGGTCCCGAGGGAAATCTAGTGTTGTCGAGTATGTACTCCACTAGATCTTTAAAATATTCATCGTTATGAAGAAAGTTGTAATCAGTGAAGAAAAATTTTATTACTCGTAGGCACTGATAAAGGATATCTTCGGGAACCTGATACTGGTTTTGGATATGACCGTTTTGTGTCAGTCCGTTTACGTAAATCTCTTAACAAACACGACCTCACGTGCCTTCTGTCAAAATCACATAACTTCAAATGACGGTTTTGGAATCGCTTCTCACAGCGATGGTTGCTGGTTCGATTCCACCAATTTGTATGTGAGTGTGTGTATTTTAGGTAGTAGTTAATGCAGAAATGCAATAACGCTTGTGGTAGCACTACTGCGTTGTCTTAAAAGTGCCGTGAAATGTAAATGTGTAGGTTTGGACCCTTGGGGAACGTTGACGGATATTATGACATCCTCGTCAATATCTCTCATTACAGCATCGAAAGCGCGGAAATGTATTTTTTTATTAGCATATATTTGGCGTGTATTTAAATATTTTATTTCTACGTGCCGACTCTGCAATAAAGATTTCTTTTTCAAAAATATTCTAATCCGTAAATAGATGAAAAAAAACCAAACAACAAAATTAGGATCTTGATCGTGCAATCCCGTAGTACAGAGACTTCCAAATTTTTTCGGTTCTTAACGCCCTTGCTTAATCTAGGAATTCCATGGTGGCCGATGTTCAACACTAACTGGTAAATTTGGCGAAATAGCGAATAATTTTAAACGGTTAGCTCAAACACGCAGATCACAAAAAAAAAATATAATTTGCGTCGTCTCTGTCAGAAAATCGCAGCTTCCCATGATGCCGCAGCACAAAATTTCACGTTTTGTTATTTTCCCAATTACACTGTGTTTATAATGTCACCTTACTATTATTGTGAACTAGATTACTTAGGTTATTGCATACTGTTTTGGCTATAGACATAGAGGATGGGCTGAGTTTTCCGTATCCCTCTGTGAAGTAAATATGGACGCAAATGTGTGAGAGAGATGAAGCGAATGAGCGTCCAGTAGTTGTCTCTTTCTAGAAAACCGCTAAGCTACGGCGCTCTTGAAAATAATATTTCTAAGTATTCTGTTTGAACTAAAATCGGGTGGGGGGGCTTTTCTCGTCTTGAATTCCGTCTCGCGGTACTGCGCCTTGTTTATTACAGGCCTACAGAAAAGAGATTGGCCGCACAGTCGCTTTGTCTCTTTCTAGAGAGTGGCAAATTTTCTGAGGGTAATGCTCAATCCATCCTCTATGTCTATGGTTTTGGCAATATTCTAACCCGTGTGGCTTTTTTTGGTTAATATATATTGAACTAGTATATTCTTACTAGTACTTAAAATTGTAGAAAAATATAGTGAGACATGTGTAAAAAGCCCTTTTCGCACTCGTATGCCTTGATCATGCCATCATCATGTAAAAAAACTGCTACTTTCAACATTGCTATATATTTTCTATTCTTGGTATCAAACAATTTTGAACAACATACCACAAATCTTTGGGATTTTACGTCTTTTAAAAGAATCCGGTGTTCGTTGCTCTAGACACTTTAAATTTTTTTATTTTGATCATCTGGTTAGAAAATAACCTTTATTAGTTCATTCAAAAATTTATTCATTTATTTTGGTTCGTTTAATTGATTATTAAGTAAAAAATGAATACTTTAACTAGTGTATTTAGTTTTTTTACTAGTGATGTTTTATATTCATTAAGACAGAAAGGCATTTGCACTGTGAATGATTTCCTTCGATCAGATAATCGTTTTATAGAAAGAATTTCATCTTTAACATACCTGGTAAGGAAAAAATAATTTTCTAGGTAAAGTTTGATTTATTAGTCTACCGTAAAACAAATTATATATTCTATATTTTTACTTTTTTTTCCTGTTCGGAAATTTGTTGATTTCGGCACCGTCTGATGGTCCACACGACGTCTTACTGATATAAAAATAAATCTTAGGTTTTATTCTATATGGTACATTTACAATGACACTTACTTCTGCGACGGCCGCTAAAGGTGGATTTCCACCCCTTTGGTGAGGTATTTGTCTTACATTCCTCACTAAACGCACCGTTAATAATTAATAAGCAAGACAAATTGGACTAAACTATTTCTGTCATTTGTGAAATGAAAATAAGTGCAAATAAGGTTTAAATGATAAAATTAGATCAAATTTTGATTTTCATGAAATGAAAAATATACCTAACCTAATAGTACGGGATCCGGCTGCGAAATTAGTACATTCATAATGTAGTTGATCAAATTCTAATTTTTCCGTATTTTTATAAATGGGGGAGTCCATTTTTCATTAGGTGCCAGTTAAAAAATGCCCGCCAGTACTATTAATTAAAATATTATTAATTGGCTTTTCGAAAAACACTTCGTTTACGTCTTATGAAAATAAAACATTCTACTTCACAGCAATGTATTTAAGGACTTTGAAAAGTCACAGTTGCTGTTGATCGCTTAACCGCAATCTCTTCGCACCCAGGTGTAAACAGGTATAACTTTGTGAAATTTTTTCGTTTATGGCTTATATTCATTTCAATTGTGCCACATTAAAGCTAATTTTTTTCTGTGCGTGATGTAACAACGCTGCCTATCAAAAAAAGCCGCAAATAGGAATTTCCTGCCGTTAAAGATGCTAGGTAATGAAAATAAAGTGACAGAGAGTTAGCGCGCAACGCTACTTGTTAGACAAGGATGCTAAATACCAACTGTACGCGTTTTTTAAGCCACTGCGCATACCTCGATAGATAGGGTTCTCAATCAAGCAGCTGGGCAGAGGTATTTATTGTTATTCTAACCACACTGTTTTGGAGCTCACATCAGTCTTTTTATTGTTGTTGTTTTATTAATATTGACATAATATTACTTTTGTTTATACAAAGCTAAAATTTAAAAAATGACCAAGTGTTTTTGTGTAGTAAAAAGAATAATGTGCTCCAATTTAATAATGCATCGTTTAAGAAATGTTTGTCAATGCTGTTGTTCCGACGTAAAAAAAATATAAATATTATGACATTATATTAACAGTGGAATCTACCGATTATTTTGGTTATCATTCTGAATGTCTTAAAAAAATAACAGTTTTAAAGCAAAAAGACAAAGAAGAATTCGAAAGTATTTGCAAACTTCAAACTGTAAGTAAAATTTTTCATTCAACTTAAAAATGATCCAGATTACGACTAGTGTATGAATATATGTGACTGTGAATGTACCAGACATTAATTAATGTTTTGAATATTAAAAAAATCAGAAATTAAATATTTATTAAGAAATAAAAATTAAGCACACTCAGGCAATTAAAAAAATCTATATATTTATTTCAAAGAATTATTTTTAATTATGTATTAGTCTATTTTTAATTATAAAAAATTAATTTATGTCTGCTAGATTAACGTTTGTATAACATATAGGTACCTCAGAGATTTTCTGTGTCAAAAATGTGTTTTTTTTTTAAATTATTTTTTAAAACGTAGCAATGAAATGTGATTTAATAGTTCCTAAGGTATTAAATTTTTCAGGCATTTTTGCGCGCTAACTCTCTGTCACTTTATTTTCATTACCTAGCATCTTTAACGGCAGAAAACTCCTATTTGCGGCTTTTTTTGATAGGCAGCGTTGTTACATCACGCACAGAAAAAAATTAGCTTTAATGTGGCACAATTGAAATGAATATAAGCCATGAACGAAAAAATTTCACAAAGTTATACCTGTTTACACCTGCGGCTAAGCGATCAACAGCAACTGTGACTTTTCAAAGTTCTTAAATACATTGCTGTAAAGTAGAATATGTTTTATTTCCATAAGACGTAAACGAAATGTTTTTCGAAAAGCCAATTAATAATATTTTAATTAATAGTACTGGCGGGCACTTTTTAATTGGCACCTAATGAAAAATGGATTCCCCCATTTATAAAAATACGTAAAAATTAGATTTTGATCAACTACATTATGAATGTACTAATTTCGCAGCCGGATCTTAGACTATAAATATATATAAAAAAAACGGAAACTAAACCAACCTAAAATTGTTAATTAGTTCATATTAATTCAATTTTTTTTATGAGATACGTACTGTAATACAAACGCTAAAGCAAATCACGTTGGTCTTGGGACGCTGCAAATTGTGGTTGGTAACAGGCGTGGGCAATCCATTCCAAGAGGATAAAGTTTTCCATATGTAAGAATTCGTCAAAGGATGGCACGAATATAGAGAGGTTCAATACCTAGTATGAATGTAATGCATTAGAGCGACGTTTGTTCCTAGCATGCCATACTCTGGGCAGAATTAAGCGGGCTACATCCATCGAACACTACTTATGAAAGTATGTTACTTATAAAATAGACCCAAGTCGCCTTCGTCACTTCTTTGGAATTAAGTTTGAGTTCCGGATCCAATCAGGCGAATAGCTCTTTTCTGAACAAAATCTACTAAACACAATGTACGTTTGGGAGTAGAGCGCCAACAGTCAAATTCCATCGTTGATCGAATTTGACTTTTGTACAAATTTTTGTTGTGGAATGTAACGTTTTCTACTATGAAATAATATTCCTAGGTTTTAAGAAGCTCTCTTTGCTATACAGACAACATGTTCATGCCAAGATACATTTGTTCTCAAGTTAACGCCCATCATTATATTGGATTCTACAACCTTAGCTTTTCTGGAAAAAACTGCCGCCTTAGCTTTTGCAGAGTTGAATTCTACTTGATTATTGCTACCCTAAAACAGAATTTCTTCCAGACGTTTGTTAACTTGAACAACTTCCTGTTACCTTAAAGAAACACGTATACGGTCATAGGCAATGTGGTAGATGGAATTTTTAGTCCTTTTCCTCAAATCGAATGTAAAGCAGGAACAGAAACATACCGGCGTTAATAGTGAAAGAATTACCAAGAAATTCATCAACTGCCCCTAGTGAAGAAAGCCCTCTGAGGAAACACAACAGCCATAAACAATACCTTTCAGATATACTATATTAGTGGAGCTTAGCTAACAATCCGTCATACTGAACACACAGAATGTGTAACATTAGAACTTAACTTTCGATCCTATTGATAACAATCTGACTGGTCGGCAGTTGTTTGGCAAGATTCTTTTGCGTTTTTTGGGTATTGGCTGAACTCTAGCTGGACGGAAGTATTGTTTTGTTGTAGTTGAAAAGTCTAAAAAAAAAACTGTTGTTAGTGCGGTCTTACATTTTTTGAGTACAGTTTTTTTTTTATGCTGCAGGTAAGTCCCTAAAGCGCTCCAGGAGCGGCATGTATGCGGAAAAAGCGGTTCACGTTCTTGAATCGCTGTAAATTGTACTTGGTGGGAAACACAGCCCTGGGCAAATTATTCCAAAGGGTTGATGTTCTCCATATAAAAGACTGCTTGAAAAGCGTTGTACGCGGAATAACAAGCTGAATCTCATACGGATGTGAAGTATTAGCGCGACGTGTATTTCTAACATGCACCACTCTGGGAGGAATTAAGCGGGCTACATCCTTCGAACACTTTCGATGAAAATACTTGTAGAACAGACTCAAGTCGCCAAAAAAAAAAAATAAAATTTTTTTCCTTATATCCCGTTATTTCTCCTTATCTCCCATTATTTCTCCTACTATCTCCCATTATCTCACCTTATCTCCCATTATCTAAACTATCTCCAATTATTTCTCCTTATCTCCCATTATTTCTCCTTATCTCTCATTATCTCACCCTATCTTCCATTATCTGGTCTTATCGCGACTTATCTCCCATTATTTCTCTTTATCTCCCATTATTTCTCCTTATCTCCCATTATCTCACCTTATCTCCCATTATGTAGGCTTATCTCAAATTATCCTACATTATTTCTCCTTATCTCCGATTATCTCACCTTATCTCCCATTATCTATGCCTATCTCGACTTATTTCCCATTATTTCTCCTTATCTCCCATTATTTCTCTTTATCTCCCATTCTCTCAATTTATCTTCAATTACCTATGCTTATCTCGGCTTGTCTCCCATTATTTCTTTCCATCGCCAATTATTTTTTTTCATTTCCCTTTACCTCACCTTATCTCCCATTATTTAGGCTTATCTCTACTTATCTCCCATTATTTCTCCTTATCTCCCATTTTCTACGTATCACCCATTATCTGACCTTATCTCCCATTTACTGATCTTATCTCCCTTTATCTATGCGTCTCTCGAATTATCTCCCATTATTTTTCTTTATCTCCCATTATTTCTCCTTATCTCCCATTATCTATGCTTATCTCGACTTATCTCCCATTATTTCTCCCTATCTCCCATTATTTCGCCCTATCTCCTATTACCTCACCTTATCTCCCATTATCTATGTTTATCTCGATTTACCTTCGATTATTTCTCCTTATCTCCAATTATTTTTCCTTATCTCCAATTATTTCTTCTTATCACCCATTATCTCACCTTATCTCGCATTATCTAGGCTTATCTCGACTTATCTCCCATTATTTCTCCTTATCTCCCAGTATCTCATCTTATCCCCTTTATCTATGCTTATCTCGACTTATCTCACCTTATCTCCGATTATCTCACCTTATCTCACCTTATCTCCCATTATCTGGACTTATCTCCCATTATTTCTCCTTGTCTCTCCCATTATTGCTCCTTATCTCCCATTATCTCACCTTATCTCCCATTATCTGGGCTTATCGCGACTTATCTCCCATTATTTCTCCTGATCTCCCATTATTTTTCCTTATCTCCCATTATCTAGGCTTATCTCGACTTATCTCCCATTATTTCTCCTTAACACACATTATCTCACCTTATCTCCCATTATCTAGGCTTATCTCGACTTGTCCTCCATTATTTCTCCTTATCTCCCATTATCTCAACTTATCTCCCATTATCTAGACTTATCTCGACTTATCTTCCATTATTTCTCCTGTTCACCCATTATCTCACCTTATCTCCCATTATCTAGACATATTCCCCATTATTTCTCCTTACCTCCTCCTCGACTTATCTCCCATTATATCTCGTTATCTCTCATTATCCCACCTTATCTCCCATTATCTAGACTTTCCTCGACTTATCTCCCATTATTTCTCCTTATCTCCCATTATCTCACCTTATCTCCCATCATCTAGACTTATCTCGACTTATCTTCCATTATTTCTCCTGTTCACCCATTATCTCACCTTATCTCCCACTATCTAGACATATTCCCCATTATTTCTCCTTACCTCCTATTATTTTTCCTTATCTCCCATTATCTTACCATATCTTCCATTATGTAGGTTTATCTCGATTTCTCTCCCATTATTTCTCCTTATATCCTATATCTCCCTTTATCTCACCTTATCTCCCATTATCTAGGCTTATCTCTACTTATCTTCTATTATTTCTCCCTATCTCCCATTATTTCTTTGTATCACCCATTATCTCTCGTTATCTCCCATTATCTAGGCTAATCTCGACAGCCTCCATTATTTCTCCTTATCTCCCATTATCTATGCTTATCTCGACTTATCTCCCATTATTTCTCCTTATCTCCCATTATTTCTCCTTATCTCCAATTATCTCACCTTATCTTCCATTATCTATGCTTATCTCGACTTATCTCTCATGATTTCCCTTTATCTCCCATTATCTCACCTTAACTCCCATTATCTAGGCTAATCTCGACTTATCCTCCATTATTTCTCCTTATCTTCCATTATCTATACTTATCTCGAATTATTTCCCGTTATTTCTCCTTATCTCCCATTATTTCGCCTTATCTCTTATTATCTCACTTTATCTCCCATTATCTGGGCTTATCGCGACTTATCTCCCATTATTTCACCTTATCTCCCATTATGTCTCCTTATCTCCCATTATCTCACCTTATCTCCCAGTATCTCGGCCTATCTCGACTTATCTCCCATTATTTCTCCTTATCACCCATTATCTCACATTATCTCCCATTATCTAGGATTATCTCGAATTATCCCCCATTATCTATGATTATCTCCACTTATCTCCCATTATTTCTCCTTATCTTCCATTATCTCACCTTATCTCCCATTATTTCTCCTCATCTCCCATTATCTCACCTTATCTCCCATTATCTATGCTTATCTCGACTTATCTCCCATTACTTCTCCTTCTCTCCCATTATTTCTTCTGATCTCCCATTTTCTCACTTATCTCCCATTATCTAGGCTTATCTCGACTTGCCTCCCATTATTTCTCCTTATCTCCCATTATTTCTTCTTATCGCCCATTATTTCTGCTTATCTCCCATTATTTATCCTTATCTCCCATTATCTCACCTTATCCCCAATTATCCAGGCTTATCTCGGCTTATCTCCCATTATTTCTAATTATCTCCCATTATTTCTCCTTATCTCCCATTATATCACCTTACCTCCCATTATCTGGGCTTATCTCGACTTATCTCCCATTCTTTCTACTTATCTCCCATTATTTTTCCTTATCACCCATTATCTCACCCTATCTCCTATTATCTAGGCTTATCTCAACTTATCTCACGTTATTTCGCCTTATCACCCATTATCTTACCCTATCTCCCATTATCTAGGCTTATCTCAACTTGTCCCACGTTTTTCGCCTTATCTCCCATTATCTATGCTTATCTCGACTTATCTCCCATTATTTCTACTTATTTCCCATTATTTCCCCCTAACTCCCATTATTTATCCTTATCTTACCTTATCTCCCATTATCTGAGCTTATCTCGACTTATCCCCCATTATTTCGCCTTATCTCTCATTATCTCACCTTATCTCCCATTATTTAGGCTTATCTCGACTTATCTCCCACATTTGACAACACAAAAAGATCCCATAAAAAACAAATAGCAACAACAACTCCCTATAATTTACTCAAGAAATACTCTCTTCGAGCCATATAATATCTTTTTGACCATTTTTTCTAAACAAAACTTCATTATTGTCCTTTTAACCAACAACCACCGTCACCAACAGCCTCTAGTCTGTGATGTCATTGTCGACCACTTCTTGCACACTTCGATGTCAGCAACTCTTCAGTGGACAATTCAGAAACTTTATTAACGCCTTATTGATCCTCCATTAACGCCCTTCTGACTGTTTTTTACCAACGTTTACCCTCATTATCATCCACTTCTTCACGTAAACAAACATTTTTCCGCCTTACCATGAATCACTAATAAATAAAACAAACACTTCTTGCATCTATTGCTTTACTTCTGCAACCACACTCGCTCCCAATAGACACGTTATCCTCAGTCACAATGCCACCTCTAGATAACTACTTACGTGTGCTATGCCCATAAAAAACAACACTAAAAGTAAATGCATACTTGTGGAATAATCTTATTTGTTCATTTTCTTAATTTCGTTAAACACGTTGCTTGAAATGCTTGCCTTGTAACTACTACTAACCGGATTTATTTTCTGTTATTGTACCCACTCTAGATAAGATAAAACATAGAAACGTATAGTATTTTTCACGATCTAAGAAAGTGACTTAGCTACTTACACCCATTCAAAATTCAACATTCATTCGAAAGTGATTAATTTATGGCTGTTTAATGACAAGGCATCGTGCAGGGCCTCACTATACCTGATTGTATAATTGTTGGGTTTAAAAGTTTATTGTGATAAAACAGTTGAATTTCAATGTTATATGTGCTGAACAATACACAATATAGTAATTACACAAATATATTAAAACAGTGTACAGTGTCTTCGCGTACATTTGTTACCATTTTAGTTATTAATTAATATCTAGTTCAATTTCGCTGTCGCTACTATCTTGCAAATCAATAAGTTTTTTTACAGGTTCTAAACCATTTATATTTATGTACATACATCTATATGAGTTTTCAATTTTTTTAACGTGTTGAATACAGTTTCTCCAGTTTTTAACGGTTTAATTTTTGACTTCTGTCTTTATCAACTTAATCACACTAGTGTTTAAAGTGGGTGTATTATTGTGAGCACGTATATTAGACTTTATTTTATGCCATATCAACTCTATGGCATTAAAGATATAATAATATGGTGGAAGCCGAATTATTTCATGTCCTGCTTCCTTTGCAGTTTTATCACAAATATATTCCTTTGAAAAAGTAACTTTTTAAAACTTCTACTAAACAATTGTTTAACTGTATAACTTTCATGGAAGTATATGTCACGTTCGATTAAAAATGCTTGTATTTCCCTTTTTCTACTGGTGGAACTTGGTACCTTATTCATTTGGCGACTATGATAGGGGGCATTATCCATCACAATACAGCTATTCGCTGGTATATTCGGCATTAATTTGTTTTGAAGCCAATCTTCAAAAATTTCAGCGGTTGTATCACAATGATAATCCAAGCTGGAATCTGAAATATTCTTGACTGCTAGAAATAGACATTCTGGTATCTAGCCTTCTTCTGACACCGCATATAAAATAGTTATTCTTTTGCCTTTATTTGATGGAGCTTTGGTGTGGCATTTTTTGGATTTATCAATCCATTCTTTACTGGCTGTGTCGTGGGGGTCATGCCAAGTCTTATCTAGATTATTGTTCGATTTTCCGCTCTAGCTGTATTTATTTTTTGAAGATATTCCATTCTAAGTCGTTGTAAGCGCCGTGATTCCATTATAACTTGCTTTTTTTGTCTATTTTTTTGAACAAAAACCTGAAACGACGTAAAATACGCTATAAAGTTGTAGTGGAACATTTTATGTCATAACTATCCTCGGACAGCCTCCGTGAAAGTGACAATAACATAGGAACTTTTTGTTCTGCATACATTTCATAAATTTTGCGGTGGATTAAGTCTTCTTGACAGAAATCAATACATTTCGACATACCTGTGTCTCTCGTGTTTTTTTAGGCGCTATCGAATTATTTACAATTTTCCAAACCGTACTTTCAGGGTTGCTTGTTACAGCAACACTTTTAACTATCACTTTTGCCTCAACAAACATTTACGGCTTCTGAAAAGGCTTCGGACATTTTAAGACACTATTGAACTTTATAATACACACTATTTCAGTATAATACTCCAGATAAAATGAAGAATACTCTTTATATTTATAAATACGAAGTAGTCAATAAAATGTTAGATTGAAAGGAAGGTATATATATCAATTATGAGCCTATTACAGCCAGGTACGGTGCGAAGATCCTAACGGTCGTTTAAGTTTTTATTGCATCAATTTGCCAAATCACTTTCTTAGATCTTGAAAAATACTATACCTTCCGGTATTAGTGCTACATGCATTATTTTGAGGATTAGATATGCGTGCTGTGGTTTTTAAATCTGTAATATTAACTACCGCCTCTGGCGTTAATGAAATTTGTGTCTGCACAACATTTTTCTGTTGACCTTGACAATTTTTAACGCTAAGAAAACTCATTAGTGTTCCGTACGGAACACTTATAAGATCACTTCGATGTCTGTCTGTCTGTCTGTCCGTCTGTCTGTCACACCCGATTTTCTCTGAAACTATTTGTCATAGAAAGTTGAAATTTGGTAATAATATAGGAATTGATGGCCTCATCAGAGCCATGTACTACTCAGTATATATCACCACTACACCAAACACTTTATTTTTGCACTCGACGCGCGTTTCGCTAACCATGTTAGCTTCATCAGGAGCGATGATTGACAATCATCGCTCCTGATGAAGCTAACATGGTTAGCGAAACGCGCGTCGAGTGCAAAAATAAAGTGTTTGGTGTAGTGGTGATATATACTGAGTAGTATCATTGTGCCAAAGATTCCACATTCCCAACTTAGAGCCATGTAGTTTTGAAAGTTAAATTTTGACTCAAGGGGTTAGTTTTGGGTGAAATACGAAATAAAAAAAATCTTACTAGGTCATCGAGTGTGGTGTCAAATAAAAGCTTGTAAAAACACGAGTGTATATATATATATATATATATATATATATATATATATATATATATATATATATATATATATATATATTGTAACATTCATTTTTTTCTAGATTTTAAGACCATATAATGTTACTGATTTTTCTCTTAATAATGTACTTCTTTTCATTTTTGTATCGAGCGGTATATTAATCAGAAATTCTTAGCCGCTCGTTATATAGTGTGCTGTGCGGGTTTGCGACCGAATCTATCGATACGCCGGGATTGGTCAAATGTTTGTATCCGGAGTTTTGGTTCCGGCGTCGCCTTATTACAGACAGAGTGCCCACGGCTTATTTAAGGGTCAGGAGGACACGAATCGAGGCTTAGACCATCAAGCCGTAGCCAGGCTTAGAACACCGAGCCGCCGCCAGGCAGTAACATCAAGCCGCCGCCAGGCTTAGTACCATCAAGCCGCCGAGAGGCTTAGACCATCAAGCCGCAGCCAGGCTGAGAACACCGAGCCGCCGCCAGGCAGTAACATCAAGCCGCAGCAGGCTAATTTCCACCGAGCCGCAGTAGAGGCTTACGAGAATATCTACGAGAGCCAAGTTAAACACGAGTTTTTTTATCATAAAGCCGTAGTGGGCGTTGTGTGTTTTCTAAATGGAGTAGCTAAAGTAGGCTCTCCTCAAAAGTGTGAAATCGGTTTTGTGTAGCATTGAAGGCCTAGAAGCCCCTAGGAAAACCGTAAGTTGCCAGAACATACATCAATAAAAATATTCCCCGCAAACAAGTGTATTAACAGCAATTTGAACTGAAAGATCGCGAAAGTGAAAATCACGACTCTTCGATTTCGGGTGTAGTCAAAATTTAGAAGTAAAATCTCTGATTTAGGGACTCTAATTTATAAAAACTACATTTAGGCTAGAACTTTTATAATTTTTATAACAGCAAAGGTTGGAACTTTTATTTTAAATCATGAATAAATTTTCTTTTTGTTGATTAAAGCTAGTGTCTCACTGAATACCTATTTTTCTTTTCAGGATAAGAAAAGTTGTACTAGTATAATTCTTTTTAGTAATATCTGTAAAACACTTCAGTATTTTTTCATTTTTTTTAACTGAAGTTAGATCCTTTCTATTTTAAAATGAATGGTGCCCAAAAATTTGTACGACTAAAGTTTTTTTAAAAAAATTGAAAATAATTCCAAAAAGACGTATAACAACTATCTCTTACCCATATTTCTCTACCAAGGAAAACTGAGCTAGTGTTTGTTTAATTTCTTTAGTTCTTTTAAAATCATTATTCACTCAGTTCATTCTCAGAAATTAAAAAGAGGTTGCAAGAAAATTGTGCCCAAGCGTGTGAAAAACAATTTTCACAGGGTACAAAATGACGCCGCAAAAAGCGACCAATTAATATACACGGTACAAAATAACGCCTCAAAAAGCGGGCAAGTTAACAGGTTACAATATATATATATATATATATATATATATATATATATATATATATATATATATATATATATATATATAATGTAATACTTGCGCGCACTTTTCTTTGTATTATTTTTAAAAAATCTCTCTCCACCCGCCTTATCTCGAAAGGTATTTATCAAAAAATTTTGGAATATTCTCCACGGGGTGAGATTAAACGAAAATTATCACGATTGCAGTAAAGATTGGAAGCAAACTTTGTTGAAAACTCATTTGGGGTGTGTTTTGTGAAGTCACTGATCATTTTATACTTCTGTAACAAAATTTTTTATTTTAAAAGCAATCAACGTACGGAACACTAATTGCGCAAATTCAACTTGCACTTGACCGGTTATTTTTGATTTTAGGAGATCTGTGAAACCAAAAAATATATAACCAAATCTTTTTCTGCGGCACCTTTAAATGGATTAAAGTATTATCAGAAAATATTATCCCACTCAGCTTTAATACCTACAGGTATAAAAGAGTAAGTAAAATATTTGAAACAATTAAAAAGTGCATATTGACCTTTTTTTTTCTAGTTTAAATATTTTCAATATTTGCTTTTAGATTGGACGATCTATTAGAGGGAGGACTTTTTACAGGAACTATTTATGAGATTTGTAGTCCTCCGTGTAATGAAAAGACACTCTTCATTTTAAAAATTTTAACAAATATTTTATCAGAGAATACAATTTTTTTCCTCGACACAAAACAAGAATTTTCTGGAAAGCTCACGAAGACTTTGCTGAGTAAATTTAACCAACAAGTAAGGGTTTAGATTTCTTACTTTGGTTGCGGTTTTATTTTCAATTTAGATCGCTATGAGATACTAAAATAATTTATTTTTGTTAGATTTATAAACATAACTGGGCCTAATTATTTTCAGTGTACCTATTAGTACAATTAGATATATGCATTGACGTTAAAATATTAATATCAAAATGATTTTTATTTCCCTTTTAATAAAGAAAATCACTTAATTCATAACAAGGTAATCTTTTGCCTCTTTTTCCTGCCATTGAGACTAATTCTTAGTGTGTTTTTTTAGTAGTAATTCCTGAATAAATAAAAATTATTTCCAGATGGCAACAGACGATACCAGCTGATACGGGAATAGTTAAAAAGTTGAGGTTTTGAACTTCCCTTTTTTAGGGCATTTACTAAGGGTTCATTATATTCCTATTCTAGATTTGGTGGTCTCTAAATGCATGATATATTAAAGACGTCTTTCGTTCCAACATAATTTAAATCTTTTTACCTCTACTATGTTGTGTGATATCTCCGACATTAGTCACGTTTCTGTTATCAAACTTATGCTTTTGTATTTCCTACTTATTTTTACAGCTCTTGCAGTTCTTGGAATAATTTCAATAACCAATTTAAAAAATTCTCGAATTGGAAACTTTCAACAACTGACGCATTAAAATGATTTAATGCAGAGAGCTAGAAGTATTCATGACTATTAGTTATTTGACCACCTACCTTGTTTTGAAGAAACCAACTTTAAAATTAATCTCTAAAATGGAAACTGACTACCATTGTTGTCCTAAACTCAAAGAAACCCTTCTTATGTTGTAACAGTTTATATAAGTGAGGTATAACGAGGTAATATTGTTTATTTTTAATATCTTTATGTAGGGGTCATATATTAAGCGCTGCTCAGCGTTTATTTTTTACATTGTGACTACAATATATGTTGCTAAAACGCCAGTCTGAGTTTTATTGAACGGCCCGTGGTAGAGAGCAGGTATGCTTAAATCAGCAAAAAATACTAGTAATTTGTACTTATATGCTTTCTTATTGAAATATATATGAAAATAAAGATAATTTTATTGCGAACACGGTAGTAAAAGGTTGTTTTCGAAAAACCGTTCATGAATCACGGTTGCCAGAAGCATTGAGCGTACTATTCGGTGCGATAGAGGAGGACGCAGTATAGCACCTGCGCGTGACACGACTGTCGTTTGACAGAGTCAAACTTTTATCGTTCAAGTGATGAGTCACGTTCGAGTTGAATCACGGATTGAAACGTCTGCACCTCTGGATCGCCCAGGCCGATCAGTTCGCTTTACCTCGAATTGAGAGCTGGTGTTTTTCCGTCGTGCTAACGTCGTAATATATTGAACAAAATGAGTGTTAACTGGTCAGAAAGCGTAATGTTAAAATTTTTAGACCTGCATAATAAGCATGGTGTTCTCTGCAATCATCGTTTAGATACGTATAAAAATAGAGATGCGCGTGAAAATGCTTTAAAATCGATGGTGAAAGAATTGGAAGTTTCTGCATTAAACATTTCGGACGTCAAAAATAAAATAAAAACAATCCGAACGATGTACAAAAAAGAGCAGTCTGGTCCAAAAATCCAAAAAAAGTGGAATCGGCTCGGAGGATATATATGCGCCAAAACTGTTCTGGTACAAAAGAGCTGATGCATTTTTAAATGGTGTTACCAACACAAGAGACACGACATCAAATTCAGTAAGTACACTATTTATTTTTTAAATTAACTTTACATTAGCTTGTTATTATAATTAACTTGCAAATTAACTAAACCATTCATTTGAGTAGTCTGTGTTCTCCAAACCTGGTATAGTGCACCGCGTATTAAGATCTTCAGTGTCAAGGGAGCCAGTAGGTGTATATACTTCATTCGAACTCATTTTTAAGCAGTTATGTAATGCTAATGCTGCTTTGACAATGCTGTCCACTGAAGTAATTGCAACGGCTATAGGTCGTTCAAAAACTCTGAATCTCGAAATCAAAATTCCGAATGCATTTTCAACTACGCGACGAGCTCTTGACAAGCGGTAATTGAAGATTTTTTGTTTTGTCGATAAATTAGTACATCTCCCGAATGGTTTTCAAATATTTGTTCGTAAAGGGAAAGCATCATCAGCTACTATTACTCCATGTTTTGGAAAATTTAACCTATTACTGAAATCTTCCAATGCTGCATTCAAAGATGATTTTCCAAAAACGGCAGCATCATTTGCCCGTCCATTTGTACCCACGTCAAAATAGCGAAAACAATAGTATGCATCTACTAATGCCATCAAAATTACGCTGTATGAACCTTTGTAATTGAAATACTCTGATCCACTATGAGGGACATTTCGAATAACGATATGCTTTCCGTCTATAGCACCACAACAGTTGGGAAAATTCCATCGGAGGTTGTATTCTTTTTGAATTGCCTTCCACTCTTCTCCAGTTTGTGGCACCTATAACAAAAAAAAGTAACCTATATTGCAAAAAAATTGAAACATTGAAATTGCATATACGTTAGCAACGTATTAACATCGAAAAAAACATTTCTGATGATAAAAGTTTCTACAACAATACTACTTTCTACCTTGGGAAAACAAGTTTTCTTTATTTTTCAGAATTTAGTGCAAGGTGAAGGAGCCGAAAGCGAAATGAGCGAAGATACACATGAAACCCCTGAGGATTGGGATTTCCTGCATCTGCATCTATTACTACCATAAATGCCGATACTCAGGAAGAAATCATAAATGTGGAAAACACCGAATCTGCCAATAGGTCTACTCCAAAACAATCAAAACCGACAAATATCTTTCGTGCTCCTCCGAGTCGCAAACGGAAAATTGTTCACGATATAACCACAGCGATTGATAAACTTAATAAAGTAGTGCAAAGTAACAATAAAAATGAGACTGAAAACGAATTTGATATATTTGGTAAACATGTTGCTGGCCAGTTAAAACAGATGCCTCTTTACGACGCTATCATCTGCCAGGAACAAACTCAAACTGTATTAAGACAAAAACGATTGGAACTCATAATGAAACAGTCCCAGCACACTACTGCATCACCCATGTTTTCACATTCATCAAGTGCTACTCCTTCACCAACGTGTACAAACATGGATGGAGAACATTGGTCATCCTCGTTTTCAACTGATTACAACACAAAGAACAGCGCGAAGAAGATTCGGAGCAGCCATCTGATATACTTAGCATAGCTATAAATAATATTCTACAGTAAAAAATAAAATGTTGTAAAGCATCTTAAATTTAATACTTTTGTAAAACAAATTGTACTTACTTTAATAAACTGTTCTAAAGCCTCGTATATAGCTGCACAAACTTCCTTCAAAAAATTGGAAATGGTATTTTTAGGTACAAGGTATATGGAAGCAAGCGTTGAAAATGAATCTAAATATCTTTAATATTACTTGCAGCTTTAGTCTTGGTGAAATAGCTTGTCGCATCACTGTGTCACGTTTCTTTAAGCGACATTGAACTTTCAATAGCAATTCTTCAAATTTTTCTTCCGACATTCTCAAACGATTTCTATATCCTTCACTATCCTCTAACGCTAGTTCCTTTAGCAATGTCTCCGAAGCTCCCAATCGGTTTCTTCTCAACATCCACTGTCTCACCCAAAAACGACGCTTTCGACGATTGTTACTTGATAGAATTGTTCGCAGTTCTTCTTGTAACATAACTGTTATAGTATACACTACTTCGCGCAATGCTACCTTCAAAGCCATTGT
The DNA here is from genome assembly GCA_019049505.1 of Pachyrhynchus sulphureomaculatus. Lineage (NCBI taxonomy): Eukaryota > Metazoa > Arthropoda > Insecta > Coleoptera > Curculionidae > Pachyrhynchus > Pachyrhynchus sulphureomaculatus. Next base: position 216,013,276 of record CM032456.1, on the reverse strand, counting down.
AAATACTGAAACAGTTTGGTCGATTTCAGTTGAAACGTGATTCAAGTCACATTCAACTTTAGTTGACCAACTAAAATTGATCAACAAAACTTGACTCGTGAGAACGCGCCTTTAATTTTCGGAAACACATGCTACGTTGTTACGATTATTAGACAATAATTTGTTATAAAAAATGAGTAGAAAGTGTTTTTTGTGTAACTTAACCGATTCTGTTATCGAATTTGACGATGAAACCATCAAAAACTATTTATTAAAGTTGGCTTTTCGTAAAAAGAAAAACTTTAAATATAATGAGGTTTAGCTAACCAACGAATCAAAAAGTGACTGTTTAAAAGAAAATATATAAGGAAGATTTTAATAATTTTATCACAAATCATGAAGTAAGTACATAATTAATTGTGTTTAAAATTATTATCATAAATAAATTTTTCAATATTTCGTTTATGAGCATTTTTGCAATTATTTAAATTAAATATTTCATAAAAATAAACTCAAATAAACCTTTTTTTATTAAATATTTTTAACTTGATATATTTATTAAATATTTTTAATTAAATTAATTAATTTTTTATATAGCACCACCAAAGATTTTTTCAATTATATAAATCAGGGCTGTCAAGGTCGTGCACAGTTCGAGCCAATTTCGAAGGTAACGCCTCCCGCTTGCCCCACCACCACTGCTGCTGCCGCCGTTCGCGCAGTCTCAGGAGCGGCTATGAGAGACATAGGAGGAGCACATTGTGTTTGGTAAGCGGCCGAGCCGCGATCGGCGGCTCGGCCGCTTAACGTCTAGCAGTGGTGGGGGCAGCGGGAGGCGTTACCTCCGAAATTGGCTCGAACTGTGCATGACCTTGAAAACCCTGATATAAATTAAATATTTCATAAAAATGCTATATCCAGCTTTTTTATTTAGTCAATAAAATTGAATTTTTAGATCCTTCCAACAGGATTTGTTGGGGACCAGACGCCTTTGAAAATAGACGATATTTTGCAATTGACCTAAAAAGAAAATGATGACGAATTTTCAGAATTCGAGGATAGTCATCTAACTTATGATGAATAGGATCATGAATAATGTTCAGTAATTGAAAAATTTTCAAATTTAATTTTTTTTTGTATCTCGATTGTTTTATAATAAAGTTTTTTTACACGACACTAATGTATTAATGTTTTTTTTCATTTTGTAAAAAATATTTTATTTTTTTTCTTCGTTTACTTTGGTCCCCCTTTTATAATAGATAAAATTTTTAATATGAGTATATATCACTAACATATTATTTTGATGAATATTTCTATATTCTAATATCATATATTTATTTGAAAATATTTGAAAGACTTTTTTAATATTATATATATAATTTAAAGTAATTAAAAGTATACTGTCGGTCGCTCCAAGACGATTCTCGTCAGTATAGTAGTTTTGTCCTTTTCAGTCGCACGTAAAGACATCATGCGCTCTCTGTTTTATCTGACAGTCGTGTCACGCGCAGGTGCTATGCTGCGTCCTCCTCTATCGCACCAAATAGTACGCTCAATGCTTCTCTGTCGCGCATCTTCGCTTGCTCCAATTTTTAAATTTCAAAGCCTGGCAAGCATGATTCATGAACGGCTTTGCGCAAGCAGCCTTATGCCACCGTGTTCGCAATAAAATTATCTTTATTTTAATATATATTTCAATGAGAAAGCAGATGAGTACAAATTACTAGTATCAACTCACCTGTTTACACCTGGCAACCCGGTAATAGAGAACAGAAAAAGGTAGGCAACCTAACTTTTGCATGTTTCTTATGCTTTATACTTTCGATTGGTATTAAATTCGTTTGGTAAGTAAGTGAGTGAAACAATAAAAAAAGGTTAATTACAGTATTTTTAATTAAGGATATCCATGAACATATTTCATTAGGCAACCCATTCGTTGTTATTTGTTTACATATTATTATTATGTTTGATAAAAAATATTTTTCATCTGGTAAGCAGATGGGTAAAGGACGATCTTACTTCGGATCTTAGACCAGTAGATACACACTTTAATAGTAATATTACTTGGTTCCATTATTTTACATCCTGATACTAAGTTATGCAAAAATAGCTTTTGTGATATACATATGTATTTTAAATCAAATTGAAGCTTCATAACCAGGACTTATATTAGCCTTTTTTAGGAGGAATGCTTGCAGTTACTGAACAAAATTCTGATAAAACAGATCTTCACAAAATATGACTTAATCAGTGCCTTATTTGAAATCAAGCAGGATTTAGAAAAAGGAGTACCAGCACGAATAATTATCATCCATTATCTTCCAACATTATTTTTAAATACGAGTAATAATACTGAAAACAACAGTATTTTTAACCATTTGGCTAATGTGTTGAGATACATCGCCCACAGATACAATGTAGTTATTATAATTACTAATCTTATTACAACATGGGTTGATGGGGACTTCAAAGAATTTAACGGAATGACAGAAAAAATTGCATGTGGAAAATATTGGCAAAGTATTCCTAACGTCAGACTTAAACTTCATAAAGAGGAAAATGATTTACAAATTACTTTATTAAAACATAATACCGTAAATATTAATGAACATTGCTCTATAAGCCTTAATAACATTCTTGTTTAACTAATGTTAATAATTGTATTATAATTAACATTTATTTATATTTTTGTTTCCTTATATATGTTAATATTAAGTAATTTTGGTAAACAGTATTTTTTATATCGATAACTAAATTTAAATTATTATTACAGTTTCACCACACATGTTCGTATTTGTCTTTCCAGACAGCATATTAATTTTTATTATTTTGTAGTATTTGGCTGAAAATGAGTAAAGAATTAAAGTACGTGTTTGATTAGAAAGAATACCATATATTATCGTGGCACAAAGAAGTGCTGCAAACAACAGATAATGAAAGACAAAAAGACAAAAAAAAATGAAAAAAATTAGAAGAACGAAGATTCAATATCAAAAGTCTGAAAGGTGAAAGTTCCCAAAAGTTATTTAAAAAAAATAGATGCGAAGCTAAAAGCGCAATAGTCCGACAACGTTGAACATTTAAAAGGATGTTTATTTAAACCGACATTTGAAGTACAGCGAAATCTCCCTTGGGCGGACACCAACGGCACCGACCGAAAGTGTGCGTTCAAGAGGGGTGTCCGCTTAAAAGAAATACAAAAAAAAAAAATGTTTTTTTAATGAGAACTGTAATTAAAGAATTTGGGACGTATACTCATGTATGTACATATTTTTAAAATAAATAAAAAACAAAACTTACGGAAAAAACAAAGATTTGTTACCTTTAGATACATATAAAATATAATAGGATAGAGTTATACATCTATAATATATATAAAATGCAACGTCTCTCTGTCTGTCTGTCTGTCTGTCTGTCTGTCTGTCTGTCTGTTCGTTAGTGCGCCTATCACTGAAGAACCACTTATCCGATTTACGTACTTTTTTTTTTAAAACATACATATGTTCTCTGGCCAGGTTATAGGCTATATTTTATTACGATAGGTAGCATAAGGAATGAGCAGTGACGTAAAATAGTGAATGATGTCGGAAATAAGTTTGCCGCTAGCGCGTGCCTTTGCAATACACAGCCTAAACCATTAAATATGGAACAATATTATGTAGCAAGGAATATCTGTAATGTATAATCTAACACATGGGCTGAAAAGTCCCGGGCCTAACAAAGAAAACACGTTTTTTTTTTGGTTCAAAATTAGCTTTATTCATCAACGTAATCTCCATCAAGAGCAACGCAATCATTCCAGCGCCGCTCTAACATTTCAATGCCACTTTTGTAGAACGATTTATCTTTTGCCTCAAAATAGGCCTCAGTTTCAGCGATAACCTCTTCATTCGTGCGAAATTTCTTACCGGCGAGCATTTTTTTCAGGTCTGCGAACAGCCAGTAGTCGCTGGGAGCCAAATCTGGCGAATACGGTGGATGTGGGAGCAATTCGAAGTTCAATTCATGTAGTTTTGCCATTGTTTTGATTGACTTGTGACACGGTGCGTTGTCTTGATGAAACAAAATTTTTTTCTTTGCCATATGCGGTCGTTTCTTTGCAATTTCGGCCTTCAAACGCTCCAATAACGCTATATAATATTCACTGTTGATGGTATTTCCTTTCTCAAGATAGTCGATGAATATTACACCACGCACATCCCAAAATACCGAGGCCATAACCTTTCCAGCCGATTGTTGTGCTTTCGGGCGCTTTGGACGAGGTTCACCAGTTGCTGTCCACTCAGATGACGATCGTTTTGATTCCGGAGTGAAGTGATGGATCCATGTTTCATCCATTGTCACATATCGACGCAAAAATTCCGGTTTGTTATGTTTAAACATGGCCAAACACTGCTCAGAATCATCAACACGTTCTTGTTTTTGATCAACAGTGAGCAAACGCGGCACCCACTTTGAACAGAGCTTTCTCATAGTCAAATGCTCATGCAATATAAAGCCAACACGTTTTTTTTGATATCTTTACGATGTCAGCTAACTCATGCAACTTCACTTTTCGATCATTCAAAACTATTTTATGGATTTTTTTGATGTTTTCTGGTGTTACCGCCTCATTTGGACGTCCACTGCGTTCTGCATCATCGGTGTCTCTACGACCACGTTTGAAGTCAGCAAACCAACGTTTTATTGTTGTTTCTGATGGAGCGGAGTCCCCATAACACTTTTCAAGCCATTGCTTCGCTTGAACGGTATTTTTTCCCATCAAGAAGCAGTGTAAAATTAAAACACGAAATTGTTTTTGATCCATTGTTTTGAAAATAACAAAAGTAGCGGCACTCTTAGCACAATAACTCACAAACTAATGAATAGAATATCATGAAATTTTAACAGCTGTCTTTTGAAGATTAGTATTAACTGAAAAAAAGGTGACTGCAATAAAACTAGCGCCATCTATGTGTTAGGCCCGGGATTTTTCAGCCCATGTGTTATAATATATATAAAATGCAATGTCTCTCTGTCTGTCTGTCTGTCCATTAGTGCGTTTATCACGCGGGAACCACTTATCCGATTTACCTGTCTTTTTTCAATTCATACATATATTCTTTGGCCAGGTTATAGGTATATATTTTATTACACCTATAATATATATAAAATGCAACGTATCTGTGTCTGTCTGTCTGTCCGTTAGTGCGCTTATCACTGGAGAACCACTTATCCGATTTTCGTACTTTTTTTTTAAAAAACATACAGATGTTCTCCGGCCAGGTTATAGGCTATATTTTATTACGATAGGTAGCATAAGGAATGAGCAGTGACAATAATAGTAAATGAAGTCGGACAAAGTTTACCGCTAGCGCGTTCTCTTGCAATACACAGTCCAAACCATTAAATATGGAACAATATTATGTAGCAGAGAATATCTATAATATATATAAAATGCAATGTCTCTCTGTCCGTCTGTCTGTCAGTCTGCCTGTCCGTCCGTTAGTGTGCTTATCACTGGAGAACCATTTATCCGATTTACGTGCTTTTTTTAAACATACGTATGTTCTCTGGCCAGGTTATAGGGTATATTTTATTAGGTGACATCAGGAATAAGCAGTGACATATACTCCCTAAAAAATTAAATATGGAACAATATCATGTAGCAAAGAATACAATATATATAAAATGCATCGTCTCTGTCTGTCTATCCGTTAGTGCGCTTATCAGTCGAGAACCACTTATCCGATTTACGTGTTTTTATAAATTTATACATCTGTTCTATATAATTCGATATAAGCCTAGATAATGGGAGATAAGGTGAGATAATGGGAGATAAGGACAAACAATGGGAGATAAGTCGAGATAAGCCTCGATAATGGGAGATAAGGTGAGATAATGGGAAATAAGTATAAATAATGGGAGATAAGGAGAGATAATGGGAGATAAGCAGAGATAAGTCTAGATAATGGGAGTTATGATGAGATAATGAGAGATAAGGAGAAATAATGGGAGATTAGTCAAGATAAGTCTAGATAATGGGAGGTGAGATAATGGGAGATAAGGAGAAATATTGGGAGATAAGGAGAAATAATGGGCGATGAGCAGAGATAAGCCTAGATAATGGAAATTATGTAGAGATAATGGGAAATAAGGAGAAATATTGGGAGATAAGGAGAATTAATGGGAGATATTTTATTACGTTGGGTAACATAAGGAATAAGCAGTGACGATAGTAGTGAATCAAGTCTACGCGAGCGGAGCCTCGGGCCCGGCTAGTATGAAATAAAACTAAGTTGGGAATGTGGAATCTTTGGCACAATGATACTACTCAGTATATATCACCACTACACCAAACACTTTATTTTTGCGCTCGATGCGCGTTTCGCTAACCATGTTAGCTTCATCAGGAACGATGGCAGTCAATCATCGCTCCTGATGAAGCTAACATGGTTAGCGAAACGCGCGTCGAGTGCAAAAATAAAGTGTTTGGTGTAGTGGTGATATATACTGAGTAGTATGAAATAAAAGTTCACTTTAATGACGCAAAAATTCATATATTGTTGTTTGTCTCCTCTTTTTTTTTTTTAAATGACGTCCACAAATCGTATTTCTAATTTGAAAAAAAACTCTAAAGACTCTGCGTCTCCGTGATTTTCGACAAAAATTTTTAAGCTGCTTGGTTAGGGTAATAGCTTCACCATAATTTGGGATAGCATCTGTTGGCACTAGAACCTCATCGACATCAGAATATTCGGAAAGTCCTTATATTTCAACTGGATTTTTAATTTCTTGTTCTGAATTTTCAACATACAAATTTTTATCTATGTTCAAAAAATCATAAAGGTTTTCATTATCAGTCAACTCCAACAAATTCTTATTTTTGAGGATATCTGCAAGTACGTTAAGTAGTAAAACATCTTCTGGATCGGATGTAACAACCTCGGTTAACTGGTCTTTGCTTTGCATATTTTCACGCTTAAATCCCGCATTAAAGAAGCAATTTTTAATTGTTTCCTTGATTACTTGTTCCCAAGCGGTTTTTGCAAAGTAAACTGCATCCAATGGCGTAATTTTCTTAATTAACTCAAAAGCTGTACCAGCAGTTTTAATGGTTACTATCAGGTGTTTTAGTATTAGACTTCGGTGATAAATTTTAAAATGTTTTATAATTCCCTGGTCAAGTGGTTGACAAGTTGATGTACAATTAGGGAGCAGAAACAAGATTTTTATATTTTTTAAGCGGACGCCTTTTGGATAAGATCCTGCATTGCCTAAAAATAACAAAATGTTTCTTTTTTCTTTTGCCATTTTCCAATCAAGACCTTGGAACGACTCTGTCATTTAAGTTTTCTTATTATATTTCCAAATTACAGGCAGGTTGTTTATGTTAATATTTTTAAATGTTCTGGGTTTAGCTGCCTTACCCATGATTATGAGTTTTTCTTTTTCTCCTGCCATATTTACACAATGCAAAATTGTAAACTTCTCTTTTTCTTTTTTTTAATGTTGGTTTTTGTTGGGTAGAGCCCTAAAATACAGGTCTGTCTCGTCGGCATTATAAATGTCTCTTGGTGAATATCCCTTAATTAAAGAAGGCCATTTTTCCAGAATAACCGAAGCTCCTTCTCCTGAAATCGCTTTAAAACTTATGTTGTAGCGGATTCTAAATTTATTAAGCCAACCAGAAGAAGCACTGAATGTAGAATGTCCAACAGACTCGGCTATTTCTTTTGCGTTGCATCGTATTAGCGGATCTAAAAAACATTAACAATAAGTGTTTTGCATTTTTGTCACAACAAGCCTTCTGATACTCTCACCCCTTTTATCCATTCTTTGAATTGATATGAGAAAAAAATCGACGCACTAATTCCAGAAAACCTTATCTAAAAAAAATAATTCATGTGCATACCTGTCAAAGGAATCCCCTTATGGCGAGCTGCTATAAACCAGTTATAACACAACTTGTCAATTTGGTACCATCACCAGTCAAGAAGCTTCTTTTTTCATTCAAATTGCTGTTCGACATCCACTTGTTTAGAAGGATTTCTTTATGTTTAATTATATCAGCAGCTTGTGTTTTTTCCGATATTAAAATGCTTGCATAAGTCCCGTACACTGAACTTTTCCTTATTGTGAAATTTAGCAATCTCAATTTTTTGTTTAAGTCTCTTTTTCGCATAGCGTCAGACCCCGCGTGTACCGAAAAATTGAGGTCGGTAAATCTCCGGTTTACTCGAGGAAGTCCCTCAGTGAAGGCAGGTAGCGACGTAGGCGCGCGGCGCGATTTGGAAACACAACAGCGATACTCGCCACAGAAAAATGAGACAAGGCGTTTATTTTTTTTTATTGTTTTTTGTCCGGTTAAGAGAACATTTTTTTATGTCCGCGTTCGTTCAAGAGGATGTCCGTCCAAGAGGTAGTTAACACAACGCCAGTTATATGAGAGTCGGTCGGGACTACGAGAAACTGTACGTTCAAGGGAGGTGTCCGCGAAGGGGATTTCACTGTATGTACAATTTTCCGCAAATTAAGACCAAGGTGAATTTTTAGTTACGACTTCTTAGCTCTGCATGCTAGCTCAATGTTTAAGTGGTGTGCAATAATCAAACGTTTGTTTTTAGAATACCATTATATTACTTTGTAGATGTTTTATGTGTTGGAATAGGTAAATATTTACACGTAGACAGTTGTGATTAATTGCGTTAATATCCGAAGACGTTTCGGTGCGAAAAATCGCTTTGCCTTCTTTCTATCTCAACACTGGGTAGTTTAAAAGGTAGATGATATAAAAGGGGGTACTGGATACAAGAAGGCGTGATAAGTAATAACATAGGTATACGTTTTAGTAGAGTGTTCAGAGGGAGCGGCTAACAACAACACAACATTACCAAGCTAAATTAATGCAGTTGGAGGTATATGAATCGCCGCAATATTCATCAATTTTTAAAGCAATTATAAGACTTAAAGTGGAAAAATATCAATTTTTTTCATGATTTCGTTATGGTACGATGAATAAAGAAGGATAAATTTTAATTTTAGGACATTATAATTTATAATTTTGGATTTATTAAATTTTTGGTGAAGCACAAGCGAAGAATATTTAATAAGGTTCAAATATTTGAGTTTATGTAGACGCGTTCATCTGATCAAATAGAGAATGCAAAGTGTATTTACTGACTTACTACTTATTATTTTGTTTTTCTTGTCACACTGTAAAGGCGGCTATAAGAGTTGTATTTTTATCCGAAAGAATAAAATCCGACTTTATATTGTTAAACACAAAGTATTTTCTTTTGGGTACCCTCGGTTCACTGAATATATTTCTTTTTAATAGCATGAAGTAAAATGAGATATAAATACTCTGGCGATCACTTTCCATGATTCTGCATATCACCTACATGTGCATACTGGCTATAACCTCAAAAAATTGTTTGTTTATTTCTAAACCTGAGAGAAACTGCTACCCTCCTACTTGTTTAAAAATCATGTTGAGCTGATATATCTTATATTCTTTTAGTTTTGATGACCCCTTTTATATAAGTTATTGTTATTTTTAAGGGGTATTTATCGTACTTTTTTCGAACAACCGTTCATTTTTCGAAGAGTTATAGGAATATAGTATGTTTAAAGGTGCTGGAGTGATACCATCAAGATTTTTAGTTCTTATCGCTCATTTTATTATCTGTGTTAATTTGCTATGGAGCAGCAAAGAGAGTCTGAAGTTCTGTTTACCAGTAACTCTGTCGGAACCAAATCTCAACAGTCACCATACAGAGTAAGTTTTTATTGACTTTTTTTTAAGAAATTAAGCTAAATTTCAGACACTTAATTTTAAGAAATTTTTAAGTGTAGTGCTGTAGTTATCTCGCATGTGTCAATCTTTGTTAGCTTTTAACATCAGTGAAAAATGTTAATAAATATATATTTTAATTTCAAATAATAACTAATTCTCTCTAACTAACTAATTTTCCTAATAATTGACTTCTTAAACCTCAAAGTGAATTATCCAAAAAAGCTGGTGCAAAAAAAAAGGTTACTCGAAACTTTATTGATCTGAAACTCTACTAGTTTTCTGTAGAGGTAACAGAATAAATGTAATTCCTGGCTTGTTTTATTAATGATGATTATGGCAACATTTAACACCAATGTACTATTTTAAGTTCACATATTTAAAATAAATTGGCAAACACCTACATTCTTTGCACCACAACAATCATAAATATTTATAACAGTGTATAGTACTTGTTACCAGTGCTCTTTCAGCTCAGCAAAGCTACAATAATAATGATTAGTAATACAATCCCTGTCATGAAGTATAAAATGGTACTTTTGTAGCAACAAAAAAAAAATCTTTTATTATAGATTTTTACCTATGATCATAACCTGTATCTCTATTCCCTAATTTTTAGTGTTCCATACCAAAATTGAGAAACAGAACACTTATGATCACGGAATTTTTCATTTTTTGATCAAAACAAGTTTTTCTACCATTTTCAAGGTCGGTAATTACAAAAAAATAAGTTAAATTTTGCAGAAAGTAATCTATCACAAACTTGTTCAACAAACATACATGGAAAAATAAACCTTATTCACGTCACGTGTCACGACCTCTAAAAACATAAAACTAATACTTTATATAAGCCTGAACTAACCTGTTTTATTTCCAAGTGGGATCTTGCGAAGAATGTACTAAACCGATACGACACCCTATAACCACCATTTTCCGTTCCATTTTCAATTTTTGCTTTCGAACTGACATGATATTATTACAATACCAACTTCTTCCATCAATTGTTTCCGAATTTTTGCACAATTTTAGAAAAGCACTACACTTCTTACATTTATAGCTCCCAATGGCAGGAACCAAACCCCAAACAACTAATTGCTTGTGAAGTTTCTCCTTATCTCCACACAATTTGGCTATATCGTCAAAATTAAGTTCCATACCTAAAAACATATAAAAAAAACAATTTCCGTGCAAAAGCAATTATTTTTTTGTAATCATCGATCTTGGAAATGTTAGAAAAATTTGTTTTCATCACAAAATAAAAAATTCTGGGAAACTGCAAAATACCCATGATCACTTCGGTGTCTGTCTGTCTGCCACAGCCAATTTTCTCCAAAACTATTTGACATACCAGGTGTACAAGTATGAAGATGCCCAACTAGATTTAAATTTTAATTAGTTTTCAATATCAATTTTTAAATTAAAATGTATATTCTAAATTCTCATATTTATGACCCAAGACCTCAAGCAGATCCAGTATACCAGGTGTACAAGTATGAAGTGCGGATTTTTTTTCTAAAAAAACATGTTAAATTCGGAAGAATGATAAAAAGTGCTTTATTCAAAGTATGCTTCATCGCTTGTTATACATTTTTCCCATCTTTTGGGCAATTTGTAAATACCACGCCAGTAAAAATCTTCCCCTTTTGCTGCGAACCATTCATCGAGCCATTTTTTCACATCTTCGTACGAACCAAAGCGCTGCTCAGCAAGTGCGTGACCCATCGATGCAAACAAGTGGTAGTTGGAAAGAGCCAAGTCTGGTGAGTAAGCCGCATGGGCTAGAACTTCCCAGCCGAGTGCTTCCAACGTGTCGCGAACTGGTTTTCCCGTATGTGATGGAACATTATCATGAAGAAAAATGACTTTGTGTTGCCTCTTTCGGTATTCTGGCCTTTTTTCAAGCAGCGAACGGTTCAAATCGGTCAATTGTTGTTGGTAACGTTTGGTATTAACCGTTTCCCTAGGTTTTAACAGCTCATAATAGACCACGCTCCTCTGGTCCCACCAAACACTGAGCATCGTCTTTCTGCCAAAGCGATTCGGTCTTCCGGTCGATGTGGATGGTCCACCTGGGTCTACCCATGATTTTTTGCGCTTGGGATTCTCAAAATAAATCCACTTTTCATCCCCTGTAACTATACAATGCAAAAACGACTTCCTTTTGTACCGAGCGAGCAAAATATCACACGTGTTTTTGCGCTTTTCCATTTGCCTGTTGTTCAACTCATGTGGTACGCATCTACCGGCTTCTGAATCTTTCCCATCTCTCGTAGCCGATTGAAAACAGTTTGTTGACTAACGCCCAATTGCTCGGTGAGTTGTTTATGTTTGTGAATCATCTTCGTCCAACAATGCTTGCAATTCCACATATTCGTATTTTTTTGCGGTTTTCCACGTTCCTTGTCTGCAACATCGAAGTCACCACTTTTGAAACGCCGAAACCATCGTTCACACGTATCTTGCGATGGAACAGGTTCACCATAAGCTTCTCGAAGTAATCGGTATGATTCAACAGCAGTTTTCTTCAAATGAAAACAAAAAATTAATGCTGTCCGCGAATGCTCTTTGTTCGGTATAAATTTCGACATATTGAACACAACAACACAACACTATGCACAGACTTTTCCAATTTATCACTCATGCGCGTCTGACACTTGTTGATGACACAACAAAATGGCGCAGTGTCAATTCTTTATAGCACAAACTGCATTGGTGCACGATCTATTGTCTGAAATCCGCATTTCATACTTGTACACCTTAGAAGGTTGAAATTTGTCACAAATATAGGAATTGATGGTCTAATCACAGTCGTGTAGTTTTGAAAGTTAAATTTTGACTTAAGTGTTAGTTTTGGTGGGTGAAATCGGTATTAAACAAAAAATAAAGGTTATCGAGTGGGGTGTCAAATGAAAGCTTGTGAAAATCCGAATTCAAAAATAGGGTAAAATTTCGGTACGTGGGCTTTTCAGAAAAAGGAAGAGTTTTTTTCTTGAAATAGGCTTAAAATGGCGTAATTTTTGCTACTATTACCAAACATTTAATAGCAGGATTGGTAACATGTCTGCCTTTGGTGACAGGGGTATGAGCCTTATTTTCCCACTGTTGAATTTGCTATTGAATTAATGGTTTTGGCAGTTTGCATTACATGGTGGAGGTTTATGTTGTGATTGCCTCTTCGCTCAGGCTATCTGATAATCTCTGAAATGGAGCGAAACATGTCCTGGTTTGGCAATTAATAGAGGGGAAGCTCGAGTTACCCATTATTCTTAGAATCTCTTACATTTAATGCAAGGGCAAAACTTATTGATAGTCTTCATCTGATAAGCCATATTTTTTCCGTTTTTTTTACTTTCCATATTTGTGAAAAAATCACAGCACAAGAATGTTTGCATTTCTTCACGTTTCAGGGTTAGAGGTGTTGCTACATATATATCATATCATACATTCTTTTAGAAGAGATTGAGGAATGTGAAAAGTATAGTATTCTTAATAATTTTTTCTTCTTCTTCCCCTTAAATCCTTTTACCCTGCCGGGTGTCAGATATTAATTTGTCTGTGTATCTGCAATTAGGTTTCATCCTTTCTATCCAGTCCTTCCACCTTTCCCTGTCCATCAGCATTTTGTTCATATTTTCTATCGTTTTCCCCTTTACTTTTCCTATCTCTTCAATGCCCTTCATCCAAGTTAATCTTCCTCTTTTTCGCTACTTTGTTGTTTTCATTTCCAATATTCTTCTTTGTATTCTGTCATTGTTAAATCTAAGTACATGCCCATACCATTGCAATTGCTTTTTCTCCTCCATTTTTAGTGTTCCGTACGGAACACTTATAAGATGACTTCGGTGTCTGTCTGTCCGTTTGTCTGTCACACCAGATTTTCTCCGAAACTATTTGTCATAGAAAGTTTGTAATAATATAGGAATTGATGGCCTCATCAGAGCCATGTAGTTTTGAAAGTTAAATTTTGACTTAAGGGGTTAGTTTTGGGGGGTGAAATCGGAAGTGAAAAAAAAATTTTTTTACTAGGTAATCGAGTGTGGTGTCAAATGAAAGCTTGTGAAAACACGAGTAAAAAATATATATATAATGTAATACTTGCGCGCACTTTTCTTTGTATTACTTTTAAAAAATCGCGAAAAATTCTTTGTATTATTTTGAAAAAATTCTGAAATATTCTCCACGGGGTGTAGATTGAACGAAAATTATCACGAGTGCATTACCTTTAATAATTTATCTGATATATAAAAAAAAAAACACAAATTTCAAGGTCATCAATTTTCAGTAAAGATTGGAAACAAACTTTGTTGAAAATTCATTTGGGGTGTGTTTTGTGAAGTCACTGATCATTTTATACTTACGTTACAGCATTTTTTATTTTAAAAGCAATCAACGTACGGAACACTAATTGCGCAAGTTCAACTTGCACTTGACCGGTTATTTGTATTATTGACTCCTGCAATAGTCTCCCTCTAATTTCTTCATTTCTGAGATGGTCCAGCTTTTATTTTATGGGTCTTGTACGAGGAGTAACGAGCTGAACCTCATTCGAATGTGAAATATTAGCGCGACGTGTATTTGTAACATGCACCTCTCTGGAAGGAATTAAGCGGGCCACATCCTTTGAACACTTTTCAAGCTTTGTAAAGAACAGTTGTTGTGGAGTGTAAAGTTTTCTGGTTCGAAATAATATTCCCAATTTTTGAGAAGCTCTCCTTGCTATGCCTGCGACATGTTCATGCCAGGACATATTTGCTCCCAAATTAACGCCCAACAAATTGAGTGACGGTGTTACAGGAATGGAGTGCCCCGCCATAACTATGTCGGGTTCAACAACGTTAACTTTTTTAGAAAAAATTGTCGCCTGGGTTTTTGTAGCGTTAAATTCCACTTGGTTACTGTCACCCCAAGATAGAATTTCTTCCATGTCTTTGTTAAGTTGAACGACTTCCCGCCGTCTGCGGATATTCGTCTGAGTAGTCGATGTCCAAGCGTTCAAAGTGAATGAAGAGATAAGCGTACTGTCATCATTTATGCAGATGTTTTGAAATAGTACCTATTCTTTTACTAGCTATACAGTGTCAGCACTTTCAACTGATTATATTATCTATATAACTAATTATTATGTATTCAACGTTCGTGGTTTAGCAAAGTTTATGAATTAATTGATTTTTAAATCAAATTTTTATTTTTGGATTTTCTTTATCGTAACAAGTGTTAATTGTATATTTTTTTTATTATAAATAATATTCCCATTCATAAACAAAGTAAATGTGGCAATACTTACAAAATTGTAATAACAAAGTGACGTATATTCTTTAATATCGTGAGTATTAAAACACGTGTGGTAGAACATTACTTAAGTATAATTAAAGCGGCTGAATTAGTTCTGGTTTGGTAATATGAAGGTACTGTTATATATACCTATATACTTTGAAATAGTTGGAATTCTCCTTGGTTTTAATAATTCTATTTGAATCACTACATAGCTTGATCATTTCAAGAGTCTATTTGTATAGTAAGTAAGTAACAACTAACTGCATCAGACTTTTTGTTAATGCTTGTTGTCTTCTTTTAGGCATAGTTTACTAATGGTTTTAGCATAGTTTAATCATCTTCTCGTGTCTGGGAGAGCCTAATGGTAATTTTTTATTTTCATTTTCAGAGTGGTGGTGGGGCTCAGTACTACCATAGGATTAATCATCTTTGAGTTTTTTGCTTTCATGTGCGGTTTTTACCATGTTTAATAATACATCTGGCTTGTTGTGTATCCTTTTTTTGTGTAACATGTCTATTTATTTGCATTAACTTTAGCCATTTTACGTATGTTCTTTAGTAATATAATCTCGCGGTCAAAATAATCTTACAGATATTTCACAGTTTACAGGCATATTTATGGTTTTCCAACCAAGTGTGTTTTCTAGACTGTGAACTTCCATAACGAATATTTTTGCCGCGCCTATACATAACAAAGAGGGATAAAATTATATAAAAACAACACTATGTTTTAATTTCCAATATATTTAAAAGTCACTTGACAATTGTTTCACCATACAATGGCTTCTTCAGAAGTAAATAGGAAAGAAAAATATTTAGTAGTAATCCTGGTTAAATAGTGCTTAAAACTATCCTTAATTACCAAAGATTATGCTAATCATTTTATTATATTATTTACAGACAAAATTATTTTAAGAATGCAAATCTGTGGTACTATTTCCGAGAACTAATAAAGATTAAGTAAGGGTGAATGGTTTAAGTCTACCTGTTCGTTTAGTCATTAATTGGAGTTTTTCCGTTTGTTAATTTCAAGACATTCAAGCAAATTTAATTTTTTAGATTTATTTTCTACATGTAGGATTTTTAACGTATCATCAAAATTATGGGATTCGTTTATTATATGGGTTGCGTAATGTGAATCGTTCTTATCTTTTAAATAACTATGTTTATGTTCTTTAATGTGAGTTTCAAAAGATCTACCAGTTTGTCCTACGTAGGTTTTAGTACAAGATCCACAATTTAATAAATAAACTCCTGATTTTAAGGAATTCTTAGATTTGGTTTTGTTATTCAAAATTATACTCCCTAAGGAATTACTGGTTTTGAATGCTATTTTATTGTTCTTTTTTATTAAATGTTTGGAAATTGTTCTAGTTATTTTCCCTGTGTATGTGAGTGTACTAAATTTTCCTTTTTTGTCATTAATTGTGGGATAAATTAGAGATATTGCTTGTTTAAAGGATTTTTTTTATTCAAGATATTATCTATAATGTTGGGGTCATATCTATTATTAATTGCTATTTGTTTGATTATGTTGAATTCTTTGTTAAAATTAGTTTTAGTCATGAGGATATGTAACAATCTGTGTATGAAAGAGTTAAAAACTGCCATTTTGTGAGGATACGGGTGGGATGAGCTATTGTGTATGACTGTGTCAGTATGTGAAGGTTTGTGAAAAATCGAGAAATCGTGTTTATTGTTCACTTTTGATATAGATATTTCTAAGAAATTTATAGAGTTATTGGTTTCTAATTCTATGGTAAATTTAATGTTAGGATGAAAATTATTTAGGAAGTTAAGGAGGATTGTTAGTTGTCTATCTGTTCCCGTGAAACAGGAAATGATATCGTCAACGTATCTATACCAGTAAACAATATTTTTGCTTACCGCGTTTTGATGAATTTTTAGTTCTGAATGATCCATGAATATTTTCGCTAGTAACGGACTTAAAGGATTACCCATTATTAGACCTTCTTTAGATGTATAAAAGTTGTCGTTGATAATAAACAAATCCCATAATTTTGATGATACGTTAAAAATCCTACCTGTAGAAAATAAATCTAATATATTAAATTTGCTTGAATGTCTTGAAATTAACAAACGGAAAAACTCCAATCAATTACTAAACGAACAGGTAGACTTAAACCATTCACCCTTACTTAATCTTTATTAGTTCTCGGAAATAGTACCATAGATTTGGATTCTTAAAATAATTCTGTCTGTAAATAATATAATAAAATGATTAGCATAATCTTAGGTAATAAGGATAGTTTATTTAACCACCAAATATTTTTCTTTCTTATTTACTTCTGAAGAAGCCATTGTATGGTGAAACAATTGTCAAGTGACTTTAAATATATTGGAAATTAAAACATAGTGTTGTTTTTATATAATTTTATTATGAATTTCCAACAAGTATCGGCTAACATCAAAGAGGGATAACTTGGAGAAAATAAAACGTTTGTTAGTTCGGTTACCTTTGAATAATTAACTAATGGGTCGGCTATCTGTTGGTTTCTTTTTGAACTATGTGTTGTTCCGACACTGTCAACACGACCGCGTCTAAAATATTGACATTTAATGTTAAATCTTCGCGGTACGAAAATGATCGATTTGTGCTTGAATAACGCTGAGAAATATTAAAAAATCATTTTCAAAATTAATGCTAGAAACTGTGCAGAAATTTCAAAGAAATTTTGATCGAAATTACGCTCCTTCAGTGGCTGGTATATGGGAATTCGTGATTCGTGAAACTGGTATGCCTATCTTCGTACTCGTCCAGACACAAATATTGCTGCTGTTGCCCAAAGGATATATGAAAACACAAACACCTAAACTCGCAAATCTCAACGATTGAAAATCAGTCGCACTTCACTGAGGAGAGTTTTGCATAAAGATCTCGGCTTATTTACATACAAGCTTCTACTCACTCAAAAGTGAAGCGAATTGACCATCTGCTTCATTATCACGTCTCTATGTGTGCTTCAAATGAATAGAAAAATAACCGGTCAAGTGCAAGTTGAACTTGCGCAATAAGTGCTCCGTACGTTGATTGCTTTTAAAATAAAGAATGTTGTAACGGAAGTATAAAATGATCAGTGACTTCACAAAACACACCCCAAATGAGTTTTCAACAAGGTTTATTTTCAATCTTTACTAAAAATTGATGACCTTGAAATTTATTTTTTTTATATACCAGATAAATTATTACAGGTAATGCACGCGTGATAATTTTCGTTCAATCTACATTCCGTGGAGAATATTCCAGAATTTTTTCAAAATTTTTTGATAAGTACTTTTCGAGATAAGGCGGGTGGACAGCGATTTTTCGCGATTTTTTAAAAATAATACAAAGAAAAGTGCGCGCAAGTATTACCTTATATATATATATATATATATATATATATATATATATATATATATATATATATATATATATATATATATATATATATATATTTTACTCGTGTTTTCACAAGCTTTTATTTGACATCACACTCGATTACCTAGTAAGAAAATTTTTTTTTCACTTCCGATTTCACCCCCCAAAACTAACCCCTTAAGTCAAAATTTAACTTTCAAAACTACATGGCTCGATGAGGCCATCAATTCCTATATTATTACTAAATTTCAACTTTCTATGACAAATAGTTTCGGAGAAAATCGGGTGTGACAGACGGACAGACACCGAAGTGATCTTATAAGTGTTCCGTACGGAACACTAAAAATGATGTCGGCTTTGCTCGCAAAATCATCTTTTTGGCCGAAGCTCATTTTCATTTCGGGGGAAAATCCCCACGTAATCATAGAAAAGCCAATGCGTCCTTAAGGAGTGATTGTTTGGTGTGGTTTGGGTGACATTATTGGGCCTTTCTTCTTGAAGATGAAGCTAGCGACAACATTTTGGTGAATAGAGTGCGTTACAGAGGCATGATAACTAATTTTTTTTATGACCACAATTGGCGTTGGAGGCGCTTTGGTTCCAGCAGGATGGCGCAACATGCAACATCAGCCGTAAAACAATCGATCTTTTGCACACTAAGTTCGGTAATCGTCTGATCAGTCGTTTTGGAGATGCGCCATGGCCACCGTCCACCTGTGATTTAACGCCTTTAGACTTTTTTTTTATGGGGAACTGTTAAAGATCGTTGTTACTCTAACAATCCATGCACTTACGGAAAATATCCATGGGGCTATTCGCCAAATAGAGAGGAAAACCATCGAGAATGTGCTGAAAAATTGGATTGACAGGATGGGCTACTGCCATTTGAATGAAATTATGTTTCATAATTAATAGGATGGTTTACCCTTTTCCATAAAGAGAAAATTTTGAAAAATATTAAACGATTTTTTTGTTACAGCAATTTTAAAAAGAAACCAACAAATAACTTACTCTTTATAAGATCAATTAAAGCCAAAAACCAATGCACGTAAATTTTCAAAAATTAGTTATGTAGTTATGAAAATTCTACATAGAATCAGTAACGCTTGATATCAACAATATATATTAAATCATTATTCTTCTTTAGTCCAACCCGACACTAAAATATGTCCCAAATTTCTAGGAGACCTTGTAGCTCAACAATCATGGAAATAATAACATAAGATAACTTTATATAATTTAAATTTACAATGTCACAATCTGCACTTACACTTAATATTATCCAGATGGATTGGCACTTGCCAATAAAATAATAATATTGATTGTACAGGGTCTTCAAGATAATATTTACTATTGCCCTAACTTTAGAACCTATTAAACATAGGTAAATGCAAAAAAAAAGAGAATTTTGATCTACCAGGTGTACAAGTATGAAATGCGGATTTCAAACAACAGATGGTGCACCAATGCAGTTTGTGCTATAAAAATTTGACACCGCGCCATTTTGTTGTGTCATCAACAAGTGTCAGACGCGCACGAGTGTGTGCATAGTGTTGTGTTGTTGTGTTCAATATGTCGAAATTTATACCGAACAAAGAGCATTCGCGGACAGCATTAATTTTTTGTTTTCATTTGAAGAAAACTGTTGTTGAATCATACCGATTACTTCGAGAAGCTTATGGTGAGCATGCTTCATCGCAAGATACGTGTGAAACCTGGTATACCGGGTCTGCTTGAGGTTTTGGGTCATATACATGAGAATTACATACATTTTAATTTTAAAATTGATATATAAAATTAATTAAAATTTAAATCTGGTTGGGCACCTTTCCGTTCTTTCGTCGCGCGATACATCGGTTCTCTGTCGGTTGGTAGACTTTCAGACGGATATCCAACGGTCAAACCTCGGGCCGCCACCCTTTGGACTTCCGTGGTAAAGGACCGACTGGAGCCTCGAGTAGCTTATTACAGTGGAAAAACGGTAACCCAGAAGTCAATGCGCACGTAACCTATTAGCTGATGGTAGCTTACCTTGGATATGCCCTGAAAAGCAGAAGGGGGCCGAAAAAAAGAAATAAATCAAGCGGTATAACCAAATGGTGCGTACACTATTACGTACGTTGATCGATGTGTCGCCACCTCTCGACGGAAAGCTATACGTGCGTGTGTAAACAGGAACGCGGATGACGACGGGTCCGCTGATTCCGACGAGTAGCGGTTGTTTTCAAAGCGGTGAGTAGCAAGCAGTAAGCAGCTGTGCCGTTTAGTTATTAGGCAGTGGTGGTGATAGTTTGCACTCTCCGTGACTCTGTGGAAAGCTCGTCTGGACTTTCAGCAATTTGGTTTTGGTTTTTCCCCGACTCAACGCGGTTATGCATTAAATTCTTGGTGCGCATGCGTTTGGTAGTCGCTATACTTGTAGAGGTAGGCTGCTGCGGATGGTCCGCTCTATCTACCGGTGTATGTGTGGATGTTGGTACGCAGATAGGCGCATACAAGTTTCACGGTTTCGCAACATACTCCATGGTGCGTGTCGCACGAAAACGACTGCTAGTCCGTAGCTAGCCATCCTATCTACAGGTGTAAGTGAATGGTCAAAAACGGATCCGCAGACAGTCCGCCCTATCTGTTAGGGTAAGTGTATGTGGGTCTAGGTCTAGTGAGTTCCGCAGCGAGGAGGACGCTGGTCAAAATAGGTCGGTAGATATCCCCCTCGTTGCGCACTGAGGGGAGACGGTATGCTGGTTAAAGCTGATCCGTAGACAGTCCGCCTTCTAGACGCTGGTGTTTGTCAAAGAAAGATAGAAAGTATCTTTCTCCCTCTGTTAGTCGGTCAGTTTCTTACCTACAAGCTTATACCTCTAATAAAAAAGAGTATTAAAAAAAGAACACAATCGGAGAATGTTGCATTTATGAATATTAAAATTTTTATTTACACTTTCTAGGTCAAAAATAAATTGTTTCGGAATATTGGCATTTAGAAAGTGTAATCGTATGCCTACGTTTTAATATTAGATAACTCATTAATCTTATTATGATAACCTTTAATAATGAGATTTTTAAAGAATTTATCTGACATAAGAGTTTATTAACGATAAACGTAATCGAACTTACGTTGGGGTTGATACGAGGGTGAATCAAATATAAACGAGAGTATCGTTCGAAGCAGGCCGCCGCTTCTAACAATGTTGGTTGGGTTTGTTAGGAGTGGGGAGAACGATCGGTTGGTCTCGCCAGTTGCATTCAGTAGTACAGCTCACGATGTCGGGGCGAGACGTGCACCCTTCGATTACGCAACGCGTCATTATTAAATTTCTTACTCGTGAAAGCGTGAAACCGACCGAAATTCTGCGGAGATTGACGGCACAGTTCGGGCATCAAACACTCGTGTGTTCGCCTGGCATAAGGAGTTCATGGGAGGCCGTGAAGAGGTCGAAAATGAGAGAGGTGATCGTCGCCAACTGACGAATATTAGCGAGAAAAATATTGCACATTGATTTTTTGCACGAACGTCGCACCATCAATGCGGCGTGCTACTGCAACCTTTTGGATGAAGTTAAACTTGCTTATCGCCGCAAGAGTCGTCACCAACAAATAAAAGACGTGATTCTTACTCGTGAGAAATTGGAGAAAATGAGTTGGATAACACTTGATCACCCTCCCTACAGCCATGACCTAACGCCCTGTGATTTTCATCTCTTTGGGCCACTCAAAGACGCGCTAGAAGGCCAACGATTTGAGGACGACAACGCGGTGGAGGGCTTCGTGCGCGATTGATTACTGACACAGCCTCCTTCCTTTTACGACGACAGCGACGGTATCGAAAAGCTTCCGATACGCTAGGAAAAGTGTATTTCCAAAGCTGGAGATTATATTGAAAAATTATATGTACTTGGTTTATTTGTTATGGTAAATAAAAAATTTAAAAAAATAAATCTCCTTTATATTTGATCCACCCTCGTATAATACCACTTATATTATTTTTATTGATCTTACGAAAAATGGAGCAGCTTAAATTTATCGAGAGTAACAAACCTTGTAAATTAGTAATTCATTTTTAGTATTGAGTATTACGAATCCAAATTTCCCGAAAAAGCAAACAGATATGTTATACTTAATACCTGAATGTCAATTTAAAATACATCTTAAATCTTTAAGTAAATATAAACATTAATATCACGGGTTCTCTGAAATTACACATTTGTATGTTTCGAATGGCAATACTAAGTGTTGTTTTTATACTCAATTTTCAGAAACAAGCCGTTCAGCGTCATGTAACGCAATTTTACTTCGCTAATGTCTAGCCTTATCTATAATATATATAAAATGCAACGTCTCTCTGTCTGTCTGTCTGTCTGTCTGTCTGTCTGTCTGTCCGTTAGTGACCTTATCACTGGAGAACCACTTATCCGATTTACCTACTTTTTTTTTAAAAACATACATATTTTCTCTGGCCAGGTTATAGGCTATATTTTATTACGATAGGTACCATAAGAAATGAGTAGTGACGTAAAATAGGGAATGATGTCGGAAAAAAGTTCGCCGCTAGCGCGTTGCCTTGCAATACACCGCCTAAACCATTAAATATGGAACAATATTATGTAGCAGAGAATATCTATAATCTATAATCTGTAATATATATAAAATGCAATGTCTCTCTGTCTGTCTGTCTGTCCATTAGTGCGTTTATCCTGCGAAAACCACTTATTCGATTTATGTGTCTTTTTTTTAAACTCATACATATATTCTTTGGCCAGGTTACATAATAATAATAATAATCTATATCTATAATATATATAAAATGCAACGACTCTCTGTCTGTCTGTCTGTCCATCAGTGCGCTTATCCCTCGAGATCCACTTATCCGATTTACGTGATTTTTTAAATTCATACATATATTCTCTGACCAGGATATAGATATATATTTTATTACATCTATAATATATATAAAATGTAACGTATATTTGTCTGTTTGTCCGTTTGTGCGCTTATCACTGGAGAACCATTTATCCGATTTACGTGCTTTTTTTTTAAACATGCTAAACTATTAAATATGGAACAATATCATGTAGTAAAGAATATCTATAATATATATAAAATGCAACGCCTCTCTGTCTGTCTGTCTGTCCGTTAGTGCGCTTATCACTGGAGAACCGCTTATCCGATTTAAGTGCTTTTTTGTTAAACATACATATGTTCTCTGGCCAGGTTATAGGATATGTTATATTTTATTACGTTAGGTGACATAAGGAATAAGCAGTGACGATAATAGTGAATCAAGTCGGAGAAAAGTTTGCCACTAGCGCGTTTTCTTACAATACACTGCCTAAAGCATTAAATATGGAATAATATCATGTAGCAAAGAATATAATATATATAAAATGCAACGTCGCTCTGTCTGTGTGTCTGTCCGTTAGTGCGCTTATCACTCGAGATCCCCTTATCCGATTTACGTGTTTTTTTTTTAATTCATACATTTGTTCTCTGGCCAGGTTATCTATAATCTTCTATCTAGAATATATAAAATGCAACGTCTTTCTGTCTGTTTGTCTGTCCGTTAGTGCGCTTATCACTTGAGAACCACTTATCCGATTTACGTGTTTTTATAAATTTAAACATATGTTCTATATAATTCGATATAAGCCTAGATAATGGGAGATAAGGAGAAATAATGGGAGATAAGTCGAGATAAGGCTCGATAATGGGAGATAAGGTGAGATAAAGGGAGATAAATATAAATAATGGGAGATAAGGAGAAATAATGGGAGATAAGCAAAGATAAGTCTAGATAATGGGTGTTATGGTGAGATAATGGGAGTTATGGTGAGATAATGGGAGTTATGGTGAGATAATGGGAGATAAGGAGAAATAATGGGAGATAAGGAGAAATATTGAGAGATAAGTCGAGATAAGCCTAGATAATGGGAGATAAGGTGAGATAATGGGAGATAAGGAGAAATAATGGGAGATGGGCAGAGTTAAGCCTAGATAATCGAAATTATGTAGAAATAATGGGAGATAAGGAGAAATATTGAGAGATAAGGGGAAATAATGGGAGATATTTTATTACGTTGGGTAAATTAAGGAATAAGCAGTGACGATAGTAGTGAATCAAGGCCACGCGAGCGGAGCCGCGGGCCCGGCTAGTCTATAATAAGTCATCCTTTAATTAATTTACAGTGAAGTCCGTTTATAATGAACTCCAAAAAATCACTAAAAATGGTTCGCTATATTCGAAGTTCGTTACAAACAATAAACAAAATCTAATATCATTTTTCATTACTTTTTTATTTAAATTAGGCGCTAATACTTAGAAAAGTGAATAATAATTATTAAATTAAAAGAAAATAACACAAGTCATACATACTAAAATTATTATTATGTATGTTGGTACATATACAAGTATAAACGAAAACATTAAAATACATAGTGTATACAATAAAATCAGTAATTTTCGTTTGTACAGTTTTACTTGAAAAATAAATGGTGTTTATTTTGTCAAGGTCACAAAAACTACTCCATATATGTTCAGGAACTTCACGAGATTCCAAAAAATTGCGAGTTTCAGTTATTTTCTTACTCATTTCTGAAATGGTTGGAACATAAATATTATCTCCTTCTCCAAGCTCTTCTTCGTCGTCATTATCGCTTAAAATCTTTCCAGAAGTCACTGATGTCACAATTTGATCATTATGGTTTTTGTACTGACTCTCTGGCAAGTCCAAGAGAGTTACAGAAAAAATGTTATCTTTATCGATCGTCTCTAACATTTTCATGAGTAAAATCCTTCTGTAAGGACATTTGAAAGAATATACCACACCTTGATCCGTAGGCTGGAGCTTTGCACTTGTGTTTGGAGGCATAAAAACCAATTTTATTTG
Source organism: Pachyrhynchus sulphureomaculatus (assembly GCA_019049505.1). Taxonomy (NCBI): domain Eukaryota; kingdom Metazoa; phylum Arthropoda; class Insecta; order Coleoptera; family Curculionidae; genus Pachyrhynchus; species Pachyrhynchus sulphureomaculatus. Next base: position 215,987,985 of record CM032456.1, on the reverse strand, counting down.
CTGTAGATCAACTTCAGGGTGCGCTGGACAGTTGTCAATTAAAAGTAATATTTTTCTGTTTGTGAATTTTAATTCTTTGTTCCATTCGATCAGTTCGTTTTTAAAAATTTCTGATGTCATTCAGGCTTTACTGTTTGATTGGTACTTTACTGGTAAATGTTTGTTTTTAAAACACCTGGGTGGTGGACTTTTCTATCACGAACAATTTTCTTTTCTCTGTTCCAGACATATTTGCAGTTACCAACACACTAATCCGTACTTTTGATAATTTTCCACTAGCACAATTCTCTCCGACAAACTTTACTGTCTTATCAGGCGTCATCTTATAAAACAAACCCGTTTCATCCGCATTAAAAATGTCCACATATTCATAACTTTCTCGAATTTTCGGCCATACATTTTTCAACTATTGATTAAAAACAGTCATATCCACTCCTGCAGTTTCTCCTACTATCTTACCCCTACTAATATTATGTCGCTTTTTAAATCGTTCAATTCAACTTCTAACAGTTAAACTCGGTGTTCTCTATTTTCCTTCCCAATTCACTAGTTTTTTCTTGTAAAGTATAGCCGGTAATAGGAACATGTTTATGTCGTTTTTGACTAAACCATTTAAGGAGTCCTTTATTGACTTGGTCATGTGTAGATTTCTTTACTTTTTTACAATTCAATTTTCTTTCAAGTTTCTTTTATCATAGATCGATAAGATTTCTTGCCTCATCTTCCATATGGTAGAAGAAACCGTAGATTTAGTTAAATTCAACGGTTTGCAAACATCACTTTGTTTAACTTCATTTTCTGTTTTCCGTTTAATATCGTGTTTGTCTTTTAAAGTAAACGCTTTACGTTTTTGTGCACTCATTTTAAAATAAAAACTGAAACATTCACTTTGCTACTTTGATCAAATATGCATTAGAACTGTATAACACAACAAGTAAATTGAAAATAATACTACTCGTACTAGCGACGCGGCTGAAACAAGTAGAATAGGGGTTCTCAGCGAGTTTCGGTGAATTCTATGGGTCAAGTCGCGCGACATCGAGCACAGGGAGTGGCAAGTTCGTTATAATCGGACACAAAACATCCAAATTTGGTTCGTTTTATCCGGAAGTTCGTTATAACCGGGTTCGTTATAACCGATAAAAAGTTGCATTGGTCTTATGGAAGTTTTTCGGGCATTATAAAATAGTTCGTTTTAACCGGAAATTCGCTATAAACGGGTTCGTTATAAGCAGACTTCACTGTATTTATAAAATTTAAATTTTAATGTTAAACGTTACGGATTGAAATGTTATTATTTTTAGTGTTCCGTACGGAACACTTATAAGATCACTTCCGTGTCTGTCTGTCTGTTTGTCTGTCTATCTGTCTGTCTGTCTGTTTGTTTGTCTGCCTGTCTGTCTGTCTGTCTGTCACACCCGATTTTCTTCGAAGCTATTTGACATAAAAAGTTGAAATTTGGTAATAATATAGGAATTGATGGCCTCATCAGAGCCGTGTAGTTTTGAAAGTTAAATTTTGACTTAAGGGGTTGATTTGGGGGGTGAAATCGGAAGTGAAAAAAAAAATTTCTACGTCATCGAGTGTGGTGTCAAATGAAAGCTTGTGGAAACGCGAGTAAAAAATATATATACACTCCTGGACAAAATTAACGCAACAATATATTAAATCATACAAATCTCTATAATGAATTAATTTTAATAATCTTTTATGAACATTGGTTACACTAAAAGTTAGAAAACACTTGTTCGGATACTTTAAAAGTTAATTAGCTACCAAATTTCTCTATAAGATTCGAATTAAAATTATTCTTAAGACCTAATAACAAAATCGTTGAAATTATGTAATAATGAAAAAAATAAACTGGGACACTAGTAGCAAAATTAATGGTGTAACTGGGACACTAGTAGCGTGTGGTGCCTCCTCTACTTCGGATGACAGCGTTTATGCGCCTAGGCATGCTTCTAATTAAATTTTGGATAAAATCTTGAGGAATTTGCTCCCATTCTGTAATAACTGCATTTTCAAGTTCCCTCAGGTTTCTAGGTGCAGGTATATGACGTTTCACATTTTTCTTAAGGTAATCCCATTCATGTTCTATCGGATTCAGATCCGGGCTTTTTGGTAGCCATTGCATAATCGGTATATCAACTTGATTAAGATAATCCAGTACCTCCCTAGCCACGTGTGGTCGAGCGTTGTCTTGCATAAACAGGAAATTGGGCCCCACAAAATGACCGAAAGGCATCACATGTTCTATTACAATATTCTCAAGATAGTAGTCAGCATTCGTGGATCTCGTACGGACAGGAACTAACTCTGTGCGAGCATCAAAGCCGATGCCACCCCAGAACATAACAGAGCCACCGCCGAATGGAATCCTTGCAGAGATATTGCAAGGAGCAAAACTCTCCTGGTCTTCGCCATACTCGCTCACGACCATCTGGACGTTTTAAACTAACCCTAGTTTCATCTGTGAAGAAAACTTGTTTCCAATCATCCACAGACCAGTTTTCGTGATTTCGAGCAAAACGTAACCTGGCAACTCTGTTCTCTCTAGTAAGCAAGGGCGCAGTGGCTGGTCTCCTACTGTTTAATCCAGCTTCATTTAACCGTCTTCTAACTGTTTTAGAAGAAATTGTGACATTGCGAACAGCTTCGAGTTCGTTTTTTATTATAGAACTAGTGACAGTCCTGTTTCTTAAAACATATTGTTTTATAAAACGTTCATCTGGGTCGCTAGTGCATCGTTTTCGTCCTTGCCCTAGCCTTCTAGAATAAGTTCCTACTTCATTCAAGCGTCTTACCATACGACTTATTGTGGAACGATGTTCGCCTAACAAATTGGCAACATAACTCTGACAATATCCCTCGTCCAATAAAACTGAGGCTCGCACTACCTCGTGCTCAGTTAAATTCCTTGTTCGATTCATTTGTCTAATTCTTCGGGGTCAAAAATAAAACAGTCTACCACAAAAACGTATTACTTTGAAAAACGGAATAATTTATAAGCTTACTTTTAAAGAAAATCTAATCTATCGCATTATTACAGAAAATTGTTTATCTTCTAAAAAATTCTTTAAAACTGTAAATCTAAACAAATTGTTTTGATTTCTGTCATGAACAATGAAACAAAATATGCATAGCCTACTATTTAAATACTCGATAAACTTTAAAACTGACATAAGAAAAAGATAAATTAATTTTCAGATTGTTGCGTTAATTTTGTCCAGGAGTTTATAATGTAATACTTGCGCGCACTTTTCTTTGTATTATTTTTAAAAAAATCGCGAAAAATCGCTTATCTCGAAAAGTACTTATCAAAAAATTTTGAAAAAATTCTAGAATATTCTCCACGGGGTTTAAATTGAACGAAAATTATCACGAGTGCATTACCTGTAATAATTTATCTGGTATATAAAAAAAAAAAAAACAGAAATTTCAAGGTCATCAATTTTCAGTAAAGATTGGAAATAAACTTTGTTGAAAACTCATTTGGGGTGTGTTTTGTGAAGTCACTGATCATTTTATACCTCTGTAACAATTTTTTTTAATTTAAAAGCAGTCAATGTACGGAACACTAATTGCACAAGTTCAACTTGCACTTGACCGGTTTTTTTTTATGGGTGTAGCACACGTGCTGCTAGGAAATCTCTAAAGCGCTGCAGTACCGCCGCTTGGGTTTTTGTAGAGTTAAGTTCTACTTGGTTACTGTCACCCCAAGATAGAATTTCTTCCAGGTCCTTGTTAAGGTTAACGACTTCCTGCTGTCTGCGGATATTTGCATGAGTAGCTGGTATATCAAGTACAACCGCTCGTAATCCTCCATAATATTCAATTACGTTGTTTCCAACATGTGCGACATAAGTTAGAAGATCTCCTGTTGTGTCTTTGCTTCCGAAGGCCATATTGATGATCGCTAATAATATTGAATCTTTCCGGATATTTTAGCAGATGCCGCCTTTTCCATAACTTTCGATATTATTGCAAGTAGTACGACTGGTCGGTAGTTGTTTAGCAGCAACGTATTCTTGTCTTGTTTGCGTATAGGCTGAACTGTAGCACATTTCCAGCAAGAAGGAAATATTTTCTACCTGCAAGATAGGTTGAAAAGTCTACAGAAAACTGGTCTTAGTTCGCTCAAAAAAAGTACTAGGGCAGGTATTCCATCACTGCCAAAAGTTTCTTTGGTGTCTAGCTCTATTAAAATACATTTTATGACACGCGGGTTCAAGACAATATTCGGCATCTGCATATTGGGAATAATTTGTGGTGCTTTTCCATGGAAATCGACAGTACGATATGAAGCGAAAAGTTCAGCAGTAGGTTTGCTCTCCCAGTAGGTGTTGTTTCAGTAGTATTATTTGTTTGTGTAAGTGGTATAGTCGATTTAGTGAAATTTTGACTAATGGTCTTAGCGTCCAACCAAAAGATCCTGGAATTGCTGGGGCAGGTAAGAAATTTGTTTTTAATTCTTTGATTGTATTTCTTCTTGGTTTTGTTTGTGTTGTTATTCCATGAGTTCATTCATTCATTTAGCAGATTTGTAGTGCCAAATTTTGTGCAGTTTAGGCACTTCTCTGTGACTGATCGGTAGAATACTCGTGTCGAAAGCATTTTATGGTTGAAGAGGCTAACGGCGGATTTACAATAACGTTAAGTCTAAAATGAAGCCCAGATAACGGCATAAACTCTGCTGCCTACATCGATAAATATTAGACGCCTTTAATTAGTAACTTATCTATTATAAATAAAACTAGCAGTCCCCGCGGCTCCGCTCGCGTGGACTTGATTCACTACTATCGTCACTGCTTATTCCTTATGTTACCTAACATAATAAAATATCTGCCATTATTTCCCCTTAGCTCCCATTATTTCTCCTTATCTCCCATTATATCTACATAATTTCCATTATCAAGACTTATCTCTGCTCATCTCCCATTACTTCTCCTTATCTCCCATTATTTCTCCTTATCTCCCATTATCTCACCATAACTCCCATTATCTAGACTTATCTCTGCTTATCTCCCATTATTTCTCCATATCTCCCATTATTTATACTTATTTAATGGTTTAGGCAGTGTATTGCAAGAGAACGCGCTAACGGTAACCTTTTTTCCGACTTGATTCACTATTATCGTCACGGCTTATTCTTTATGTTACCTAACGCAATAAAATATATCCTGTAACCTGACCAGAGAACATATGTATGTTTTTTAAAAAAAAAGCACGTAACGCACTAACGGACAGACAGACAGAGAGACATTGCATTTTATATATATTATACATAGATAACCTGGCCAGAAAACATATGTATGTTTTAAAAAAAAGCACGTAAATCGGATAAGTGGTTCTCCAATGATAAGCGAACTAACGAACAAACAAACAGACAGACAGGCAGAGACACAGGCAGACAGACAGACAAAGAGACGTTGCATTTTATATATATTATAGTTAGAAGATTATAAATAACCTGGCCAGAGAACAAATGTATGAATTTAAAAAAACACGAAAATCGGATAAGTGGATCTCGCGTGATAAACGCACTAATGGAAAGACAGGCAGACAGAGAGACATTGTATTTTATATATATTATAGATATTCTCTGCTACATAATATTGTTCCATATTTAATGGTTTAGGCTGTGTATTGCAAGAGAACGCGCTAGCAACAAACTTTTTTCCAACTTCATTCACTATTATCGTCACTGCTCATTCCTTATGCTACCTATCGTAATAAAATATAGTCTATAATCTGGCCAGAGAACATATGTATGTTTTAAAAAAAAAGTACGTAAATCGGATAAGTGGTTCTCCAGTGATAAGCGCACTAATAGATGGACAGACAGACAGAGATACGTTGCATTTTATATATATTATAGATGTAATAAAATGTATATCTATAACCTGGTCAGAGAACATATGTATGAATTTAAAAAATCACGTAAATCGGATAAGTGGTTCTCGAGGGATAAGCGCACTAACGGACAGACAAACAGAGGGACGTTGCATTTTATATATATTATAGAATAGATTATTATTATTATTATATAACCTGGCCAAAGAATATATGTATGAATTTAAAAAAAAAAATACGTAAATCGGATAAGTGGTTCTCGCGTGATAAACGCACTAATGGACAGACAGAGAGAAATTGCATTATATATATATATACATATATATATATATATATATATATATATATATATATATATATATATATATATATATATATATATATATATGTATATATATTATAAGTGATTCTCCAGTGATAAGCGCACTAACGGACAGACAGATAGACAGAGAGACGTTGAATTTTATATATATTACAGATTTATCGAGTTTGCGGTCGGGTTTAGGTGAAACATTTTAATATTTACACTTTTGAAATAAAATACAGTAAAATTAAATTTATTCAGATCACTCTGACACGTGTTTCGGTCTCACGACCATTTTAGAAGAGGTTTACAATGGGACTAAATTTAAGTTCTAAAAGATATTACGTTTGGATGATACTAAATTTAAATTAAGAGGTAATAAAATTGGGTTAATTACAGGTAGTCTAGTTTAACACGGCGTCTAATATGGGGGTATTTCCAAATTCTATTTAGGTGTTGGTATTATTTGTGTTCCTTTTTTGAGCACTGTATAGCAACTTCACCCTCTCGTTAGTAAAAAGAGGGATTAGTGTCTATGCAGTGTTCAGCAAAGCCTGTTAATTTTGGTTTATTTAAAATAGAGTGCCTGTCTTCTGTTAATCTTTGTTGTAGGCTCCGTCCCGTTTGTCCCACATAGACAACTTCACAGTCATCACAATTAAGTTCATATATACCCGATTTACCATATTTGTTAGATCTTTCTTTGTTATTAACTAGATATCGGGCTATATTGTTTTTATTAACACTTATACAGTTTATTTCTAACTTATTAAGGCTATACTGCACTGACTTAGCCGTTACTTGATGGAGATCCATAACAACTAGGAATAAAATTTTAAACAAATGTTTAAGATCACCACTTATGTTTATTATATTATTGCTGACAATTGTTTCGACACACTGTGTCTTCTTCTGGAGCACGATGTAAATTAACTAACAAAGTATGTTTCAGAATACATAGTTTACCCAATTACAAGTACTAAATTCATTAACAATAATTTACCTTAATACCTAGAACAAATTCAATAAAGGAGACCCTCCCCCATCTAATTGATCGTTGAGTAATCGACCTGAGGATTTTTTCTGATTAATTTTTACCTGTTCTAAACAATTTAGTAATTTTCCTTTCTTTCCGTTATACAAAATTTTGAAATCTTCATTGAACGTATGAGTTTTCTCTGTTAAATGTTTAGCGTAATGAGATTTGTTATTTTTCATTCTAAAGCTTTGTTTATGTTCGTTTATTCTTTTATAAAAAGGTCTGCCTGTTTGTCCTATATACGTTTTATTGCAAGTGCCACAGCATAATTCGTAAACCCCCGATTTATTTTATTTTTTTGTTTTACTTTTATTATTTTTAATATGTCGAGATAATGTGTTATGTGTACGGAAAGCGATATTTACATGATTTCTATGGAAAAAATTTTGAATTTTATTAGTTAATTTTCGGGTATAAGTTAGTGTATGAAATTTTTCCTTGTTTAGTTGTTTGTACGGGTACACCAGTCCTATTGCTTTTTAAATTGTTTTTTCATTAAAATATTACACAGGGGAACAGCTGTTTTGGTGTCGAGGTTTTTTGAGCTGATTCTATATCAATTTGATGTCCTGAATTCAAATAACGTATTCATTTGTACCTAGGAGCTCAAATTTTTAAGATATACAATTTTAGAGAAATATAAGTTACATTATTGTAACTCAAATCCGTAAGTGTAGTAAACAAAAGTAGATACGAAATTTTTATTTTAGTTATAGAAAATAGAATATTATGTCGTATTTACAAACAAAAAAAAAACATTGAAGAAATGAAATAGTCACTCAACACTTGGAAAGCTTCTTTTCCGCGACATTCTTGAATGTTTTTTTAAACAGTCCCTTTTTAAACTCCAGCAGTAATCTGCCATCATGTGCATGTCCCATCTTCCTTGGTAGCGGTCCTCCATAACTTTAATATCTTGGTGAAATCTTTCACCTTGTTCCTCACTCATGTCTCCTAAATTTTCTGGAAAACGGTCTAAGTGGCTGTGTAAATAGTGTATTTTAATACTCATATTGCACCCTAAGGATTTGAAACTACGAGTATTAAGCATTTTGTTAACCATTTCAACATAGTTTTGAGCTTTATGTTTGCCTAGAAAATTTTCTACAACTGCAACAAATGATGTCCAAGCTTCTCGTTCAACTTGATTCATTGAATTTATGAAGGCAGGATCCTTAATTAATTGTCTTATTTGTGGGCCGTCAAATATCCCTGCTTTGAGTTTTTCTGTGCTCAACTGATGCATTTTTACCCCTATATATGCAAAACAAGACCCATTCTTATCAAGAGCCTTTACAAATTGCTTCATTAAGCCCAACTTTATATGTAACGGAGGAAGTATGATTTTTTCTCTTTCAACCAAAGCGTCGTTAATGACATTCTTTTCCCCAACGTTCATGTTTTCTCTCTGAGGCCAATCTTTTCTAACCCAGTGGTGTGTTTTGTCCCTACTATCCCAGAGGCACCAGAAACACGGATATTTCGTGTAACCACTTTGCTGCCCAAGAAGAAAGTTTACCATTTTTAAGTCTACACAAATCATCCATTGATGTTCGTAATACTTTATCTTCTGCAAGACCAAAGCTATGGTATTATATTCTTCTTTCAGTTTCGTTGAGTGAGCTAGTGGTATTGAACCATATTTATTCCCATTATGTAGAAGGACACATTTTAAACTTCGCTTTGAACTGCCAATAAATAGGCGCCAATCATCTGGAATATATTCAGAAAGTCCCATTTCTTTCATGAGTCCCCTAATTTCGTGACAAAATACAAGATTGTCTTCTTGAGAAAAGAATGGTAGCAGATCTTTTTCTCTTGTACGGTAAAAGGTAATTTTGGTTCCTTGTTCCAGTAAATTTTTGTCGTTCAACCTAGAAGTCAGTACTTCAGAAGCTTTTTTCGATAAATTGAGATCCCTGGTGAGATCATTTAATTCATTTTGATTGAAGCGTTGAGGAACTGATGACGTCCCCTCATAGTCACTGTTAGTTTCATTAGCATCAGAACTTTTATTAGCATCAGAAGAGCGATCAGAGGGAAAATATTCGTCATCAGAGATATGTGGTAGCTGATGAAATGTTGGAATCGGTATTTCATCTGAGTGCGGGATAGGGCGTATTGCCGAGTCTAAATTGGGATAAGTCCACTTACTGCGGTTATTTCGATTGATTCCTTTAGTATTTACTAAACAGAAATAACAATCATTGAAGTGGTTTTTTGGTTCTCTCCAAACCATTGGTACGCCGAATTTTAGACATTTTCTTTTCCCGGTAGTCCACTGCCGTAAATGCTCTGTACAAGTTTTACATACGAGATGCGGGGCCCACGTTTTGTCCTGATCACCAAGCTTAACTCCAAAGTATCCAAGATACGCTCGCTTTACAAAGTCAGTAATAGTTTGTCTGTTTTGTTGAAACATGTATTCTCCGCATATATAGCAAAACACATCAGGTTGATTTACACAACTTCTTCTTGAACTGGAACCTGAACTCATTTTAATTCTGTTCAATAACACAAAAACACTCTTTTCTTAACATAAAATAACAAGCCGAATTCGATCTACTCTCATTAGCAAGAACGCACAAACTGACGAGACTTACCCGAGTTAGGTGATTAAAAGGGTCAGTTCAGGTACCTGATAGGCAATGGTTCCACTATTTATAGATTTACCTGGAATTTACTCAATTACAGACTGACAATAAAACCATTGTACCTACATTAATGAATATATAATAATTTTAGAACTCTCATAAATGAATATACTGAATAAAAACCACAAAGTAGAGCTGTTAGAGAAAAACGGATTGCATGTATAGATTTAGCGTCCCAAATATAGTTAAAATCAGCTCTAAAATCCCAGGCACCAAAACAAAAATATTTTTTTGTTGCCCTGTGTTATCTACGAAATCACTCCTGTATCCATTGTTCGAATTTAACGATAACATTTATATAAGTAAGAAAGGTATAATAATGGGAAACCCTCTTAGTCCAATTTTATCTGAAATAAATAAATAACTAATAAAACGTATATCGGACAAACAGGCAGACCTTTTTATAAAAGAATAAACGAACATAAACAAAGCTTTTGAATGAAAAATAACAAATCTCATTACGCTAAACATTTAACAGAGAAAACTCATACATTCAATGAAGATTTCAAAATTTTGCATAACGGAAAGAAAGGAAAATTACTGAATTGTTTAGAACAGGTAGAAATTAATCAGAAAAAATCCTCATGTCGATTACTCAACGATCAATTAGATGGGGGAGGGTCTCCTTTATTGAACTTGTTCTAGGTATTAAGGTAAATTATTGTTAATGAATTTAGTACTTGTAATTGGGTAAACTATGTATTCTGAAACATACTTTGTTAGTTAATTTACATCGTGCTCCAGAAGAAGACACAGTGTGTCGAAACAATTGTCAGCAATAGTAAACATAAGTGGTGATCTTAAACATTTGTTTAAATTTTTATTCCTAGTTATTAAGGCTATTGTTGATTTTGTTACTACCACCGACATAGTTAATAGCAAACCATTTTCTGCTTTCGTGTTTTACGTCTGGTGCGTAAAATTGTTTAAGTATATTTTTATGTTATGTATTAGCATGTATAATGGTCTATTTTGTTCTCTACATTTGAAATTTTTAATTCTAAAACTAAGTAATTTGTTTACTTCATTTTCTATTGTGAATTGGATGTTATCTTTAACATATCTTGTCCAAAAGTGGACATGTCTGGTTACATTTCTATAGTTTTCATTTGAGAAAAGCATTTTTTCAAAGTTAACCATGAATGTTTTCGCTAGAAGGGTGCTAAAAGGGCTTCCCATTGGTAGGCCACTGTTTTGTTTACAAGTTTTACTGTTAAATTTAAAATAATTTTGTTCTTGACAGATATCTAGAATTTTGATTAAATTGACTTACGAAAAACTATAACAAATAGATGCTTATACTGCACTCTGTCGGCGAGTTACTAAGTCTATTCAAGCAGAGCGGCACAGCACGGCTGGCACTTATTGCAGAAACGCAGCAAATACGAAGAGCACTTTTGGCCACTTCTAAAAATACGATTCTTTTCGTTTTTAGTTGTTATACCAATACTGCCATAAATTAACTTTGTTAGGATTAGACAGATCACAATTATTTATAACGGATTTTAGTATCAGTTCTGCCTCTGTTATGGGAATTAATGTGAAAAGGCTTTTTACATCAAATGAGATAAACTTACAGTTCGTGTTTAGTTTTCTGACTAATTCCAACGTATTTTTTACTGAATAAGGTGAAACGTAGTTTATGATGTTAGGTAGATCGGTAATGAGTTGCTTACATGGTTTGGAAGACGGGGCGTTTATTTACGATACAAATGGTCTCATTGGTATGTTTTCTTTGTGAAGCTTCGGCATACCATACATAACAGGGGCTGTAGGGTTCATTACTTGAGATTGGAATTTGCCAGAGAGCATATCAATAAAGACTTGAACTTCTGGAATTCAGTAATATTTGCTGATGAAACCAAAATAAACTTATTTGGGTCCGATGGAAAAATATCAGTGTGGAGAAAGCCTAACGAAGAATTAAAATTGAAAAATATGGTTACGAAAAAAAGTTACGGTAAAGCACGGTGGAGGTGGAGTGATGTTATGGGGCTGTATGTCATCTGCAGGAGTAGGTAACATGCATTTCGCCGAGGGGAATATGAACCAATATGTGTACTTGGATATACTAAGGCAGCATCTCGTCGCTAGTGCCCAAAAATTAGATATTGAAAACAATTATCGGTTTTATATCACGACAATGATCCAAAGCACACGTCATTTCGAGTCCGCAGTTGGTTGCTTTATAACTGTCCAAATGTTATTAAAACACCAGCCCAGTCACCAGACTTAAATGTAATTGAAAATTTGTGGCTGACATTAAAAAATAAAGTAAATAGTGCCCCAATATCAAATAAAACTGAATTAAAAGTAAAAATTACTGAAGAATGGAACACTATTTCCCGGAGTATACTAGAAAGTTAGTTGAATCAATGTCCAGAAGATTACAAGCCGTTATTGATAATGAGGAAGGCCCGACCAAATATTAGCAGGCTTATTTCAAATTCTGCAGTTTGTTTTCTCTAATAATTTTGGTATATTGAATTTTGTATCATTTAAGCTGTGCCGTTAAAATCGCATATAATTTAATTAATTATTTATTGTTAATTAAGTAAGGCATATTTAAGACAAAAAGTAATTCATACTTTTTTAGAAGACTCTTTACTAATTTAATTTCAATAAGTTGTTTTTTCCAAATAAATAAAGAGGCACTGAGACCAGTTAGTCTTTTCTTATAGCGACTGCATCATTTAAGCTGTGAGTCACTGTATAACTGAATTTCTTTCTTTGTATTTTTATGTAATGAGATTGTGGGGTCCGATGTTAGCTCTATGAATTCGTCAGAATCAATTATATTTTGTATTTTATTTTTATATTCTGTTTTATTCATTATGGTGAAAGTATTATCTTTGTCCGCTTTACTCACGATTAAATTGTTAGTTGCTATTTTTGATTGGATCTGTTTAATAACTTTATTCTATCGTTTATCGTTAGTAAGAAAGTTTATGTTGTTAAATGTTTGGGCAATTATGTATTTGTCTTGTAAGGTTTTTTGAGTTGAATCTAAAATTAGTTCTGTTTTGGTTGTTAGCAGCTTTATGTCTTTGGCGTTGGTAATATCTGGGCCATATTTGAGTCCTTTTTCTAACATTTCTAATTCTGATTTATCAAAGGTAACATTACTAAGATTATTCTATAAAATGGAAAATAGTCAATGTTATGGTGGGGTTCTGTAAAAGTGTTGGCATGATTATTCTGTCTTAGCTTACGTATTTTCTTGAGTTGAATTAGGTATTGTTCGTGGACTTCTTCTTGGACTTCTTGTCTAATTTTTTTATCGGTTGCTTGAAAATCATCATAGACGAGTTTTGTAAGTTTGTAAGTTATTTCGGTTACGGTACCATTTGTGAATTTCTTCATTTATCCATTTATGGATTGCTGCTTCGGTTGCTTTCCGCGCTTCACTAAATTGGCACGAAATCTTCATAAATTTAGGCTGAAATTTTTCTCGACATTGTCTATTGAACCTCAGATGATTAGAACATTTTTAAAACTTAAGTAGAGTTTTCTTGTACCAGGTGTACAAGTATAAAATGGGGATTTTTTTCTAAAAAAACATGTTAAATTCGGAAGAATGATAAATAACACATGAGCTGAAAAGTCCCGGGCCTAACAAAGAAAACACGGTTTTTTTGGTTCAAAATTAGCTTTATTCATCAACGTAATCTCCATCAAGAGCAACGCAATCATTCCAGCGCCGCTCTAACATTTCAATACCACTTTTGTAGAACGATTTATCTTTTGCCTCAAAATAGGCCTCAGTTTCAGTGATAACCTCTTCATTCGTGCGAAATTTCTTACCGGCGAGCATTTTTTTCAGGTCTGCGAATAGCCAGTAGTCGCTGGGAGCCAAATCTAGCGAATACGGTGGATGTGGGAGCAATTCGAAGTTCAATTCATGTAGTTTTGCCATTGTTTTGATTGACTTGTGACACGGTGCGTTGTCTTGATGAAACAAAATTTTTTTCTTTGCCATATGCGGTCGTTTCTTTGCAATTTCGGCCTTCAAACGCTCCAATAACGCTATATAATATTCACTGTTGATGGTATTTCCTTTCTCAAGATAGTCGATGAATATTACACCACGCACATCCCAAAATACCGAGGCCATAACCTTTCCAGCCGATTGTTGTGCGTTCGGGCGCTTTGGACGAGGTTCACCAGTTGCTGTCCACTCAGATGACGATCGTTTTGATTCCGGAGTGAAGTGATGGATCCATGTTTCATCCATTGTCACATATCGACGCAAAAATTCCGGTTTGTTACGTTTAAACATGGCCAAACACTGCTCAGAATCATCAACACGTTCTTGTTTTTGATCAACAGTGAGCAAACGCGGCACCCACTTTGAACAGAGCTTTCTCATAGTCAAATGCTCATGCAATATAAAGCCAACACGTTCTTTTGATATCTTTACGATGTCAGCTAACTCACGCAACTTCACTTTTCGATCATTCAAAACGATTTTATGGATTTTTTTGATGTTTTCTGGTGTTACCGCCTCATTTGGACGTCCACTGCGTTCTGCATCATCGGTGTCTCTACGACCACGTTTGAAGTCAGCAAACCAACGTTTTATTGTTGTTTCTGATGGAGCGGAGTCCCCATAAGACTTTTCAAGCCATTGCTTCGCTTGAACGGTATTTTTTCCCATCAAGAAGCAGTGTAAAATTAAAACACGAAATTGTTTTTGATCCATTGTTTTGAAAATAACAAAAGTAGCGTCACTCTTAGCACAATAACTCACAAACTAATGAATAGAATATTATGAAATTTTAACAGCTGTCTTTTGAAGGTTAGTATTAACTGAAAAAAAGGTGACTGCAATAAAACTAGCGCCATCTATGTGTTAGGCCCGGGACTTTTCAGCCCATGTGTTAGTACTTTATTCAAAGTATGCTCCATCGCTTGTTACACATTTTTCCCATCTTTCGGGCAATTTGTGAATACCACGCCAGTGAAAATCTTCCCCTGCTGCTGCTGCGAACCATTCATCGAGCCATTTTTTTCACATCTTCGTACGAACCAAAGCGCTGCTCAGCAAGTGTGTGACCCATCGATGCAAACAAGTGGTAATCGGAACGCGCCAAGTCTGGTGAGTAAGCCGCATGGGGTAGAACTTCCCAGCTGAGTGCTTCCAACGTGTCGCGAACTGGTTGGAAACATTACTTTGTGTTGCCTCTTTCGGTATTCTGGCCTTTTTTCAAGCAGCGAACGGTTCAAATTGGTCAATTGTTGTTGGTAACGTTTAGTATTAACCGTTTCCCCAGGTTTTAACAGCTCATAATAGACCACGCCCCTCCGGTCCCACCAAACACAGAGCATCGTCTTTCTGCCAAAGCGATTCAGTCTTACGGTCGATCTGGATGATCTGACTAACGCCCAATTGCTCGACGAGTTGTTTTTGTGTTTGCGAATCATCTTCGTCCAACAATGCTTGCAATTCCACATCTTCCTATTTGTTGGCGGTTTTCCACGTTCCTTGTCTGCAACATCGAAGTCTCCACTTTTGAAACGCCGAAACCATCGTTCACACGTATCTTGCGATAGAGCATGTTCACCATAAGCTTCTCGAAGTAATCGGTATGATTCAACAGCAGTTTTCTTCAAATGAAAAAAAAAAAATTAATGCTGTCCGCGAATGCTCTTTGTTCGGTATAAATTTCGACATATTGAACACAACACTATGCACACACTTTTCCAATTTATCACTCGTGCACCTCTGACACTTGTTGATAACACAATAAAATGGCGCAGTGTGAAATCTTTATAGCACAAACTGCATTGGTGCACCATCTGTTGTCTGAAATCCGAATTTCATACTTGTACACCTGGTATGAAACCAAAATAACGAACACCCAAATAGAATTTGGAGCTGCCCCCATATTAGACGCAATGTTAAGCTAGACTACCTGTAATTAATCCAATTTTATTACCCCTGAATTTAAATTTAGTACCTTCCAAATGTAATATCTTTTAGAACTTAAGTTTAGTCTTATTGTAAACCTCTTCGAAAATGGTTGCCAGACCGATACACGTGTCAGAGTGATCTGAATAAATTGAGTTATACTGTATTTTATTTGAAAAGTGTAAAAATTATCTATTACCATTGGAAGTGACTTTTTTCTACTGAAATAAAACCACTACTCAGCATATATCACCACTACACCAAACACTTTATTTTTGCACTCGACGCGCGTTTCGCTAACCATGTTAGCTTCATCAGGAGCGATGATTGACTAAAGCTAAACTACAAATCTACCCTATTTATACTTAGCCTAACCCTTGAATTACTCAAGCGGAACTAATGACATAGGCAAGGCCATCAGTTCCGGTCAAGTAACCTGTAGAGATGACTATAAGGAATAGGCCCTCTGTCTTTATTTAAACTACTTTTACATTTTATGATTTCCATACTTTCGTATGCGTTCAACAATCTCCTATCAGATACATTTTTTATTAATCTTAAGATTATCTAATGTTACAGTATGATCAGCTTCAAGGGCATGTTCGGCAATGCTAGACTTTTCTGTTCTATTGTATTTTAAGTGTGCTAAGTGTTCTTTAAATCTTGTTTTAATTGACCTTTTAGTTTGCCCAACATACTTTTTTACAATCATTACAACTAATCATAAATTCCACTTTTCTCACAATTAGGAATTTTATCTTTGGGATTTCCTAAGATATTCCTCAGATTGTCTGATGACTTATAGACTAAGGTAAGGCCTACCTTATTAAATACCTTATTGAGTCCCTTGCTAGATTTCGGATTATATGGTATGGAGACATACTTGGTGTTATTTTCTTCGCGTGTAAAAAAGGTGGAATTCTGAATATTAAACCTAAACTTATGTCTATTTATTAGCTTATTTACCAAGTCATCGTCATAACCATTAACTCTAATTATATTTCTAATATGATTCCTTTCTTTATTAAAGTTTACTTTATTCAGAGGGAAAAGGGAAAGCATATTCAAAAAACTTACTTCAGGATTAAACAATATTGAATATATAAGTATGGAGCGAGTTCCAGAGGAAAATGTTTTTAGTTATTGATATTCAATATAAAAAGAAATTCTCTATTCTAAGTAAAAAATTAAAAAAGCTCTTACCGAAGAAAAATAGTCCTCAGGAACTCGTAAATATTGTAGAAAATCATTCATCTCAATCCTTTACACAAAATGAAATTCACATCTTAAACAAAGGTCTTAACTTTGCAGTACCCCCTCCTAGAGATAATTTATCAGAAATAGTTGCTCACATTGAAAGTTCCATTAGCACACTTCCAGAAAACAGTAAATCATTTGTTAGGGAAGCATGTCGTAATCAAATATCGAAAAACATGGTTAATAACACAAATTCTAATTCACGAAATGACATAAATGTAGTTAAAGGATTGAAAAAAGAAAGATGTCTTCTATTTAAAAGCGGATAAAGGAAATAAGGTTGTTATATTGGATAAGAAAGACTACTTTGAACGGGTAGATAATCTTATCGAATCTGGCCCTTATGAAATGGTAATAAGAAATCCATTACCGAGAATGATATCAGAGGTTAAAAATTCTTTAAAAAAAATGTAAGAACCTTGTCTCCGATTCGCTAAAATTTAAATTAAATGTGAGTAATCCGACCATACCAAAATTGTATTGCTTACCAAAAATTCA
This sequence comes from Pachyrhynchus sulphureomaculatus, assembly GCA_019049505.1. Classification (NCBI taxonomy): domain Eukaryota; kingdom Metazoa; phylum Arthropoda; class Insecta; order Coleoptera; family Curculionidae; genus Pachyrhynchus; species Pachyrhynchus sulphureomaculatus. The sequence goes on along the minus strand of CM032456.1, from coordinate 215,970,466 downwards.
CAAACCTGGAAAAGCAATGCGACCCATTGTTTCATCGGTCGGATCACCCACATATTTAATATCCAAATGGTTATCAAAAGAACTTGAGAAGTTACCGTTAAATACTTTCGCAGTGAAGAATTCGTTAGAATTCATTAATAAAACAAAAAATCTAGTTCTTAATGAGGGTGACGTCTTAATTTCTTTTGATGTTAGTTCTTTGTTCCTAAGTGTGCCAATTCCACAAACTTTACAATATCTCGAAGAATTACTTAGAATGAATGACTTTGAAGACGAAATTATTCGTGAATACTTAACATTATCTAAAATTTGTATGGAACAAACTTATTTCCAATATAACAATCAATTTTATGTTCAGAAAGAAGGAACAGCTATGGGTAATTGCTTATCACCTTTCATAGCCAATTTATTCATGAGTACGTTTGAAATCGAAGCCAGTCAAGAATTCGAATATTTCCCAAGAGTATGGTATAGGTATGTGGATGATATTTTCACGATTTTTAATACAAAGGAAGCAAATATTGATGATTTTGTTTCTAAATTAAATAGCCGGTATAATTCCATTAAATTCACTTAGGAAGTTGAGAACACAGGACAATTGCCTTTTCTAGATATTTTAATTATTAAAAATAATAATAGATTAGAATTTGATATCTGTAGGAAGGACACAGTAACAGATAGATATATTCCTAATGATTCATTTCATTGCAAACAACATAAATTAGCCTCATTACATTTTTTAGTTCATCGTTTGGTCACTTTCCCTCTGAATAAAGTAAACTTTAATAAAGAAAGGAATCGTATTAGAAATATAACTAGAGTTAATGGTTATGACGATGACTTGGTAAATAAGCTAATAAATAGACATAAGTTTAGGTTTAATATTCAGAATTCCACCTTTTTTACACGCGAAGAAAATAACACCAAGTATGTCTCCATACCATATAATCCGAAATATAGCGAGGGACTCAATAAGGTATTTAATAAGGTAGGCCTCACCTTAGTCTATAAGTCATCAGACAATCTGAGGAATATCTTAGGAAATCCCAAAGATAAAATTCCTAATTGTAAAAAAAGTGGAATTTATGATTAGTTGTAATGATTGTGACAAAAAGTAGGTCAATTAAAACACGATTTAAAGAACATTTAGCACACTTAAGATACAATAGAACAGAAAAGTCTAGCATTGTCGAACAAGCCCTTGAAGCTGATCACACTGTAACATTAGATAATCTAAGATTAATAAAAAATGTATCTGATAGGAGATTGTTGAACGCATACGAAAGTATGGAAATCATAAAATGTAAAAGTAGTTTAAATAAAGACAGAGGCCTATTCCTTATAGTCCTCTCTACTGGTTACTTGACCGGAACTGATCGCCTTGCCTGTGTCATTAGTTCCGCTTGAGTAATTCAAGGGTTAGGCTAAGTATAAATAGGGTAAATTTGTAGTTTAACTTGAGTCAATCATCGCTCCTGATGAAGCTAACATGGTTAGCGAAACGCGCGTCGAGTGCAAAAATAAAGTGTTTGGTGTAGTGGTGATATATGCTGAGTAGTATCATTGTGCCAAAGATTCCACATTCTCTACTTAGTTGAAATAAAACCCTTTAAACCTTCAAAGAATGATGTAGCAAATATCTATTAAATGTTTATTTGTTGTTGTGGTAGCACATAACTTTTTCTTATCTCTTTATTTAGAGGAAACCAAAATTACAACTTTGATAAATATAAAAATACATTTATCAGTAAGTAAAATAATTTCCTTAATTTACTAACAGCTATTTGTACCCATGGAATAGCATGCGTGACCTTATACCTTTTAGTTATAGATCAGTGGCAGTGCGGTTGGTTTTGGTGGATTTTTACGTTTGGTTCAGTCCTTCCTATATTATATGACGTGCCTGTTGTCGTGTCAGTATTACGAAGTAGAAAATGGTAACCGATATGATAAACTTACGAACACTTAAGTAATATTTTAGGGTTTAATTTATTTATTCACACTAAAAAATAAAATTTATTTGTGTATTCTTGATAAAAAGAAATAAAGATTAATTGCTTATTGTATTTAGTTTTTATCAACTATAAAATATGCGTATCTATACTTGGGATATAATTAATTGACACCGATTTTATAGTTATGGTCTGCTTCCCAAATTGATGATGTATGTATTCGAAATCAAACACCATAACAGATCTAAAAACGATTAAATGCGAATAGTTTTCAAAAATTAATAAAACTAAATTAAACAAATGTAAAAATTCCATTTCCGGAGTTATTTGTAAAATCGAATTTTGCCAAATTATGGCTTTGTAACCTTTTTTTCATTAATATTAGTTTTTTTTTACGAGGCTGGTTTGAAAAGTCCGTGCAAAGTCCGAGAGATGGCACCACCGGCGCGTATCGAGGTCATGTTTAGTTAGTAGCATCTCTTGAATGAACGCACACCAAGTTTCAGCCATATTGGTCTATTTCTTTGTGTTTGGCATTCGTGTGAATCAAGGAAGTCGAGTGATTTTCAAGAAATGGACGAAAAAGAATTTCGTGTGGTGATTAAACATTACTTTATGAAAGGCAAAACGCCTCAGGAGACTAAAGAGAAGCTTGATAAACATTATGGTGACTCTGCATCTTCGATTAGAACAGTTTATAAGTGGTTTCAAAATTTTCGGTCTGGCCATATGGGCACAAGTGTCGCTGAACGTTCTGGGCGGCCTGTGGAGGTTACGACTCCAGAAATCATTGATCAAATCCATGATATAGTGATGGATGACAGAATAGTTAAGGTGCGTGAGATTGCTAGTGCTGTGGGCATCTCGACTGACCGGTACATAATATTTTGCATAAACATTTGGACATGAGAAAGCTATCCGCAAGATGGGTGCCGCGATTGCTCACGCTTGACCAAAAATGGAATCGTGTGAAGTGTTGCAAGGATGGTTTGCAGCTGTTCCAGAAGAATCCGGAGGACTTTAAGCGTCGTTTCGTCACTGTGGATGAAACATGGATACATTACTATACTCCTGAGACCAAACAACAATCTAAACAATGGGTTACCAAGGGGGAATCTGCACCAAAAAGGCGAAGACCGTTCCTTCGGCCGGAAAGGTTATGGCGACTGTCTTTTGGGATTCGCAAGGGATAATCCTCATCGACTATCTGGAAAAGGGTAAAACTATTACAGGTGAATATTATTCATCGTTATTGGACCGTTTGAAAACCGAGCTGCAAGAAAAACGCCCGCGATTGGCCCACAAGAAAGTCCTCCATCACGACAACGCACCAGCACACACCTCAGCAGTTGTGTTCGCAAAATTAATGGAAATAGGATTCCAACTCGTTTCACATCCCCCCTATTCTCCAGACTTGGCTCCCTCGGACTACTATTTGTTCCCCAATTTGAAGAAATGGCTGGCGGGACAAAGATTTTATTCAAACGAGGAGGTGATTGCAGACACTAATGGATATTTTGCAGACTTGGACAAATCCTATTATTCGGAAGGGATCAACAAACTAGAACATCGTTGGACGAAGTGTATAAATCTAAAAGGAGACTATGTCGAAAAATAAAAAAGGTTTACCCCATGTTTGTATTTCAGGACACTTTTAAAGATAAGTGATGCAGTAGTCCTATCTTAGTCGTTATTGTATTTCTACGACAATTACCACCTGTATATAAATTGCATGTATGACTATTACTCGGTTTTCCGACGTGATTACTTATGTAAGCATTGGTCGAGCTCAATTTTAGGTTAACTCAGTCTAAGCACCAGGTCATTGAACTGGTATATTCTCTAGGTACTTTTATATAATTTTCAAGGTGGAGTTAACATTTTTTCATTATAATATTTTTAATTATGGACCTATAGACCAAGAAGGCGACCCGAATTTTTATCTGTCGACTAACCGTCTGCCTAGTTGTTCATTCTATCGGGCGTGTCGAGTAAACGCCTTATTTACTTACTTATTTAATCCTTATGCCTTTCTACCTCTTTTTATAGGATAGGGCCATTCCCATCTAATAGATCTTTATAGTATTCCCTTCATATTTCCATAATTTTATCTTCTTCTTTTATGACATCTCCTTCTAATTGTTTGCATCCATTTCCTTTCCTTTCTGTTTCTGTCCTATCAGTTCATCCTCTTTTCCGTTTATACCCATATTATTCCGTGTTCTCAATCTAATAACTCGATAATTATTTCCCATTTCTTTCTTCCTATCTATTTCTTTGATTATCTTTTTATTTGTATTCCTTTTACTAGTCCTCTCTTCCGTATCCTTTATCTTTGCCAGGGTCGTCGTCAATCTACCTATCTCTCTCCTTTTTCTCAGTTTTTTTGACTTGATGACTTGATGACTATTATTCTTTGTTTGTTCTTTCAGTTTTTCTTCCTCAATGTCCCGTTTATACTCTCTTCCTTCGATTATGTTTTTTTGATATCCTATTTTCACCCTTTTTTCATTCTTTCTCTCGTTCTCTGTTATATGCTTCAATTTCTTTTGAATTTCCCGTTCATCTTTTGTTAAATCGTTGTTTATGTAAACTCTTTCTCTTAGGTTTCTCAGTTTGTTTTTATTTTTTATCACAGCTTCTTTATCTCCTGTGTTTCCAAGTTCTATCCTATATATATAGTCGCTCCTATTTTTATCACATCTTTAATCTGTACGAGGCTGGTTTGAAAAGTCCGTGCAAAAATAAAAACTACTTATGTGTTTGGGCTAACCTTTTTTATCTTTCGACATAGTCTCCTTTTAGGCTTATACACTTCGTCCAACGATGTTCTAGTTTGTTGATCCCTTCCGAATAATAGGATTTGTCCAAGTCTGCAAAATATCCATTAGTGTCTGCAATCACCTCCTCGTTTGGATAAAATATTTGTCCCGCCAGCCATTTCTTCAAATTGGGGAACAAATAGTAGTCCGAGGGAGCCAAGTCTGGAGAATAGGGGGATGTGAAACGAGTTGGAATCCTATTTCCATTAATTTTGCGACCACAACTGCTGAGGTGTGTGCTGGTGCGTTGTCGTGATGGAAAAGGACTTTCTTGTGGGCCAATCGCGGGTGTTTTTCTTGCAGCTCGGTTTTCAAACGGTCCAATAACGATGAATAATATTCACCTGTAATAGTTTTACCCTTTTCCAGATAGTCGATGAGGATTATCCCTTGCGAATCCCAAAAGACAGTCGCCATAACCTTTCCGGCCGAAGGAACGGTCTTCGCCTTTTTTGGTGCAGATTCCCCCTTGGTAACCCATTGTTTAGATTGTTGTTTGGTCTCAGGAGTATGGTAATGTATCCATGTTTCATCCACAGTGACGAAACGACGCTTAAAGTCCTCCGGATTCTTCTGAAACAGCTGCAAACCATCCTTGCAACACTTCACACGATTCCGTTTTTGGTCAAGCGTGAGCAATCGCGGCACCCATCTTGCGGATAGCTTTCTCATGTCCAAATGTTTATGCAAAATATTATGTACCCGATCAGTCGAGATGCCCACAGCACTAGCAATCTCACGCACCTTAACTCTTCTGTCATCCATCACCATATCATGGATTTGATCAATGATTTCTGGTGTCGTAACCTCCACAGGCCGTCCAGAACGTTCATCGTCACTTGTGCCCATATGGCCAGTCCGAAAATTTTGAAACCACTTATAAACTGTTCTAATCGAAGGTGCAGAGTCACCATAATGTTTATCAAGCTTCTCTTTAGTCTCCTGAGGCGTTTTGTCTTTCATAAAGTAATGTTTAATCACCACACGAAATTCTTTTTCGTCCATTTCTTGAAAATCACTCGACTTCCTTGATTCGCACGAATGCCAAACACAAAGAAATATACCAATATGGCTGAAACTTGGAGTGCGTTCATTCAAGAGATGCTACTAACTAAACATGACCTCGATACGCGCCGGTGGTGCCATCTCTCGGACTTTGCACGGACTTTTCAAACCAGCCTCGTACTTTTGTGTCCATACTCCTCTCCATAAAATGTTCTACACCCATTTTCAGATCTGGTTGGCTCTTCGCTTCAAATCTCATTCCCGATATTACAGTATTATTCCTTCGGTTGTCTTTTTCCAGTCTACTCATCTTCAAATCCATATTTCTCATGTTTTCTCTAATTATCTTATTTTCCTCTTTCTTAGTTCCTTCAACTCTTGTTGATATCTCTTCTGATCTTGTTTTATATCCTTTATATCTGACATCTCTGATCATTTCTATCATCTATCTCGTTTACTCTTTCGTTTTTCTCTTTCTGTGGTGTTCTTATCAGCTTTTTACTCTTCTTGAATAATTCCATTGACTCTTCTTTTTCTTCGACTCTTCCTCTTTTCGAGCCTCCTGATGTATAATCATCGCTATCCATTTTTCTTTCTGTTATAAAAACTTTACGTGTGTTCCTCGTATATTCCATTTTCAAACACGGGAGAAAAAGAAAAAAACTATTGTTTAGACTTCTTATCACCGTAAACAGTAAAACGATCAAAGTCGTCGCTTATCGTTTCGTTAGCTTCATACAATTTTACAGAATTATTCTCCTAAACCTCCAAATTTTTTACTTATTGTCTTAATTTTAACACTGCTTTATTTCTAGTCCCTCTCGTTTCCAATCGACAAAATAATTAAATAGATCGAAACACTACCGTAATAATGCTCGTTGAACGAGTTGACTATTGCCGCCGCGCGTTCGATTTAAATGCACACACTTCGCGATCCGAAACTCAACTCCTTTAACGTTGATTTTGCGGCTACATCCAAAAATGGACTGTCGTTTAACCACTTGAATCAAGTACCAAACTTTTGTTGACACTAAAAAAGTCGAGCGCTTCAAAGGACAGACGCCGTCAATACCGGAGGACGAAGTTGGACCCACTTGGCTGGAAAAAGCAAAATCAACGTTAAAGGCTTTTATTCGACTCGCCCGATAGAATGAACAACTAGGCAGAGGGTTAGTCGACAGGTCAAAATTTCGGGTGGTCTTCTTGGTCTATTAAGGTTTTCAGTGCATTTTTTAAACCAGTCCTACATACGTAGGGTGGGGTGGTCTAAGAGCGCGCATTTTTTAAACTTGGGCGTATAAGTTTATACCCAATTATTAAAGAAACTCAACTTAATAGATAATCAGTAATCAACAACATTAGGAACATTTCAGAAGTATTGCTTTGTATATAAGCGATCTATGGAGACAACTTTGCCAAATGCGCATTCTTATATGACCGATTGGTTCAGAGCGCGGGTTGTAGTCGATAAAAGTGCGCACAGATATGGACTGTCCTTATTAGCTTTTCTAATCCTCACAAAGGTCACAGATGAAGGCACCTTGTCCATAATAATTGGTACACTTCTCGTGGCACCATAGTTTGCACGTGAAACATTCGATCTAATCTTCTACAAAAGGCTCTGCATACATTTCTTCGCAGCCGCCACATTTCCAGGTTTTCTTGACCTTTTTCAATGGTCTTTTTTGCTTTTCTTTGGAATTTTTGTGTTTTGATGTATTTTCTAATTTAATTTTTTTGACTTTCGGCTTATTTTTCTCTTCTATTTGCTTCTCAAGTTCTTCTTTAAAAGGTGAGCTACTAACTATTTCTGATTTCTTATTCGGAAATGGTGATAGATCAAATATTTTGTAAGCTTTATCTTTCAAACAACCTGGAACTGTGTCAGGTATTACTGGAGTTTCGTTTGCGTTGGCATCACGGACCATTTGTTTGGCCAAACCGTGACTGGGAGTATCGGCCGATATCTTGTTTGGCTGAACAGACTCTTCAGCTGATTTGGTAGTAAATGTGTATGGCTCATGCTCTGGGTCTATCACTTGTTGCTGAACAGATTCTTCATTTGGTTCAGTAGTAGATTTGATAGACTTCTCTCGTTCAGACGCATCAACTAACTGTATATAATCTTCATTTGATTCGATAGTGGATTCAATGGGATCTAACTCTCGTTCTGTCACAGTACTAGCCAAGAAATCGACGTCTGTAAAAACATCGGGATCATAGGGATATACAGGGTTACAGGGAAAGTCGTCCTAGATAATTAAGAACGTTATAGTTTAGGTCGTTTCTGACCGATTTGACTCTATGACATGATGTCCTAAACTTAACCGTTTTCGAGATATATATATAGAACATGAATTATAATTAATAAAAAATATTAAATTGCACGGTTTTTTGTTTTATTTGTGTATTTTTCGTATTTTCACCTAGAACTAAAAATTTACCTTTTGCTACCCGAGCCCGCTTTAGGTGTCATTCTGTGTACAGTTTTCCTATTAAACTCCTAGTATTATACCTTTTTTGATAGCTAAAAAGACGTAAAAGTTTTTTAAAATAATTTGTAGAATAACTTCCATACATTTTTTTTTTCTTTATTGATTTAAAGTAGGAAACACTTGGTAAAAATTCGTAATTTAGAAACATTAACAAACCATTTGAAACTGTTAGTAACTAGTTCAAATTTTTTTGATGATTTTTTGATACTTGACATACAGACTAACTAAAAATAACCAAAAAATCGCACTTGAGAACCTCTAATAAAAAAAATCGATATAAAAGCAAAAAAAAAATGTTTTTTTTAGAAAATCTTTAAACTTCAATATCTTGAAAACGGTTAAGTTTAGGACATCATGTCATAGAGTCAAATCGGTCAGAAACGACCTAAACTATGTATAACGTCCTTAATTATCTAGGACGACTTTCCCTGGTACTCTGTATATATATATATATATATATATATATATATATATATATATATATATATATATATATATATATATATATATATATATATATATACATATATACATATATATATATATATATATATATATATATATATATATATATATATATATATATATATATATATATATATATACGCATTCACTTTTCAGCACTAAGTGAAATTCTCTGTACAGTGGCTGATGTGTGGAGGCAAGGTAACTGCAATTATGTGATTAGCACGATAGAAGTCAAAGGCCTCGATAATTGTATGCGAAACATGGTTATCCAATATTACACCATTTTTTTTTATTAAGAAAAAAATACCTACACTAAATAAAGTTTTGCAAGAAATCAGAGAAGACCAGATTTAAAAAAATGGAAATTACGGAAAATACTTCATAATCTGACTTTTCGTTGGGAAAAATAATAGAAAATCTGTTCCTATCGATAAAACAGAAATTAGAGCAATCAGAAAATTGCGAACCGAAGAAAGAAATATTTTTATTTAGATGAGACTTAGGTTAATGAGGGACACACAGTGAACATACAGTCAACTGTATTATAACCCCCTTCAGGAAAAGATCGCAGGCTACTTATTGCACATATTGGTAGTGAAAACGGATTTCTCAACGGTGGCTTGTTGGAACTCGAATCAAAGTCAACTAAAGATTACCATGAGGCGATGACGGCCGATGTTTTTGAGGAATATTTCCAATAAATGATTGAATGTATACCAACAGAATCAGTTATAGTATTAGACAATGCCCCATACCATTCTCGATTATTAGAACGACTCCCGACAAATTTATGGAAAAAAAATGGATATTCTTCAATGGATAAGAGACAAAAATCTCAAATATAAAGATGATATGTTAAAAACGGAACTTCATAAAATTGCGAAACAAAATAAGGCACAGTACAAGAAATACGCAGTCGACGAGATGGCAAATAAATATCACAGAGCTTAGATTACCTCCATATCATCGCGAATTGAATCCCATAGAACTAATGTAGGCATAAGTGAAAGGTTTCGTTGCAAGGAAAAACACCACGTTCAAATTTCAAGTCGTAACGCAATTATTACTCGCCGAAATAGAGAGGATCAAAGAGGATAATTGGAAAAATGCCTTTAGACATGTCAGAGAAGAATAAAATAAAATGTGGGAACTTGACGAATACATCGAAGAAACTGTGGAAATAGAACCCTTAATTATCAATTTAAGAGAAGTTGAGTATTCAGATTTTGAAGATGATGATTGTTTTTGATTGTAAGTAAAGTACTTATATATCGTGAATTGTGAATTTGTATATATACATAGATCTATAGATGAAAAAAAATTTTGGTAACAAATCTTATATTTCTATAACTTTATTTTTAAGATAATTTTATTTATTAAACACTAAAACCAGGTTACGTTCGGACGGCTATGCTCCGATGAACCCTCATTTACATTTTATGACTCCATTGTATAGCAGAGGTTTTCTGCCTAAAAGAGGGTGAACCCTTAAAGATAATTCAAAACAGGTAGCAAAATCCAGTAAAATGCATAAGAAATCTCTTTTTTTCTTGGGCGCACCCCCAACATGTATTTGCATCTACAATGGCTATCTGCAGATTGACCGTTGAATTATTGTGACTTTGTTATTTGTGAAATAGTTGTGCTTTGTTATTATCAAGATTTAATGATTCTAAAGTATGTCTAGAAAATGTAAAAATGACCCTGATAGGTTTTGTTATATTTGTGGGGAATTAACATTTAAAAGTCAACTAAGGAATTTCACGTAGGGAAAAATTTATATCAATTAATATTTGATTTTCCTGTGGGACAACAGGACAAAATGTGGGTTCCTCATATCTGTTGCATAACATGTGTAGGCTTTTTTTTGGTTCACTTTTCTTGGGCTCTATAATTATTTGTCTGACAATATTGGCCTCTTCACGTGGAGTCAGTTTCTTAGGATGACCGGAGCATGGTCGGATCTTATAGGAACCCGTTGATTTATACTGGTTTACAATTTGCTGCGGCTTTTTAACAATTTTTCCTATATTTCCGTACGATTTTCCATCTTTCCACAAATCAGTTATGATCTTTCGAACTTGAAATGGAATTTCACAATTTCTCTCGCTCATTTTTAATACTACTTGGAAAACCCACTGTAAGATTACTAGCAACAAGTGACAGATTATAAAGTATGGCCGAAAATTATTCATTTGTTTTCAGTTTAGTGAACAATAGATAGCTTGATAAAATGCGGTTGATTATAACGTGCTTTTTTCAGTGCAGTTCTTGTGTTCAGTGTATGGAGACTTGTTTGACATTAATTTTGTTTACATTTTTCTCATAGTTCCAATTAATTAGTTAAACATAACAGAAAAACAGTATAGGAAGCAGATGGTGTATGGAGACTTTTTGGACTAACTGTATATTATTTGTTCTTTTTATTTTATTCGTAGAAAAAAAAAAAACATATTGAGTAGATTTAATCATTAAAATATGGCTTCTCAATCATCCTATATCGAGGACTGGACAAGTAGCTTAATAAAATTGTAGGATTTTTTACTTAATATCTTGGTATTTTTTCAGTCCGAGAAAGTTTCGCTTTAGGAAAAATATAGAATAATCATCGTTAACATTACGTAAACGAAACGAATTTTTAATGTCACAGTCCTTTGTTTTATACACCGTTGTTTATTTTGAATAGTATCCGTAACGAACAATGGCATTATACAGGTGTTTGACCGCTTTGTAAGTTTATTAACCTGCATTATGTTGCATTTAAAAATAAAGTTAACAAATAAATTACTGATAAATGCCCACATCTGGCTTAATTAAGAGTATATATATATATATATATATATATATATATATATATATATATATATATATATATATATACAGTGAAGTCCGTTTGTAACGAGCTCCAAAAAATCACTAAAAATGGTTCGCTATAGCCGAAGTTTGTAACAAATAGTAAACAAAATCTAATATCATTTTTCACTACTTTTTATTTAGATTAGGCGTTAATGCTTAGAAAAATGAATAATAATTATTAAATTAAACGAAAACGTTCAAAGGAAAATAAAACAAGTCACACTAAAGTTATTATTGTTAGTACATACACGAGTATAGACAAAAACATTAAAATACGTAATTTATACAATAAAATCAGTAATTTTCGTTTGTACAATTTTACTTGAAAAAGAAATGGTGTTTATATAATTGTCAAGGTCACAAAAACTACTCCATATATGTTCAGGAACTTCACGAAATTCCAAAAAATTACAAGTTTCAATCATTTTCTTAGTCATTTTTGAAATGAATGGAACATAAATATTATCTCTTTCTTCAAGCTCGTCTTCCTCATGATTATCGCTTAAAATCTTTCCTGGAGTCACTGATGTCACAATTTGATCATCAGTTAATATTTCTCTTGTCATTAATTTATTATCAGCACATACATATTCTTCAAAATTAAAATGATTAAACATCTTTTTAATCTCGATTTCCACTGTACTTTATTGAATGTCAGCATCGTTAACAAAATCTAGAGAATCAGTAGAATCTTCTCGATGTTTTTCAATCCACTGAGTCAACGGTAGCTCATCATCTGAGTCATATCTACATTCGTTCCTTAAAAATACGCCATGCTTAAAACAGTTTGCAATGGTTTCTCTACTGACTCTTTGCCAAGCCATATGGATAAAGTTTATAGCGTCCAAGAGAATTACAGGAAAAAATGTTACCTTTATCAATCTTCTCTAACATTTTCATAAGTAAAATCTTTCTACAAAGACATTTTAAAGAATGATATATACCTTGATCTATAGGCTGGAGCTTTGCACTTGTGTTTGGAGGCATAAAAACCAATTTTAATTGCTGTAGATCAACTTCAGGGTGCGCTGGACAGTTGTCAAACAAAAGCAATATTTTTCTGTTTGTGAATTTTAATTCTTTGTTTCATTCGATCAGTTCGTTTTTAAAAATTTCTGATGTTATCGAGGCTTTACTGGTATGTGTTTTAAAACACCTGGGTTTGGCGAACTTTCCTATCACCAACAATTTTGCTCTGGTCTAGACATATTTGCAGTTACCAACACAGTAATCCTTACTTTTGATAATTTTCCACCAGCACAACTCTCCGACAAACTTTAATGTCTTATCAGGCGACATCTTGTAAAACAAACTCGTTTCATCCGCATAAAAAATGTCCACATATTCATAACTTTCTCGAATTTCCGGCATTACATTGGCCAACCACTAATCAACAACAGTCATATTTACTCCTGCAGTTTCTCCTACTATCTTACCCCCACTAATATTATGTCGTTTTTTAAATCGTTCAATTCAACTTGTAAAACAGTTAAACTCGGTGTTCTCTATTTTTCTTCCCAATTCACTAGCTTTCTCTTGTAAAGGATAGCCGGTAATAGGAACATGTTCATGTCCTTTTTGACTAAACCATTTAGTGAGTCCTTTATCGACTTGGTCATGTGTAGATTTTCTTACTTTTTTACAACTGAAGTTTCTTTTATCATGGATTGTTAAGGTTTCTTCCCTCTTGTTCCATATAGTAGAAACCGTAGATTTAGTTGAATACAACTGTTTGCAATATCACTTTGTTTAACTCCACTTTCTGTTTTCCTTATAATATCGTGTTTGTCTCTTAAAGTAAACGCTTTCCGTTTTTGTGTACTCATTTTAAAATAAAAACTTAAACTTTTACTTTGATCAAATATGCATAGAACCGCATAACAAGTGAATTGAAAATAATACTGCTCGAACCAGCGACGCGACGGAAAGTAGAAGAGGGGTTCCCAGCGAGTTTCGGTGAATTCCCTAGATCAAGGCGCGCGACATCGAGCACAGGGAATGGTATGTTCGTTATAAACGGACACAAAACATCGAAATTTGGTTCGCTTTATCCGGAAGTTCGTTATAACCGGGTTCGTTATAACTGATAAAAATTTGCATTGGTCTTATGGCAAGTTTTTTCGTCCATTATAAAATAGTTCGTTTTAACCGGAAATTCGCCATAAACGGGTTCGTTATACGCAGACTTCATTGTATATATATTTCTTAATACGTTTTCTTATATATTTTCTTAATTAGGAATAAAAATTTAAACACATGTTTATGATCACCACTTATGTTTATTATTGCTGACAATTGTTTCGATACACTGTGTCTTCTTCTGGAGCACGATGTAAATTAACTAACAAAGTATGTTTCAGAATACATAGTTTACCTAATTACAAGTACTAAATTCATTAACAATATGTATCTTAATACCTAGAATAAATTCAATAAAGGAGACCCTCCCCCATCTAATTGATCGTTGAGTAATAGACCTGAGGATTTTTTCTGATTAATTTCTACCTGTTCTAAACAATCCAGTAAGTTTCCTCTCTTTCCGTTATGCAAAATTTTGAAATCTCCATTGAATGTATGATTTTGCTCTGTTAAATGTTTGGCGTAATGAGATTTGTTATTTTTCATTCTAAAGCTATGTTTATGTTCGTTTATTCTTTTATAAAAAGGTCTGCCTGTTTGTCCTATATACAGTCCCTGGCCAAATTATTAGACGCACTGTATTTTTATTAGTAATTTTATGTTTCTTAAGAGTTTTTATGCAATAATGATATATTTAAACTACAATATTATTGATTTTTATTTAAAAGAATTGTTGTAAACAACATATTTGTATTTATTTTTAACATATGGCAACACTGTGTTGACAAAGTGATACATGAACGTAAACAAGTACAAACCTGTATCAGTCGCGATCGGAATCGAGTCAGGTACGGACGTGTTTCTGTTTCTTTATGGACTGTGATTGTTTGTTTAACAGTTTTATACTACTCAGTTATTAGTTTATTTTGTATGCAGTGTTTTAAAAAAAGTAATTGGACTATTTTCATTATGGGTAGAAAAGGCGATCTTTCACCACGTAAAAAAGCTGAAGTGAAGGCCCTTGTGATTGCGAAAACATTTACAAACCGAGAAATATCACGAAGATTGGAGGTTTCTGAAGCTAGTGTACGACGCATAAAAAAGAAAATGGAGTCAGGGAAGGAATTAAGCCCGAAAAGAAAAAAAAGATGCGGTAGAAAACCAATTTTCACTCCACGGTCTGAGAGATGTTTGAAGAAAATTTGTGTAGAAAACAGATTTGCTACCACAAAGGTAATAAAATCACAACTCCAGGATGCTAGCGTAAATGCTTCTGAGCGCACTGTTCGAAGAAAATTGAAAGAATTAGATTTTAAGGCCTGTCGCCCCGCCAGGAAGCCCAAGTTGACAGCTGCAATGAAAGCAAAGCGCCTGAAGTGGGCCAAACAATGGCAAGACAAAGATGTGGACTTCTGGAGATCGGTAAGATACAGCAATTTAATCAATAATTGATACATTATTATCATTTTCAGTTAAATAAAGCAAATAAACATGGAAGTTTATATATTTTTCCTATTTTTGACAGGTCTGCTTCAGTGACGAAAGCACATTCGAAATTTTGCAGAATAAAGCTCAGTATGTGCGTCGTCGTCATGGAGAAAAGTTTCATCCTGATTGTGTCGTCCCGACGGTTAAACATCCCACCAAAGTGATGATTTGGTCAGTCATCAGCGGCAAGGGCACTGGACGTCTGTACGTCGTCAAAGGAATAATGAGGCAAGATCAGTACAAAGAAGTATTACAAAATCGGTTGATTCCGCAGCTCAGAGAATGGTTTCCAAATAGGGAACTATTCACTTTCATGTAAGATGGAGCTCCCTGCCACACTGCTAAGTCTGTTAAAGCTTTTTTGGCAGAAAAAAATATCCCTCTGTTGGATTGGCCGGGTAATAGCCCTGATATGAACCCCATTGAAAATGTGTGGGAGCCGATGAAAAGAGAAGTGGCTAAAGATGTGATTACCAACAAAACCCAGCTCCTAGAAAAGATTATTCATGTGTGGAATCATCATCCTCAAATGCAGGACACAGTACAATCTTGCATTGATGGCATGCCGCGCAGAATTAAAGCTTTGATAGCGGCTAAAGGTGGCTCAACTAAATATTGACTTCTACTAACATTAATTTCACTTTTCTTTAAAACTTAATAAACTTATGCTTTTCTAAATTAATGCTGTTTTATTTATGTCAAATAAATAGGTAATTGATTGGATAATATAAAAATAAAAAACAAATCAATTTAAAATAATAAAACGGTACAATATCACTCGGTAATTAATATTTTACATGAAATCTTGCAGTGCGTCTAATAATTTGGCCAGGGACTGTACGTTTTATTGCAACTGCCACAGCATAATTCGTAAACCCCCGAACATAAACATAGCTTTAGAATGAAAAATAACAAATCTGATTACGCCAAACATTTAACAGAGGAAAATCATACATTCAATGAAGATTTCAAAATTTTGCATAACGGAAAGAAAGGAAACTTACTGGATTGTTTAGAACAGGTAGAAATTAATCAGAAAAAATCCTCAGGTCTATTACTCAACGATAAATTAGATGGGGGAGGGTCACCTTTATTGAACTTATTCTAGGTATTAAGGTAAATATTGTTAATGAATTTAGTACTTGTAATTAGGTAAACTATGTATTCTGAAACATACTTTGTTAGTTAATTTACATCGTGCTCCAGAAGAAGACACAGTCTGTCCAAACAATTGTCAGCAATAATAAACATAAGTGGTGATCATAAACATTTGTTTAAATTTTTATTCCTAGTTATTATGGATCTCCATCAAGTAACGGCTAAGTCAGTGCAGTATTTTCTTAATTGTTTATTGTTGGGTAGAGGTTTGTTCGTGGTTATTATTATATTATAAGTGCACAATTTTTAATGACTGTTCGCTCATTGTATTGGGCTTTATCAAATTTTATTTTTATACTTTGTTTACCTACAAGTTAAAAGATGTGAAAAATGTAAAATAAAATAATTGCGTTATGAGCATACAACACTTAGTAATAAACCATTTATTTTATTTAATGAAATTTGAGCAAAAATACTTTTACGCACCTTGATAGATATTTAAACGCTGGCTCACATCGCCATCCATCTCAAATCGAGTCGGTAGCCAAACCCAGTCCTGGGCAAATTATTCCAAAGGGATGAGGTTCTCCATATAAAAGACTGCTTGAAAAGCGTTGTACGAGGAGTAACAAGCTGAACCTCATACGGATGTGAAGTATTAGCGCGACGTGTACTTCTAACATGCACCGCTCTGGGAGGAATTAAACGGGCCACATCTTTCGAACCCTTTCCATGAAAATACTTGTAGAATAGACTCAGTCTTTTCCAGCAGATCGTTATTGTAAATGAGAAAGAGAGTAGGAGACAGTATGGAGCCCTGGGACACACCGGCGCACATAGGGGTATTTGAACGATCTACGCGGCCAAAATTATTTTTCAGTTCTATTGTATGCTAAATTATATTACCAAGTTAAATTAATCAGTTACTTTGCATAAAATTACTTAATTTGTAATAAAAAATAAAAAAACGAAACTTAATTTTACAAAAAAAAAAAATTTTAAATGAAAACATTTATTTACAAAATAAATGTAAAATTTAAACTTATAGTACCCCTCTTTTGCGTCGAGGGTTAAAAATACACTATAAACAATCATATTTTGTCGTCCACGAACGTATTTTCATCTTCATTTCCAGAAGAACACAGTGGGTTCGGCTCTGCAGGCAGGAGCATTTCTAGCGTCTCTGGTAGGAATGAATGTGACTTTATCCTCTCTATTCGCCTTATACTCCTCAACAAAAGATCGGAACTTAAAAGTAAACGATGTCCCTGTTGCAGCTTTCTCGTGAAAACTTTCGGGCAAAATCTTGTCGGTAAGACCGAAAGTGCTTGTTCCTTGCCTCTGCGGCTTCTTCAGACAGCTACCCAATTGGTAACAAAACATTTTTTATTATCTCTGCGCCATGAACAAGTATCTTGTGCTTCGTGGGTGTCATGGGATGCCACGGGTAGAGGTCCACATATAGACGAGCAGTTTCTGATGCATACTTGTCATATTTTTCTGGGTCGACTTTATGTCCGCTTGAGATCGTCTCCAAAATGACTTTTAACCTATATAACAGGTCATAGCTAAGGCACGTTATTTCTGCTGCCAATTTCGGGTCTTCAAAAAATATTCGACTGATATTCCCATCATGGGTGTTTTCAAAATTTGCCTTTAGCATATCGACCACTAACCCGGTTTCATTGCGATACCGGGTCTGGATTTCAAGTTTTCTCTCTTTCTCGAGTTCCTTTTCAGCCTCTGTTTTTCTTTCTCTATATTTTTTTACTGGCAGTTTGTAAGCCAGATGTAGGGCACTCTCTCATATAATCTTATCCTGGCATGTAATACTGAGAGACCGAATTGTACTGCCTCGGGATTAACTTCTTTTGTTATATCCAATCGGTTAAAATCCTTTGAGGTTGCACCACAAATATATCACCGGCTTGTTGCTGTGGTTCCAGTGGCGGCATTACACACTTTTCCATCCACCATTGTCATGATAAATTTGTGTTTGACTATAAACTTTTTCTCATCCAAATCAACCTCAGTAGGAATGAGAGAATCAACTGATTTATTCACATAGTTAATTTCTTGTTCTGTGACATCTTCACTCTTTGATAAAACGAAATCTTATTGGCCGACAAAAACGCGGATTCTCCCACATGGTTTTTTCATTATTTTTTCCACACACTAATTTTAGAGGCACGAAGCAACTATGAAATATATTGTTATCCGAATCCGCATCACTGTCAAACTTTTGTTTGTATTGGGTTTGTTGTGATCCGTCGCAACCCCATTTACGAATCATCGTTAGGGTATTCCGTTTTTGTTCATTTAATGTTTGCAATACCTCTTCCAGGTAGTTCAACAATCGTGTAACAGTAAGATCCACCAAGGGCTGTAATTGAGCTTCCGCACTAGTGCTAGTTATCTTGCACGCTTCTGGTGGCGGGTAACACTTTTTTTTTCCTTTTGTAGGAGGCTATAACACGGAAAAATATGTTTGTTCATCCTTCTTATGATTTCATACTGTTCTCTTGTTAGATTTGCGTCTATGTACATTTGGATTGCTTCCTTGACAGTCAAAGGGCTACTTTTATTTTTTGATGATTTTGTGCGATAATACACCATTTTATATTTCGTTGCCCGAGTTGGTGTAGTGATGATTTCTTTGAATACATTTGAAGCATCTCGCTTTCCCATTTTTTTCAACTTGCGCGGCATGCACTATCACCTCTTCTTCAAAGGTAGAGCGAAACTCCTCTGTCTTTCTTCTTTTACTTCTCTCGTTCAATTGTTTTTAAAAGGTTTACTTGGTCGACCAGATCGATTTTGTAGACTGTCAACCACTGGAATTTCAAAGGCTCCTTCTAGCCATGAACTATTGTATTGGACAAATATGTCTTCCTTATTATAGGCTTTGATCCATCTACGTTTAAAATAAGAAAAATTCCTTTTTAAAGTTTGTATTTGCTTTTGTATATATCCTTCAGTTGACAAAAGTTGTTCTTTCAATTGCGACTGACATAAAACAGGCGACTGTACGAGTGGGGTTGGAAGCAGTTGTCTTTTGTTCTCGGAAGTTCCTCTGTCTCTGGTAGTCGGTTACCCGGCAATATTTTTTGACTTTTGGCCGCGTAGATCGTTCAAATACCTGTATGTGCGGCGTCGATAGTGAAGGTGCTAGAAAGAAACCCGTCGACCACCACTCGTAAAGAACGCTTTTTGAGGAAACATGAGAGCAACAAACAGAATTTCAGACATACCAGAAGAGCGTAGCTTAGTCCAAAATTCATCGTGCCAAACACGGTCGAATGTCTTGGATATATCAAGAGCAACCGCTCGAGACGCTCCACAGTGTTCAATTGCGTTGTTCCAAACATATGTTACATAAGTTAGAAGATTTCCTGTTGATCTAGGTTTACGAAAGCCATATTGATGGTCGCTAATAATGTTGAATCCTTCAAGACATTTTAGAAGAAGCTGATTGCTAGCCTTTTCCATGACTTTCGATATTATTGAAATCAGTGCTACTGGTCAGTAGTTATTTATGGCAGGTATTCCTTCAGTGCCAGTATTATTGAAGTAAGTTTATTGAAATTTGGTTGAAGCACTTTGAAAATAATGAAGTAATATTAAAATTGAAAAAAATATTTGTTGATAAAGAAGTTCTGACCAAAACATTTCTGTATTATGACTTAATACTGTTTTTTATAACCTAGTATTTTCAATTAATCTTGTTTGTCTTGACTTTTTTCTTTGGTTCAGATAAATTAACACCGAAGAAGTACATTGAATTGATTCTAGTAAAGGGGATTCTATAGGACGCACACACGAATAAAGTTTTCCTATGACCGGTAGCGACACATATTTTCGTAGTTCATGGTCAGTTCCGTAATACATAACTTTTTAATTATAACTAAGATAAACTTGCCTTCAGAACGTGAGTTTTTTTTTATTTCCGAAGCATAACGAAAATATAGAAGCACTAAAGTTTATCTAAAACAGGTATTTCACCATATTATTATATCACTTCAATAGGTTTTGCTGGCAGCC
The DNA here is from genome assembly GCA_019049505.1 of Pachyrhynchus sulphureomaculatus. Taxonomy (NCBI): domain Eukaryota; kingdom Metazoa; phylum Arthropoda; class Insecta; order Coleoptera; family Curculionidae; genus Pachyrhynchus; species Pachyrhynchus sulphureomaculatus. The sequence goes on along the minus strand of CM032456.1, from coordinate 215,950,162 downwards.
TTTTTTGCACAGATTTAAATATGTATATGTGTTGTATTGCTTGCCGTTGTTATAGAAAATTTTTGATAAATTATTTAAAGATATATTTATATATATATATATATATATATATATATATATATATATATATATATAAAACACGTAGGCTGAAAAATTTTTGGTTTATAGCTACTTTAAACACATTTTTCAAGAGCGATACAATCAGTCCAACCCTTTTCTAACATTTCTGTATCTTTCTTGTAGAAGGACTTGTCTTTGCCTTCAAAATAGGTCTCAGTTTTGGCGATACCTTTTTTCCCGCTAGCATTTTTTTGAGGTCTGCGAATAGATAATAGTCGCTGGGGGGCCAAATCTGGAGATATTGTAATCATTGACTTGGTAGCATTGTCTTGATGAAAGAGCACTTTTTTCTTGTTTACTTGGGGCCGTTTCTTTGCGGTTTTTGCCTTCAAACGCATCAGTAACTTTATATAATATTCGCTATTGATGGTTTTTCCCTTCTCAGGATAGTCGATAAAAATTATTCCATGCTCATTCCAAAATACAGAGGCCAAAACCTTCCCACTGTTGTGTTTTTGGTCGCTTCGAGCGGCTTTCACCGGCTGCAGTCCACTCAGCTGATAGCCAATTTGATTCCGGTGTGTAGTGGTGAATCCATGTTGCATCCATTATCACATATCGCATGAAAAAATTCTTTTTATTACGCTTCAACAGGTCCAAACAGCGCTTAGAATCATCACACGTTGTTGTTTTTGGTCCACTCTGAGCAAACGCTGGCCCATTTCGAACAGAGCTTTCTTATGCCTAAATATTCATGCAAAATAGGACCAACACGTTGTTTGAATATCTTTAGGGTGTCAGCTGTCTCAAGCAATTTCACTTTACAGTCATCCAAATAATCATCCTTTTTTTCCGTTTTAGCGTAAGTAAAACCAGTGTAACTTGTAAACTAATCGTCGAAATGTCATGAAATTTTAGCACGTATTGTTTAGAGGATGGTACTTCCTAAAAAGCATATGGATTTTTTGAAAAGGGCGACATCTATGTGTCAGACCAAAAACTTTTCAGCTTACATATATATATATACTAGCCGTGCCCGCGGCTACGCTCGCGTGGACTTGATTCACTACTATTGTCACTGCTGCTATTCCTTATGTTACCTAACGTAATAAAATATTTGCCATTATTTTCCCTTATCTCCCATTATTTCTCCTTATCTCCCATTATCTCTACATAATTTCCATTATCTAGGCTTATCTCTGCTTATCTCCCATTATTTCTCCTTATCTCCCATTATTTATACTTATCTCCCATTATCTCAGATTATCTCCCATTATCTAGGCTTATTTCGACTTATCTCGCAATATTTCTCCTTATCTCCCATTATTTCTCCTTATCTCCCATTATCTCACCATAACTCCCATTACCTAGACTTATCTCTGCTTATCTCCCATTATTTCTCCTTATCTCCCATTATCTCACCTTATCTCCTATTATCTAGGCTTATATCGAATTATATAGAACATATCATATGTATAAATTTATAAAAACACATAAATCGGATAAGTGGTTCTCAAGTCATAAGCGCACTAACGGACAAACAGACAGACAGAGACACTTTGCATTTGATATATATTATATTCTTTACAACATGATATTGGTTCATATTTAATGGTTTAGGCAGTGTATTGCAAGAGAACGCGCTAACGGTAACCTTTTTTCCGACTTGATTCACTATTATCGTCACTGCTTATTATTTAGGTTACCTAACGCAATAAAATATATCCTATAACCTGGCCAGAGAACATATGTATGTTTTAAAAAAAAAGTACGTGACACACTAACGGACAGACAGACAGATAGACAGACGGAGAGACGTTGCATTTTATATATATTATAGATAGATAACCTGGCCAGAGAACATATGTATGTTTTAAAAAAAAGCACGTGAATCGGATAAGTGGCTCTCCAGTGATAAGCGCACTAACGGACAGACAGACAGAGAGACGCTGCATTTTATATATATTATAGATATAGATTATTATTATTATTATATAATCTGGCCAAAGAATATATGTATGAATTTAAAAAAAGACACGCAAATTGGATAAGTGGTTCTCGCGGGATAAACGCACTAATGGACAGACAGACAGACAGAGAGACATTGCATTTTATATATATTATAGATTATAGATATTCTCTGCTACATAATATTGTGCCATATTTAATGGTTTAGGCTGTGTATTGCAAGGGAACGCGCTAGCGGCAAACTTTTTTCCGACTTCATTCACTATTATCGCCACTGCTCATTCCTTATGCTACCTATCGTAATAAAATATAGCCTATAACCTGGCCAGAGAACATATGTATGTTTTAAAAAAAAAAGTAAGAAAATCGGATAAGTGGTTCTCGAGTGATAAGCGCACTAACGGACAGACAGACAGACAGAGAGACGTTGCATTTTATATATATTATAGATATATATATATATATATATATATATATATATATATATATATATATATATATATATATATATATATATATATATATATATATATATATATATATATATATATATATATATATATATATATATATATATATATATATATACACTCCTGGACAAAATTAACGCAACAATATATTAAATCATACAAATCTCTATAATGAATTAAAAAATTTTTATGAACATTGGTTACACTAAAAGTTAGAAAAAACTTATTCGGATACTTTAAAAGTGAATTAGCTACCAAATTTCTCTAATATTATTCTTAAGACCTAATAACAAAATCGTTGAAATTATGTAATAAAGAAAAAAATAAACTGGGACACTAGTAGCAAAATTAATGGTGTAACTGGGACATTAGTAGCATGTGTTGCCTCCTCTACTTCGGATGACAGAGTTTATGCGCCTAGGCATGCTTCTAATTAAATTTTGGATAAAATCTTGAGGAATTTGCTCCCATTCTGTGATAACTGCATTTTCAAGTTCCCTCAGGTTTCTAGGTGCAGGTATATGACGTTTCATATTTTTCTTAAGGTGATCCCATACATGTTCTATCGGATTCAGATCCGGGCTTTTTGGTGGCCCTTGCATAATCGGTATATCAACTTGATTAAGATAATTGAGTACCTCCCTAGCCAGGTGAGGTCGATCGTTGTCTTGCATAAACAGGAAATTGGGCCCCACAAAATGACCGAAAGGCATCACATGTTCTATTACAATATTCTCAAGATAGTAGTCAGCATTCATGGATCTCGTATGGACAGGAACTAACTCTGTGCGAGCATCAAAGCAGATGCCACCCCAGAACATAACAGAGCCGCCGCTGAATGGAATCCTTACAGATATATCGCCAGGAGCAAACCTCTCTCCTGGTCTTCGCCATACTCGCTCACGACCATCTGGATGTTTTAGACTAACCCTAGTTTCATCTGTGAAGAAAACTTGTTTCCAATCATCCACAGACCAGTTTTCGTGATTTCGAGCAAAACGTAACCTGGCAACTCTGTTCTCTCTAGTAAGCAAGGGCGCAGTGGCTGGTCTCCTACTGTTCAATCCAGCTTCATTTAACCGTTTTCTAACTGTTTTAGAAGAAATTGTGACATTGCGAACAGCTTCAAGTTGGTTTCTTATTATAGAACTAGTGACAGTCATGTTTCTTAAAGCATATTGTCTTATAAAACGTTCATCTAGGTCGCTAGTGCATCGTTTTCGCCCTTGCCCTAGCCTTCTAGAATAAGTTCCTACTTCATTCAAGCGTCTTACCATACGACTTATTGTGGAACGATGTTTGCCTAACAAATTGGCAACATAACTCTGACAATATCCCTCGTCCAATAAAACTGAGACTCGCACTACCTCGTGTTCAGTTAAATTCCTTGTTCGATTGATTTATCTAATTCTTCGGGGTCAAAAATAAAACAGTCTACTACAAAAACGTATTATTTTGAAAAAGGGAACAATTTATAAGCTTACTTTTAAAGAAAATCTATCGCATTATTACAGAAAATTATTTATCTTCTAAAAAATTCTTTAAAACTGTAAATCTAAACGAATTGTTTTGATTTCTGTCATGAACAACGAAACAAAATATGCGTAGCCTACTATTCAAATACTCGATAAACTTTAAAACTGACATAAGAAAAAGATAATTTAATTTTCAGATTGTTGCGTTAATTTTGTCCAGGAGTTTATATATACAGTCCCTGGCCAAATTATTAGACGCACTGTATTTTTTTTTAGTAATTTTATGTTTCTTAAGAGTTTTTATGCAATAATGGTATATTTAAACTACAATATTATTGATTTTTATTTAAAAGAATTGTTGTAGACTACATATTTGTATTTATTTTTAACATATGGCAACACTGTGTTGACAAAGTGATACATGAACGTAAAGAAGTACAAACCTGTATCAGTCCCGATCGGAATCGAGTCAGGTACGGACGTGTTTCTGCGGCTTTATGGACTGTGATTGTTTGTTTAACAGTTTTATACTACTCAGTTATTAGTTTATTTTGTATGCAGTGTTTTAAAAAAGTAATTGGACTATTTTCATTATGGGTAGAAAAGGCGATCTTTCACCACGTAAAAAAGCTGAAGTGAAGGCCCTTGTGATTGCGAAAACATTTACAAACCGAGAAATATCACGAAGATTGGAGGTTTCTGAAGCTAGTGTATGACGCATAAAAAAGAAAATTGAGTCAGAGAAGGAATTAAGCCCGAAAAGAAAGAAAAGATGCGGTAGAAAACCAATTTTCACTCCACAGTCAGAGAGATGTTTGAAGAAAATTTGTGTAGAAAACAGATTTGCTACCACAAAGGTAATAAAATCACAACTCCAGGATGCTAGCGTAAATGCTTCTGAGCGCATTGTTCGAAGAAAATTGAAAGAATGTGCAATGAAAGCAAAGTGCCTGAAGTGGGCCAAACAATGGCAAGACAAAGATGTGGACTTCTGGAGATCGGTAAGATACAGCAATTTAATCAATAATTGATACATTATTATCATTTTCAGTTAAATAAAGCAAATAAACATGGAAGTTTATATATTTTTCCTATTTTTGACAGGTCTGCTTCAGTGACGAAAGCACATTCGAAATTTTGCAGAATAAAGCTCAGTATGTGCGTCGTCGTCATGGAGAAAAGTTTCATCCTGATTGTGTTGTCCCGACGGTTAAACATCCCACCAAAGTGATGATTTGGTCAGTCATCAGCGGCAAGGGCACTGGACGTCTGTACGTCGTCAAAGGAATAATGAGGCAAGATCAATACAAAGAAGTATTACAAAATCGGTTGATTCCGCAGCTCAGAGAATGGTTTCCAAATGGGGAACCATTCACTTTCATGCAAGATGGAGCTCCCTGCCACACTGCTCGGTCTGTTAAAGCTTTTTTGGCAGAAAAAAAATATCCCTCTGTTGGATTGGCCGGGTAATAGCCCCATTGAAAATGTGTGGGAGCTGATGAAAAGAGAAGTGGCTAAAGATGTGATTACCAACAAAACCCAGCTCCTAGAAAAGATTATTCATGTGTGGAATCATCATCCTCAAATGCAGGAGACAGTACAATCTTGCATTGATAGCATGCCGCGCAGAATTAAAGCTTTGATAGCGGCTAAAGGTGGCTCAACTAAATATTGACTTTTACTAACATTAATTTCACTTTTCTTTAAAACTTAATAAACTTATGCTTTTCTAAATTAATGCTGTTTTATTTATGTCAAATAAATCGGTAATTGATTGGATAATATAAAAATAAAAAACAAATCAATTTAAAATAATAAAACGGTACAATATCACTCGGTAATTAATATTTTACATGAAATCTTGCAGTGCGTCTAATAATTTGGCCAGGGACTGTATATATATATATATATATATATATATATATATATATATATATATATATATATATATATATATATATATATATATATATGTATATATATATATATATATATATATATATATATATATATATATATATATATAAAAATACATATATATCTAATTTTTAGGACACTTCAGTGGAACATCCAGGATGGAGCAGGCTTCTCGTTTTAGCTGGTATAGTAACTGTATTAGGTTCCTCAACTCCCGTTGGATACAATATAGGAGTTATCAATACCCCAGGTTATGTAGGTATTTTCATTATTATTTCGTTTAAATTTTCAGCCGTTGGGTTCGTTATTTTCGACTCCTCGTAACGCTTTTTATATAGGCTGTTTTTTTTGATGATTTAGACATATCGATGAAATTACGTTAAAATTGATAATTCCATTCGGCGGGCATAACCGTACGTACACGATTTTCTGTTTTTACTCGTATTGATTGTAACCAGTGAAATACTACCTTTACGTAGGAGCGATCATCTCGCTATGGGTAAAAAATCCGAAATTGTGAAATAAATCGAATTGAAAGTTAACATAAAACGGTGTAACATGACTTAAATGAAAGCTAGCTAGCTGCTGACAATCTAAATGATCCCGTTGGCACGTTTATGCGTGCTCAGCACGCCCTTGAAAGTTGCACCTTTTTTGGTGTGCTCGCAACGAGTACACGTGCCGTGAACTCCGCTTGGTATTTTACTCAGATCTTCACAGAATATTACAATTTCAAGTTTTTCTTTTTGTAGAATTGTGAAATTAGAGGAAGGTATTATTATATTTTTTGTTTGTTTAATTTTTATTCAATTTATTTGGTGCGTAAAATAGGTTTAAAAATATTTTCTTCAATTTTTTTTGTTTAAGTAAAAAAATAATAGAGGACCAATGGGAACCAACGTGATTATTTTTGTAAATGAAAGTTTAAAGTACCTATTTTCTAAATAGTTCAGTCTCTATAACCGAAAATGGCCAACTAATTTTTTATTTTCTTATGCCTCGATTAAGTTGGGAATGTGGAATCTTTGGCACAATGATACTACTCAGTATATATCACCACTACACCAAACACTTTATTTTTGTACTCGACGCGCGTTTCGCTAACCATGTTAGCTTCATCAGGAGCGATGATTGACTAAAGCTAAACTACAAATCTACGCTATTTATACTTATCCTAACCCTTGAATTACTCAAGCGGAACTAATGACATAGGCAAGGCCATCAGTTCTGGTCAAGTAACCAGTAAAGGGGACTATAAGGAATAGGCCCTCTGTCTTTATTTAAACTACTTTTACACTTTATGATTTCCATACTTTCGTATGCGTTCAACAATCTCCTATCAGATACACTTTTTATTAATCTTAGATTATCCAATGTTACAGTATGATCAGCTTCAAGGGCATGTTCGGCAATGCTAGACTTTTCTGTTCTATTGTATCTTAAGTGTGCTAAATGTTCTTTAAATCGTGTTTTAATTGACCTTTTAGTTTGCCCAACATACTTTTTGTCACAATCATTACAACTAATTTCATAAATTCCACTTTTCTCACAATTAGGAATCTTATCTTTGGGATTTCCTAAGATATTCCTCAGATTGTCTGATGACTTATAGACTAAGGTGAGGCCTACCTTATTAAATACCTTATTGAGTCCCTTGCTATATTTCGGATTATATGGTATGGAGACATACTTGGTGTTATTTTCTTCGCGTGTAAAAAAGGTGGAATTCTGAATATTAAACCTAAATTTATGTCTATTTATTAGCTTATTTACTAAGTCATCGTCATAACCATTAACTCTAGTTATATTTCTAATACGATTCCTTTCTTTATTAAAGTTTACTCTATTCAGAGGGAAAGTGACCAAACGATGAACTAAAAAATGTAATGAGGCTAACTTATGTTGTTTGCAATGAAATGAATCATTAGGAATATATCTATCTGTTACTGTGTCCTTCCTATAGATATCAAATTCTAATCTATTATTATTTTTAATAATTAAAATATCTAGAAAAGGCAATTGTCCTTTGTTCTCAATTTCGTACGTGAATTTAATGGAATCATACCGGCTATTTAATTTAGAAACAAAATCATCAATATTTGCTTTCTTTGTATCAAAAATCGCGAAAATATCATCCACATACCTATACCATACCCTTGGGAAATATTCGAATTCTTGACTGGCTTCGATTTCAAACTTACTCATGAATAAATTGGCTATGAAAGGTGACAAGCAATTACCCATAGCTGTTCCTTCTTTCTGAACATAAAATTGATTGTTATATTAGAAATAATTTTGTTCCATGCAAAGTTTAGATAATGTTAAGTATTCACGAATAATTTCGTCTTCAAAGTCATTCATTCTAAGTAATTCTTCGAGATATTGTAAAGTTTGTGGAATTGGAACACTTGGGAACAAAGAACTAACATCAAAAGAAATTAAGACTTTACCTTCATTAAGAACTAGATTTTTTGTTTTATTAATGAATTCTAACGAATTCTTCACTGCGAAAGTATTTAATGGTAACTTCTCAAGTTCTTTTGATAACCATTTGGATATTAAATATGTGGGTGATCCGACCAATGAAACAATGGGTCGCATTGCTTTTCCAGGTTTGTGAATTTTGGGTAAGCAATACAGTTTTGGTATGGTCGGATTACTCGCATTTAATTTAAATTTTAGCGAATCGGAGACACACACACACACACGAAAAAACATAAAAGTAGTTAAAGGACTGAAAAAGAAAGATGTCTTCTACTTAAAAGCGGATAAAGGAAATAAGGTTGTTATATTGGATAAGAAAGATTACTTTGAACGCGTAGATAATCTTATCGAAACTGGCCCTTATGAAAAGGTAATGAGAAATCCATTACCGAAAATGATATCAGAGGTTAAAAATTCTTTTAAAAAATGTAAGAACCTTGTCTCCGATTCGCTAAAATTTAAATTAAATGCGAGTAATCCGACCATACCAAAACTGTATTGCTTACCCAAAATTCACAAACCTGGAAAAGCAATGCGACCCATTGTTTCATCGGTCGGATCATCCACATATTTAATATCCAAATGGTTATCAAAAGAACTTGAGAAGTTACCATTAAATACTTTCGCAGTGAAGAATTCGTTAGAATTCATTAATAAAACAAAAATCTAGTTCTTAATGAAGGTGAAGTCTTAATTTCTTTTCATGTTAGTTCTTTGTTCCCAAGTGTGCCAATTCCACAAACTTTACAATATCTCGAAGAATTGCTTAGAATGAATGACTTTGAAGACGAAATTATTCGTGAATACTTAACATTATCTAAACTTTGCATGGAACAAAATTATTTCCAATATAACAATCAATTTTATGTTCAGAAAGAAGGAACAGCTATGGGTAATTGCTTGTCACCTTTCATAGCCAATTTATTCATGAGTAAGTTTGAAATCGAAGCCAGTCAAGAATTCCAATATTTCCCAAGGGTATGGTATAGGTATGTGGATGATATTTTCGCGATTTTTGATACAAAGAAAGCAAATATTGATGATTTTGTTTCTAAATTAAATAGCCGGTATGATTCCATTAAATTCACGTACGAAATTGAGAACAAAGGACAATTGCCTTTTCTAGATATTTTAATTATTAAAAATAATAATAGATTAGAATTTGATATGTATAGGAAGGACACAGTAACAGATAGATATATTCCTAATGATTCATTTCATTGCAAACAACATAAGTTAGCCTCATTACATTTTTTAGTTCATCGTTTGGTCACTTTCCCTCTGAATAGAGTAAACTTTAATAAAGAAAGGAGTCGTATTAGAAATATAACTAGAGTTAATGGTTATGACGATGACTTAGTAAATAAGCTAATAAATAGACATAAATTCAGGTTTAATATTCAGAATTCCACCTTTTTTACACGCGAAGAAAATAACACCAAGTATGTCTCCATACCATATATTCCGAAATATAGCAAGGGACTCAATAAGGTATTTAATAAGGTAGGCCTCACCTTAGTCTATAAGTCATCAGACAATGTGAGGAATATCTTAGGAAATCCCAAAGATAAGATTCCTAATTGTGAGAAAAGTGGAATTTATGAAATTAGTTGTAATGATTGTGACACAAAGTATGTTGGGCAAACTAAAAGGTCAATTAAAACACGATTTAAAGAACATTTAGCACACTTAAGATACAATAGAACAGAAACGTCTAGCATTGCCGAACATGCCCTTGAAGCTGATCATACTGTAACATTGGATAATCTAAGATTAATAAAAAGTGCATCTGATAGGAGATTGTTGAACGCATACGAAAGTATGGAAATCATAAAATGTAAAAGTAGTTTAAATAAAGACAGAGGGCCTATTCCTTATAGTCCTCTCTACTGGTTACTTGACCGGAACTGATGGCCTTGCCTATGTCATTAGTTCCGCTTGAGTAATTCTAGGGTTAGGCTAAGTATAAATAGGGTAGATTTGTAGTTTAGCTTTAGTCAATCATCGCTCCTGATGAAGCTAACATGGTTAGCGAAACGCGCGTCGAGTGCAAAAATAAAGTGTTTGGTGTAGTGGTGATATATACTGAGTAGTTATGCATCGATGATAAAATTGAATTAATTATTATATAATCAATGTCAACAATATGTCATTGAATACAACAGTTATGATGCCAATGTTTTTCCAAGTTCGTTGGTGCCGATTAAATTGGATACTAATGAAGAGCACGGCAAACTATTTATCAGAATTAGCACCAGCATCGCCGCTGTTTTGCAGACCTATAAAAATTCGACTTATAAAAGAAACTGCAGACATAACAAGGAACCAAATTAAATGCATTCAAAAACAGATCACGAACCTTTATGTACTCAAAATGATCAAGAAAGGTAGCTAATAAAATACCAACTACTGACAATGATTTACGGCATGCAGCGCTGTCAAAAATACCTCCTCGAGTATTAAATGTTACATATATAGAGGCACATCTAAGTGTTTTAATAACCTAGTAGAAAAACCGATGATAGCAACTGAAAAAATAAAAAATTTTAATTTCGTTTGTCTCCTCTGCTATTTCTTGAAACTCTTTTGCATATTGCGTACCAACTGTCGATTCATAAGTAATTGTAGCATGTGCAAAAAAACACTTTCAAGAGTCTAAGAAAAAAAATGTGCTTGTTAGTTGATATTCTAAAACCCGAACTTGGCAACACTAATAACGGAAATATTGCCAGGCCGTTTTTCAAAAATGCGGAGAAATGATCTAAAATCACAGGAATAAATTTGGAGTTCATTCAAAAATTTAAGCATATCCTAGATGTCATGACCACTGGCTACAATATAAATGTAGGGGTGTAGGATACACTGCAGAGAAACAGCGATATTGTGTGTAGAATTGTATGATTGGTATCCAGTGTCAACTATGGTGCATAAAATATTGATACATAGTGTAGAAGTTATCGCAGAGTTCATAGTATCAATAGGCCATTTCTCAAAGGCATTTGGCGAGTCAAGAAATAAGAATTTCTGTAATGATAGATCAAACTTTTCAAAAAATATGAACAAAATTGATTGCAATTGAGGGGTGTTAAATCGATTACAGCATAATCTGATCCTTGTTTATCGTCTAATATCATACGAAATATAACCCATGCTTCAATAGTATGTATAATTCGCCAGGAAATGTGCGAATGAAATAGGCGCGTTTAAAGCTATTACACCTTCTAGAATTTTTAGTGTTCCGTACGGAACACTTATATGATCACTTCGGTGTCTGTCTGTCTGTCACACCCGATTTTCTCCGAAACTATTTGACATAGAAAGTTGAAATTTGGTAATAATATAGGAATTGATGGCCTCCTCAGAGCCATGTAGTTTTGAGAGTTAAATTTTGACTTAAGGGGTTAGTTTTGGGGGGTGAAATCGGAAGTGAAAAAAAAAAATTTTTACTAGGTCATCGAGTGGGGTGTCAAATGAAAGCTTGTGAAAACACTAGTAAAATATAATATATATATATATATATATATATATATATATATATATATATATATATATATATATATATATATATTTTTTTATGGGTCTGGCACACGTGCTACAGGGAAGTCCCTAAAGCGCTACAGGAGCGACACGTGTGCGGAGAAGGCGATTCACGTTGTTCTTGAATCGCTGTAGATTGTACTCGGTGGGAAACACAGTCCTGGGCAAATTATTCCAAAGGGATGATGTTCTCCATATAAAAGACTGCTTGAAAAGTGTTGTACGGGGAGTAACAAGCTAAACCTCATACGGATGTGAAGAATTAGCGCGACGTGTACTTCTAACATGCACCGCTCTGGGAGGAATTAAGCGGGCCACATCCTTCGAACACTTTCCATGAAAGTACTTGTAGAATAGGCTCAAGTCGCCAACCGTTCTTCGATGTTCCAGCGAATCAAGGCCGACGGTCAGTTCCGGGTCTCCAATCAGACGAACAGCTCTTCTCTGAATAGAATCCAACAAATGCAGTGTATGTTTGGGAGCGGAGCTCCAAACATGGGAGGAGTATTCCATAGTTGGTCGAATTTGAGCTTTGTAAAGAATTAACAGTTGTTGTAGAGTGTAAAGCTTTCTGGTTCGAAATAATATTCTCAACTTTTGAGAAGCTCTTCTTGCTATGCCTGCAACATGTTCATGCCAGGACATATTTGCTCCCAAATTAACGCCCAACAAATTAAGTAACGATGTTAGAGGAATGGAGTGCCCCGACATAACTATGTCGGGTTCAGCAACGTTAACTTTTTTAGAAAAAACTGCCGCCTGGGTTTTTGTAGCGTTAAATTCCACTTGGTTACTGTCACCCCAAGATAGAATTTCTTCCAGGTCTTTGTTAAGTTGAACGACTTCCTGCTGTCTGCGGATATTCGTCTGAGTAGCCGATGTCTGAGCGTTCAAAGTGAATGAAGAGATAAGTGTACTGTCATCTGCAAAGCTGTAGATTGGATTCTCGGTCTTTTCCAGCAGATCGTTAATGTAAATGAGAAAAAGAGTAGGAGACAGTATGGAGCCTTGAGGTACACCGGCGTTGATAGTGAAGGTGTTAGAAAGAAATCCGTCGACTGCCACTCGTAAAGAACGCTCTCTGAGGAAACATGAGAGCCACAAACAGAACTTTTCCGACATACCATAAGAACGTAGCTTAGCCAACAGCCCATCGTGCCAAACACGGTCGAATGCCTTGGATATGTCCAGAGCAACCGCTCGAGATTCTCCAAAGTGTTCAATTGCATTGTTCCAAACATGTGTTACATAAGTCAGAAGATCTCCTGTTGATCTATTTTTACGAAAGCCATATTGGTGATCGCTAATAATGTTGAATCCTTCAAGATATTTTAGAAGATGCTGATTGATAGCCTTTTCCATGACTTTCGATATTATTGAAAGCAGTGCGATTGGCCGGTAGTTATTTGGCAAGGTCTTCTTGCCTTTTTTAGGTATCGGCTGGACTGTAGCGCATTTCCAGCAGGAAGGAAATATTCCCTTTCTGTAGGATAGGTTGAAAAGTCTACAGAAAACTGGTGTTAGTTCCCTCGCACAGATTTTAAGAACTATGGCAGGTATTCCGTCAGTTCCAGAAGCCTTTTTGGTGTCTAGCTTCATCAGAATACGCTTTATAATACGCTGTCTGAAAACAACATCGGGCATCCTTGACTGCACTATGGGAATAGTAGGTGGTGTTTTTCTTTGGAAATCGACAGTAGAATGTGAAGCAAAGAGTTCAGCCAACAAGTTCGCTTTCTCAACAGGTGTCGTTGCAATAGAATTATCTGGCCGTGTGAGTGGTGGTATGGTGGATTTGGTGAAATTTTGACTAACTGCCTTAGCGACCGACCAAAAGGACCTTGAATTGCCGGACAGGCGAGAAGTTTGTTTCTAATCCGTTGATTGTGTACCTCCTTGGTTTCGTCGATAATTTCTTTGCATCTGTTCCTGGCACGAACAAATGTGTTACGATTTATGATAGGATTTTCGCGCCATTGTCGGTATGCAAGATGTTTAGAAGCAACAGCTTCTTTGCATTTTCGGTCAAACCAAGGCTTGCCGTTGGAAGAGCATTTCTTCGTAAAAGGGATGTAAGCCTCCATACCGGCCAAAATAACAACGGAAACCTCCCTGCCGCAGTCAGATGGGTCGTCGGATCGAAAACAAACGTCCAACCAAGGGAAAGTTCGAAAATATTCCATGAGATCTTCCCATTTAGCAGACTTGTAGTGCCAAATCTTGTGCGGTTTAGGCGCCTCTCTGTCATTGATTGGTAGAATACTTGATGTCGAAAGTAGTTTATGGTCGGAAGAACCTAACGGCGGATTTACGCTGACTGTGTAAATCTCCGGATTGGTGGTTAAAAAGAGATCAAGAAGACTGGCAAACTCTCCGTCTCGATCAGGGATCCGTGTTGGTTCGTCAATAAGCTGAGTTAAGCCACAACTGATTGAAAATGATTCGGCTTCACGACCTTGTTTATCGGTAGTATTTGAATATTTAAGCCAGTTGATGTTGTGGACATTAAAGTCGCCCAGGATGGCAATTTCGGCATTTGGATAGTTAATTTGTAAATAATCGATGGTGTCTGCAAGGGAAGCGAAAAGTGTTCTAAAGTAAGTATCACTTGGTGGTCGATAGAGGATACAGATGAACCTTGTGGTTGGTTGAGTCGTTATTTTTAACCACATAACATCAAAGTTTGGGGGCTCCAGAGTCTCTTCTCGTTGGCAAGAGAGGTCGCTCCTGACATAAAGACAGATTCCAAAGTTACGCCTAAATCGGGAATAGAAGTCGTACCCAGGTTAAAGATAGTTTACTGTGCTGGTCGATGAACTGACCTTAGTTTCACAGAGAGCGAGTACATGAGGTTTATTTGATTGCAGGTGTTGGTGCACTGAATTTATGTTCGTGTTTAAACCTCGTATGTTGCAAAAATCCATTTTGAAATTCTGATCTCTGCATGTCGACGCCCCTGAACCAGCCCCCACCCGGAGATCCGAACGGGGGGCTATTTTACCTCCGGAATTTTTTGTATCCAGGTGCCTCATCATGCTATCTGGTCCCACAGTCCGGGACATCGGCACAGCCACGAAACGTTAGGCAACTTCACGCAGCCTAAGCCGATGCGATGGTATCACACCGGGCGATGCTGGTGGGATCTGGGCATCTACCATCTAGGTTGTTCTTTAAGTCGCCTCCTACGACAGGCAGAACATACCGGGGGAGATATTCTATCCCGCTCCCCCACGGGATATATATATATATATATATATATATATATATATATATATATATATATATATATATATATATAATGTAATACTTGCGCGCACCTTTCTTTGTATTATTTTTAAAAAATCGCTGTCCCGCGCCTTATCTCGAAAAGTACTTATCAAAAAATTTAGAAAAAATTCTGGAATATTCTCCACGGCGTGTAGATTGAACAAAAATTATCACGAGTGCATTACCTTTAATAATTTATCTGGTATATAAAAAAAAAAAAATTTCATGGTCATCAGTTTTCAGTAAAGATTGGAAACACACTTTGTTGAAAACTCATTTGGGATGTGTTTTGTGAAGTCACTGATCATTTTATACCTCCGTAACAAAATTTTTTATTTTAAAAGCAATCAACGTACGGAACACTAATTGCGCAACTTCAACTTGCACTTGACCGGTTTTTTTTTACTTTTACAGGTTCGTTGGTAATCATTTTCGTTTTAATGTAGTTTATTAGCAGACCTGTTTTTAGTGTTCCGTACGGAACACTTATAAGATCACTTCGGTGTCTGTCTGTGTGTCTGTCACACCCGATTTTCTCCGAAACTATTTGATATAGAAAGTTGAAATTTGGTAATAATATAGGAATTGATGGCCTCATCAGAGCTATGTAGTTCTGATAGTTAAATTTTGACTTAAGGGGTTAGTTTTGGGGGGTGAAATCGGAAGTGAAAAAAAAAATTTTTGACTAGGTCATCGAGTGTGGTGTCAAATGAAAGCTTGTGAAAACACGAGTTTTTTTCCTATTGAGTAGTTTATTCGTCTATAGTTGTACAAGTACTCTGTTTTGAAATCTCCACGTGACAATAAATATAAAACAATTGTTAGTGTTCCGTACGGAACACTTATGCGATCCCTTCAGCGTCCTTCTGTGTGGCTGCCTGCCTGTCTGTCTGTCACACCCGATTTTCTCCGAAACTCTTTGACATAGACAGTTAAAATTTGTCACAAATAGAGGAATTGATAGCTCAATCACAGCCGTGTAGTTTTAAAAGATAAATTTTGACTTAAGGGGTTAGTTCAGGTTAGTGAAAAAAAATTGCAAGGTTATAGAGTGAGATGTGAAATGAAAGCTTGTGAAAATACGTGTTCAAAAATACATATGATGTAATACTCGCGCAAACTGGAGTATTCTTCATAGGGTTTAGATTGAATGAAATTATCACGTGCAGTATATATAAAAAAAATATTTCAAGGTCATCTAGTGGGGTGTCAAATGAAAGCTTGTGAAAACAAAAATATGTATAATGCGCAAACTTTTCTTTATGTTATTTGAAAAAAAAAAAAATACCAAAAATCGCTGTCCCACCAAATCAAAAAAGTTTCGAAAATATTCTAGAATATTTTCCATAAGGTTTGAATGAAAATTAGCACGAGTGCATTACCTTTGATAACACTGGTCAACACAAGTCTTGTTTCCTTTATTTGTTTTCTGTTATTGGGTATTTCCATGGCCCTGACTATGAAAAAAATACTGGGAGATTGCTAACAGCTTTACCTTTTGAAATATACAGTTTTATTATTTTGCCAAAAAAATACAAAAAAATAATACATTATGTTAACAAAATTTCTATTGAACACTAGCAAATAATCTTTTATATGATTTCCTTGAATGAACGACTTTAGGTAGATCTCGTTGCAAACTCCAGCAGTAGTCTGCCATCATATGTGAGTCCCACCGCCCCTGATAACGCTCTTCCATTGTCCAAAGATCCTGATGAAATTTTTCACCCTGCTCCTCACTAAAATCACCCAGGTTTTGTGGAAATCGGTCTAAATGCAAGTGCAGGAAGTGGATTTTTATGCTTATGTTGCACCCTAGCTCTTGCAAGTTCGATAGCATGCGATCAATAAGCTCGACATGGTCGTCAGATTTCTTTTTGCCTAGGAAGCTACTCATAACCAAAACAAATGAATTCCAGGCTTTAGATTCGACTTCAGTCATTGATTTGACAAAATTAGAATCTTTCACGAGTTGGCTAATCTGTGGCCCATCAAAAATACCAGCTTTCAATTTTTCTGAACTTAATCCTGGAAACTTGCGTGAAAGAAAATTAAAACATTCGCCACTTTTGTCAAGCGCCTTCACAAACTGTTTCATTATGCCGAGTGTAATATGAAGTGGTGGAAGTATGATGTGGTCTCGGCTAACTAAAGGCACGTTTATAACATTTTTTGTACCAACTTTTAGCTCTTCCCGCACTGGCCAAACTTTTTGTGACCAATGGTGTTTGTCACGACTATCCCAGAGACACATGAAACAAGGGAACTTTGTGTACCCCCCTTGTTGACCTAAAAGAAAGTTAACCATTTTCAGATCAACACAAATGACCCATTTGTGGTCTTGATACTTAATTTTTTCCATAACCTTAGAAACATTTGTAGTCTGAATCAGAGTCTTCACTTGATGTATTTCGTTCGGGTTCACAGAGATTTGGATCATCAGAAGATTTAGATGTGCTGGGTTGTACCTCTTGTGATTTTAATTGAGGTCGTTGAGCAGAAAATAAGTTAGGATATGACCACTTACTTCGATTTCCAGGGTTAATTCCGTTTATTTTCACAACGCAGAAGTAGTAATCGTCATGATGGTTTCAAGGTTCTCGCCAAATCATGGGTGTTACGAACATTATTGCATCTCTTTTTCCACTGGACCATAACCGTAGACATACCACACATTTCTGGCATACAATATGAGGCTTGTCCTGATTACACAATTTTATTTTAAAGTATTGATGATACGCAGTTTTCACAAAGTCCGATATAGGTTTTCGATATTTTGCAAATATATATTCACCACAAATATAGCAAAAACAATCGGGATTAAGCACACAACATCTTATTGACGAAGCCATATCTAAAACAACAACAAAATATATTTTAGTGTCCAATAAAAAACGAAAATCTAAGTAAAAATGGTAAATGAAGGTAGTTAGCTATAACTCAAAAACAAAAGCTGTTAGAGAAAAATTGTTGCCATATTTAAAAAATACGCGTCAATTGAGAGATAGAAACAAAAAAAATCACAGGAAACAAGCAATTTCCTTTTTTTTGTTGACCAGTGTAATTTATCCGATATACAAAAACAAAGATCGGAGACAAACTTTGTTGAAAACTCATTTCGGTTATATTTTGTGACGTTACTGATCATTTTGTATCCGTACCACAAATTTTTACTTTAAAAACAATTACGGTACGGAACACTAATTGCGCAAGTCACACCTGATTTTCTCCGAAACTATTTGACATAGGAAGTTAAAATTTGCTACTACTATAGGAATTGATGGCCTCATCAGAGCCGTGTAGTTCTAAAAGTTAAATTTTGACTTAAGGGGTAAGTTTTGGGGGATGAAATCAGAAGTGAAAAAAATTTTTTTTTACTAGTCATCAAGTGGGGTGTCAAATAAAAGCTTGTCAAAACATGAGTTCAAAAATATATACAATGTAATACTTGCGCATACTTTTCATTGTATTATTTTTAAAAAATCGCGAAAATTCGCTGTCGAAAAGTACTGATCAAAAAATTTTGAAAAAATTCGGGAATATTCTCTTCAGGGTGTACATTAAACAAAAATTATCACGAGTGCATTATCTTTAATAATTTATCTGGTGTATAAAAAAAACAAAACTTTCAAGGCCATCAGTTTTTAGTAAAGATCGGAAAAAAAACTTTGTTTAAAACTCATTTATATCTCCGTAACAAAAATTTTTATTTTAAAAGCAATCAACATACGGAACACTAACCGGTTATTTTTTTCATACACTAATAAGTCCGTTAGATTTTATGTTTAAATCTTCTATATTGATTAGAATTAGCATGATATAAATTTCAATGTTCTTTTTTTTTTTCAGATAATTAAACAGTATTGCAACGAAACTGCTTATACACAGTATAACTCCGTACTAGATGAAAGTCAACTAGAAATATTATGGTCTTCTATCGTTTCGATTTTCCTAGTTGGAGGCACTATAGGATCCCTAAGCGGCTCATATATAGCAAACATAATTGGAAGGAAAGGGGGTTTAGCTGTTTCTTCAGTATTAGGCATCCTAGCTGGCATTATGTTGTGGGGTGCTAAATATGCTAACTCAATTGGACTGCTGTTTATTGGCAGAATGTTTGGCGGTCTTTCTGCAGGTGAAACTATTTATTTTATTACATAATTTGATTTTATGATAATAATGCACAATTTCTTTAAAAACATTAACACGAACAATTTTCAGTAGAAATAATTATTACAATAAAAGATAATCTTTTAATGTAATGACAGACTAATATTGTCAAATTTCCACTTTATTTAGTTTCACTGAAACTGTATGACGCGTTTCGCTATACTATAGCTTCTTCTGATATAAAATTTTGTATCAGAAGAAGCTATAGTATAGCGAAACGCGTCATACAGTTTCAGTGAAACTAAATAAAGTGGAAATTTGACAATATTAGTCTTCCATTACATTCGTTATGAATTTTCATCAAGTAACAGCCACAACAATTCAAAATAATCTTTTATATCAATCATCAGTAATAATCTATGTATAATAATGTTAAGAACGTAAATGCAAGGTAAAATGAATACAAGTAATTTTTAAACACAATTTTTGATTAATATTTTTTAAACAAAATGTAAATTTTGTCCATAATACATAGATTAATTTTATTAAAGTTTTATGTTCCAACGATGAGGAAGATCATCCAAAAGTTACTGATAAGACACTCAATAGTCAATCTTTTATTTCACATACTGGTGGAATGCCAACTGGTTTTAGAGTAAGAATAATTATATTGAAAGTTTCTTTTTTCTAAGTTCAGGTTTTTTTTTTCGAAATAATTTTAATAACTGACACGGTGCTAAACTAATTTTTACTGTTCCATACAGAACATTTATGGGATCACTTTGGTGTCCGTCCGTCTGTTTGATAGAAAGTTGAAATTTGTCACAAATATAGAAATTGATGACCCAGTTAGAGCCGTATAGTTTTGAAAATTAAATTTCGACTTAAGGGGTCAGTTTTGGGGGGTGAAATCACAAGTAAAAAAAAAAATCAAGGCCATCGAGTGGGGTGTCAAATGAAAGCTTGTGAAAACACGAGTTTAAAAATATATATAATGTACTACTCGCGCAAACTTTTCTTTTTAGTGTTCCGTACGGAACACTTATAAGATAACTTCGGTGTCTGTCTGTCTGTCCGTCTGTCACACCCGATTTTCTCCGAAACTATTTGTCATAGAAAGTTGAAATTTGGTAATAATATAGGAACTGATGGCCTCATCAGAGCCATGTAGTTTTGAAAGTTAAATTTTGATTTAAGGGGTTAGTTTTGGGGGGTGAAATCGGAAGTGAAAAAAAAAATTAGTTAATCGAGTGTGGTGTCAAATGAAAGCTTGTGAAAACACGAATAAAAAAATATATATATAATGTAATACTTGCGCGCACTTTTCTTTGTATTATTTTTAAAAAATCGCGAAAAATCGCTGTCCACCCGCCTTATCTCGAAAAGTACTTATCAAAAAATTTTGAAAAAATTCTGGAATATTCTCCACGGGGTGTAGATTGAACGAAAATTATCATGAGTGCATTACCTTTAATAATTTATCTGGTATATAAAAAAAACAAAAATTTCAAGGTCATCAGATTTCAGTAAAGATTGGAAACAAACTTTGTTGAAAACTCATTTGGGGTGTGTTTTGTAAAGTCACTGGTCATTTTATACCTCTGTAACAAAATTTTTTATTTGAAAAGCAATCAACGTACGGAACACTAATTGCGCAAGTTCAACTTGCACTTAACCGGTTTTTTTTTGTTTAAATTGTCACTTGAAAATTCTGGAATATGCTCCAAGAGGTGTAAATTGAATTAAAATTATTACGAGTGCATTACCATTAGCAAATCTTGTTGAAAACTCATTTGGGGTGTGATCATTTTATACTTCCGATACAAAATTTTTTATTTGAAAAGCAATCAACGTACGGAACACTAATTGCGCAAGTTCAACTTGCACTTGACCGGTTATTTTTTCTAGAATTAAAGTGATTACTTCAAGATTTAAGGATGTTTGTCAATTGTACCAAAAAATGTTTAAAGTAGAAGTATTAAGTCAGATTTAACCAAACCTATTTTTAATTAGTGTCAAAAACCACTCAAATTAGGTTTGAGAAACCTGTAAAGACCGTCAGAAACGTTAGCTTTCTGTTCAAAGAATAACCGGTCAAGTGCAAGTCGAACTTGGGCAATTAGTGTTCTGTGCGTTGATTGCTTTTAAAATAAAAATTTGTGTTACGGCGGTATAAAATGATCAGTGACTACACAAAACACACCCCAAATGAGTTTTCAACAAGATTTGCTAATGGTAATGCACTCGTAATAATTTTAATTCAATTTACACCTCTTGGAGCATATTCCAGAATTTTCAAGTGACAATTTAAACAAAAAAAAACCGGTTAAGTGCAAGTTGAACTTGCGCAATTAGTGTTCCGTACGTTGATTGCTTTTCAAATAAAAAATTTTGTTACAGAGGTATAAAATGACCAGTGAGTTTACAAAACACACCCCAAATGAGTTTTCAACAAAGTTTGTTTCCAATCTTTACTGAAATCTGATGACCTTGAAATTTTTGTTTTTTTTTATATACCAGATAAATTATTAAAGGTAATGCACTCATGATAATTTTCGTTCAATCTACACCCCGTGGAGAATATTCCAGAATTTTTTCAAAATTTTTTGATAAGTACTTTTCGAGATAAGGCGGGTGGACAGCGATTTTTCGCGATTTTTTAAAAATAATACAAAGAAAAGTGCGCGCAAGTATTACATTATATATATATTTTTTACTCGTGTTTTCACAAGCTTTCATTTGACACCACACTCGATTAACTAATTTTTTTTTTCACTTCCGATTTCACCCCCCAAAACTAACCCCTTAAATCAAAATTTAACTTTCAAAACTACATGGCTCTGATGAGGTCATCAGTTCCTATATTATTACCAAATTTCAACTTTCTATGACAAATAGTTTCGGAGAAAATCGGGTGTGACAGACGGACAGACAGACAGACACCGAAGTGATCTTATAAGTGTTCCGTGCGGAACACTAAAAAGAAAAGTTTGCGCGAGTATTACATTATATATATTTTTAAACTCGTGTTTTCACAAGCTTTCATTTGACACCCCACTCGATGGCCTTGATTTTTTTTTACTTGTGATTTCACCCCCCAAAACTGACCCCTTAAGTCGAAATTTAATTTTCAAAACTATACGGCTCTAACTGGGCCATCAATTCCTATATTTGTGACAAATTTCAACTTTCTATCAAACAGACGGACGGACACCAAAGTGATCCCATAAATGTTCTGTATGGAACAGTAAAAATTAGTTTAGCACCGTGTCAGTTATTAAAATTATTTCGAAAAAAAAAACCTGAACTTAGAAAAAAGAAACTTTCAATATAATTATTCTTACTCTAAAACCAGTTGGCATTCCACCAGTATATGAAATAAAAGACTGACTATTAAGTGTCTTATCAGTAACGTTTGGATGATCCCCCCCCAAACTAACCCCTTAAGTCAAAATTTAACTCTCAAAACTGATGAGGTCATCAATTCCTATCTTATTACCAAATTTCACCTTTCTATGTCAAATAGTTTCGGAGAAAATCAGATGTGACAGACAGACAGACAGACACCGAAGTGATCTTATAAGTGTTCCGTACGGAACACTAAAAATAGAGAATAAAAGAATTTAATTGGTCTATATTTTTAGGCCACTAGCGGCCGAACTATTGAATTTTGATCATTGTGCATCAGTACTTATTTTAGAACTACATGTTTGCATTTTTTAAATTTTGCTAATCTAAGTAAAAATATGAATTATAATTAACGATAATGTAATTAAGTAAGCCTTAGTAAGTTTTGTGTTTTGGTATTTCAGGTTTAATAACGACTGTAATGCCGATGTACTTAATGGAACTGGCACCTCCGCGACTGAAAGGAGCGACAGGCGCTCTTTGTCCACTTGGAGTGACATTAGGGATTCTAATAGGTCAAATTTTGTCCATGTATAAAATACTAGGTAAGCATATTGTATGGTAATGGCTTATAAACGGTTCTTTTTTTAATGTATTATTAAAATACTCATAAGCTTAGGACTAAGCCTAGACCAGGGGTCAGCAACCTTTTAACTAAGGGGTGCCAGTTTTCATCCATACAACATTTTGCGTGCCGACATAGGTACTTACTACAACTAAAATTAACAAAAATTATTTTAAATTAACTTAAAATATTGCTTTTAGAAGGTTTAATTACAAACGAATTTTTACATTTAACAAATAATTTTTTATACTAGTCGTAGGACCTAGTGTGAACCCTGTGCTTGAAGTTCTTTAGAGAGTTTTCTTATATCCGGTTCATGTCTGGTTATTTTCAGTGTCACACATGCTTCCGAGTTGTCTGTTGTCGGCCTGCTTCGGTACGGGTTTAAAATCACTCTCAAACGGGAAAAAAGTTGTTCACAGATATAGGATGATCCGAAAGCATGGCAAACGCTACTTTCTTAAGACAAATAAATTTCTCTGGTAAACTCATCCAACAACTGAGTATCTCGTTTGAATGGTTCTGGCAGTCACCTTCTAATACCCTTCTTAATTCTACAAATTTCGTGTTCCATAACTCGAAGCTTTTAAATTCAATATATTAAAGATTAAAATCATTAATGTCCATCCATGAGAAAAGAGATATGTTAAAGCAACTGCTGAAAAAATCCATTAAATCTGGTTTGATTAAAAAAGCGAACATAGGACCATGTTTATCAAAATCCTGACCCCTCTCGATAAACTCCTCTTTTAAATTAGTCATATATTTAAGAATTTCGTCTATTAGTGCACCATCGTCGACACTGAATATATAAGTTTTTAAATTTGGAACATATGTGTTTGTAGTAATATCGCTGATAAATAAATCTATTTTTAATTTGAATGATTTCCAGGATTCGTATAAATCCAGAACTTGCCTGAACCTTGTAACTTTAAGTTGAGTTCACTGAGATGGTTTGTAATATCAGTATGAAACATTAACATACAGATCAAGTTCTTATCTTCTAGTTCAGGATAAGCATCCACTTGATTTTTTTCTAACAAGAACGATTTAATTTCGCCCAGACATTGCACAAATCTAGAGAGCACTTTACCACGGTTGAACCAGCACACGTTATTGTGCAATGGTATATCTGAATATGCACTTTCTAATTCCTGCAGAAACGCCTTAAATTGTCTATGGATCAGTGAAGAACGACCGACAATGTAGTTAACTATTTTAACCACCCTATCCATCACGGATTTTATACTTCCAGCTGAGATTTTAGCGCAAACTCTCTTGGTGAATTATGCAATGAAAATTCAAAACTGATACACCCATGCGTTCAATAAGAAGGGAAACAAATCCTTTATGTCTCCCAATCATAGCAGGAGCACCATCTGTCGTTATGCAAAAAATTTTATTTAAATAAATGTTCCGCTTTTCAATGTTTAATCCTCTCCTCTTGTAGTTCCCTGCAATGGGAGCAGACAAATCAGCTCTTCATACACACTGCCATCATTGAAGTATCGCGCAACGATTGCCAGACGGGCAATGTCATTAATATCGACACTTTCATCCAATGCTACACTAAATACAAAACTCCGTTTAATAGCGTCTCTCTGCTGTTTTTGGACATTTTGCGTCATTTCGGTAATTCGTCTCTCCATGGTCCGCGCTGATGCCGGTATATTCCTAATCCTGGCCAATATTGAATCCTTTTTTGCTGTACAAAACCGTAATCTGTTGTCCATGAAGTTTGAAATGATCGAACGTCTACCTTCTGTTTCTTCACGGCCATAACGCAACGTAATTTTAATTTTTAAACTTTTCGACGACTATTGACTGGAACGGATGTTACTTCTATACTAAATGATCTAAACGTGTAGGCGCTTGTTATATATAGAAAAATAATGCCCATTGCAATCAAAGGGCCGCCTAGGTGTTAAATCTAACAAAAACTAAAGTTCGGCAATATAAAAAGAGTTGCGGCGCGCGTCGGAACGATTGAAGTCAAGTCAAACAAAAACCGCCTTATAGCGGCTCTTTTGATTTGAACTGAGGACGTTTATTTGTGTTTTTGCCTAGGCTTATATTTTGAGGTTTGTCGTCTTTAATACTTGCCGAAATTAAAGCCAAACCAATGCATTCAGTAAAATTATAAATTACAATTACAATACAATCATTAATATATATATACCTAAACCTAGTACTTTTTCTAATATTTCAATTTTTCTTAAAAAATACTAGTCACTAGACTTTATAGGAAAATATATTATAGTGGGTTAATGGGATAGGGTAGGGACTTAGAGGGGTTGCTTCATATATATATATATATATATATATATATATATATATATATATATATATATATATATATATATATAGTGTTGTATGTCCTTTTCAGGGTTCTTGAACGGTAGAAATGTGAAAATTAACACTTTGAACTACACAAGATGGGAGAATCTTGTGTAGTTTCAATAGCATTATGAGAATGGGCAAAGGGATGAAGAAGGGAGGTAAAAGAATGATTTCGCATTGTATCTTTTTCGGCTTTCAGTAGTAGGAATCGAAACATTGTATTTCCATTGTTTCCCATTTTAACAGAAATAGTATATAGAAGGGATTAAAATCTTATTACAGAGTAAGCTGGTTGAGTATATCACAAGTTTTAGAAATACAAACCTACTTATTGCACAAGTAAATTATTCGGTTTAGTTTCTTTGCCGACCGGAAGTCTTGTACACGTGACAAAATTACTTTCCTAAATTTAGCTTTTCTTCACGTCCTAGGGTTTTTAGATCACGAAAACATATTTTTGGTCTATCTATTTGATTATCGGCCTTTCAATTTGTCAATCTGTAGGCACGATAACTCTCGAACAAGATGATAGTATAGATAAAACCTATAGTTCTTAATTTATATTGTTTCATGAGAAGAGCGTGAAAGAGGTGAAAATTTCGTCGCGCTAATGCGTCACATCCGTATGAGGTTCAGCTTGTTACTCTTCATACAGGACTTTGCAAGCAGTCTTTTATATGGAGAACATTATCCCTTTGGAATAATTTGCCCAGGACTGTGTTTCGCACCGAGTACAATTTACAGCCATTCAAGAACAACGTGAATCACTTTTTCCTCACATATGTCGCTCCTGTAGCGCTTTAGGACCTTCCCTGCAGCATGTGTGCTAGACCCATAAAAAAAATTACTTATCCTTTACTTGAAAATGTTAAATTAAGTCTTATTTTAGAACTACTAATGCAAGGAAAGTACCGGGTAAATTACAACCAATCGTTTTACTTTCCTTGTTAAAGGAAAGTTTTTTTTTTCATTTAATGTTTGGACAAGATCCATTGAGTCGTTTTTATGCGATGCGAAAACAGGCAAAAAGTCTCCAAAAGACCGTTTTCGAAAAATTTAGTCAATGTACAGACACAGCAGCAGCACAGGATTCATAATATTTACAGATTTTGTATTTACTCAATGAAGTTCTTGGTTTTTGTTTAGTAAAATACTTAATCAAATTAAATATAGAATGTGCTTTATTTAAATATAGGTTTCAATATTTCTATGTGATTTTAGGTAATGAAACTAACTGGCCTCACTGTTTGGCCGTATCTGCCATACTACAAGCTCTTTGTGCCTTAATAATTCCCGTGCTTCCAGAGAGTCCTAAATATTTATTTGTGATTAAAAAACAGCCTCACTTGGCCTTAAAAGGTAAGTGAGTATATTCATTCGTTGATATTTTAACAAGAAAAGAATGCCAAATTTGGCATTTGCATGCATCAACATTAAATATATATATATATATATATATATATATATATATATATATATATATATATATATATATATATATATATATATATATATATATATATATATATATATATATATATATATATATATATATATATATATATACAGTCCCTGGCCAAATTATTAGACGCACTGCAAGATTTCATGTAAAATATTAATTACCGAGTGATATTGTACCGTTTTATTATTTTAAATTGATTTGTTTTTTATTTTTATATTATCCAATCAATTGCCTATTTATTTGACATAAATAAAACAGCATTAATTTAGAAAAGCATAAGTTTATTAAGCTTTAAAGAAAAGTGAAATTAATGTTAGTAAAAGTCAATATTTAGTTGAGTCACCTTTAGCCGCTATCAAAGCTTTAATTCTGCGCGGCATGCTATCAATGCAAGATTGTACTGTCTCCTGCATTTGAGGATGATGATTCCACACATGAATAATCTTTTCTAGGAGCTGGGTTTTGTTGGTAATCACATCTTTAGCCACTTCTCTTTTCATCAGCTCCCACACATTTTCAATGGGGTTCATATCAGGGCTATTACCCGGCCAATCCAACAGAGGGATATTTTTTTCGGCCAAAAAAGCTTTAACAGACCGAGCAGTGTGGCAGGAAGCTCCATCTTGCATGAAAGTGAATGGTTCCCCATTTGGAAACCATTCTCTGAGCTGCGGAATCAACCGATTTTGTAATACTTCTTTGTACTGATCTTGCCTCATTATTCCTTTGACGACGTACAGACGTCCAGTGCCCTTGCCGCTGATGACTGACCAAATCATCACTTTGGTGGGATGTTTAACCGTCGGGACGACACAATCAGGATGAAACTTTTCTCCATGACGACGACGCACATACTGAGCTTTATTCTGCAAAATTTCGAATGTGCTTTCGTCACTGAAGCATACCTGTCAAAAATAGGAAAAATATATAAACTTCCATGTTTATTTGCTTTATTTAACTGAAAATGATAATAACGTATCAATTATTGATTAAATTGCTGTATCTTACCGATCTCCAGAAGTCCACATCTTTGTCTTGCCATTGTTTGGCCCACTTCAGGCGCTTTGCTTTCATTGCAGTTGTTAACTTGGGCTTCCTGGCGGGGCGACAGGCCTTAAAATCTAATTCTTTCAATTTTCTTCGAACAGTGCGCTCAGAAGCATTTACGCTAGCATCCTGGAGTTGTGATTTTATTACCTTTGTGGTAGCAAATCTGTTTTCTACACAAATTTTCTTCAAAACATCTCTCTGACCGTGGAGTGAAAATTGGTTTTTCTACCGCATCTTTTCTTTCTTTTCGGGCTTAATTCCTTCCGTGACTCAATTTTCTTTTTTATGCGTCGTACACTAGCTTCAGAATCCTCCAATCTTCGTGATATTTCTCGGTTTGTAAATGTTTTCGCAATCACAACGGCCTTCACTTCAGCTTTTTTACGTGGTGAAAGATCGCCTTTTCTACTCATAATGAAAATAGTCCAATTACTTTTTTAAAACACTTCATACAAAATAAACTAATAACTGAGTAGTATAAAACTGTTAAACAAACAATCACAGTCCATAAAGCCACAGAAACACGTCCATACCTGACTCGATTCCGATCGCGACTGATACAGGTTTGTACTTCTTTACGTTCATGTATCACTTTGTCAACACAGTGTTGCCATATGTTAAAAATAAATACAAATATGTAGTCTACAACAATTCTTTTAAATAAAAATCAATAATATTGTAGTTTAAATATACCATTATTGCATAAAAACTCTTAAGAAACATAAAATTACTAAAAAAAAATACAGGGCGTCTAATAATTTGGCCAGGGACTGTATATATATATATACAGTGAAGTTTGCTTATCTGCTTATAACGAACCCGTTTATACCGAATTTCTGGTTAAAACGAACTATCTTATAATGCACAAAAAAACTTTTTGTGCATTATAAGATATTTTTTATTGGTTATAACAAACCCGGTTATAACGAACTTCCGGATAAAGTGAACCAAATTTAAATGTTTTGTGTCCGTTTATAAAGAACTTGCCACTCGCTGTACTCGATGTCGCGCGACTTGATCTAGGCAATTAGTTCGAGCAGTATTATTTTCAATTCACTTGTTGTGTTATGTGGCTCTAATGCATATTTGATCAAAGTAGCAAAGTGGATGTTTAAGTTTTTAAATTAAAATGAGTCCACGAAAACGTTTACTTTAAAAGACAAACACGATATTATAAGGAAAATGGAAAATGGAGTTAAACAAAGTGATGTTTGCAAACAGTTAAATTCAACTACCATAAATCTACGGTTTCTACAATATGGAAGAAGAGGTAAGATATCTTATCAATATATGATAAAAGAAACTTCAGTTGTAAAAAAGTAAAAAAATCTACACTTGACCAAGTTGATAAAGGACTCCTTAAATGGTCAAAAACGACATGAACATGTTTCTATTATCGGCTATACTTTACAAGAGAAAGCTAGTGAATTGGGAAGGAAAATAGAGAACACCGAGTTTAACTGTTTTAGAAGTTGGATTGAACGATTTAAAAAGCGACATAATATTAGTGGGGGTAAGATAGTAGGAGAAACTGCAGGAATGGATATGATTGTTGTTGATCAGTGGTTGAGCAATGTATGGTCGGAAATTCGAGAAAGTTATGAATATGTGGACATTTTTAATGCGAATGAAACGGGTCTGTTTTCCAAGATGACGCTTGATGAAGTTTGTCGGAGAGAATTGTGCTGGTGGAAAATTATCAAAAGTAATGATTACTGTGTTGGTAACTGCAAATATGTCTGGAACAGAGAAAAGAAAATTGCTGGGGATAGGAAAGTCCGCCAATCCCAGGTGTTTTAAAAACAAAGATTTACCAGTAAAGTACAAATCAAACAGTAAAGCCTGGATGACATCAAAAATTTTTAAAAACGAACTGATCGAATGAGACAAAGAATTAAAATTCACAAACAGAAAAATATTACTTTTGATGTACAACTATCCAGCGCACCCTGAAGTTTATCTACAGTAAATAAAATTGGTTTTTATGCCTCCAAACACAAGTGCAAAGCTCTAGCCTATGGCTCAAGGTGTGATACATTCTTTAAAATGACATTATAGAAAGATTTTACTAATGAAAATGTTAGAGATGATCTATAAAGGTAACATTTTTACTGTAACTCTCTTGGACGCTATAAACCTTATCCATATGGCTTGGCAAAGAGTTAGTAGAGAAGCCATTGCAAATTGCTTTAAGCATGGCGGATTTTTAAGGAAGGAATGTAGATATGACTCAGATGATGAGTTACCTTTGACTCAGTGGATTGAAAAGCATGAAGAAGATGGTACTGATTGTCTAGAATTTGTTTACGATGTTGACATTCAACAAAGTACAGTGGAAATCGAGATTAAAAAGATGTTTGATCACTTGGTGATAATGAATTAATGAGGAGAGAAATATTAACTGACGATTAAATTGTGACATCAGTAACTTCTGGAAAGATTTTAAGCGATAATGACGACAAAGACGAGCTTGAAAAAGGAGATAATATTTATGTTTCATCCATTTCAAAAATGACTAAGAAAATGACTGAAACTCACAATTTTTGGGAATCTGGTGAAGTTCCTGAACATATATGAAGTAGTTTTGGTGACCTTGACAGTTATATAAACACCAATTCTTTTTCAAGTAAAATTATGCATACGAAAATTACTGATTTTATTGTATAAATTACGTATTTTAATGTTTTTGTCTATACTCGTGTATGTACTAACAATAATAACTTTAGTGTGACTTGTTTTATTTTCCTTTGAACGTTTTCGTTTAATTTAATAATCGTATATGTACCAACATACAGTCCCTGGCCAAATTATTAGACGCACTGTATTTTTTTTAGTAATTTTATGTTTCTTAAGAGTTTTTATGCAATAATGGTATATTTAAACTACAATATTATTGATTTTTATTTAAAAGAATTGTTGTAGACTACATATTTGTATTTATTTTTAACATATGGCAACACTGTGTTGACAAAGTGATACATGAACGTAAACAAGTACAAACCTGTATCAGTCGCGATCGGAATCGAGTCAGGTACGGACGTGTTTCTGTGGCTTTATGGACTGTGATTGTTTGTTTAACAGTTTTATACTACTCAGTTATTAGTTTATTTTGTATGCAGTGTTTTAAAAAAGTAATTGGACTATTTTCATTATGGGTAGAAAAGGCGATCTTTCACCACGTAAAAAAGCTGAAGTGAAAGCCCTTGTGATTGCGAAAACATTTACAAACCGAGAAATATCACGAAGATTGGAGGTTTCTGAAGCTAGTGTACGACGCATAAAAAAGAAAATTGAGTCAGGGAAGGAATTCAGCCCGAAAAGAAAGAAAAGATGCGGTAGAAAACCAATTTTCACTCCACGGTCAGAGAGATGTTTGAAGAAAATTTGTGTTGAAAACAGATTTGCTACCACAAAGGTAATAAAATCACAACTCCAGGATGCTAGCGTAAATGCTTCTGAGCGCACTGTTCGAAGAAAATTGAAAGAATTAGATTTTAAGGCCTGTCGCCCCGCCAGGAAGCCCAAGTTAACAGCTGCAATGAAAGCCAAGCGCCTGAAGTGGGCCAAACAATGGCAAGACAAAGATGTGGACTTCTGGAGATCGGTAAGATACAGCAATTTAATCAATAATTGATACATTATTATCATTTTCAGTTAAATAAAGCAAATAAACATGGAAGTTTATATATTTTTCCTATTTTTGACAGGTCTGCTTCAGTGACGAAAGCACATTCGAAATTTTGCAGAATAAAGCTCAGTATGTGCGTCGTCATCATGGAGAAAAGTTTCATCCTGATTGTGTCGTCCCGACGTTTTAAACATCCCACCAAAGTGATGATTTGGTCAGTTATCAGCGGCAAGGGCACTGGACGTCTGTACGTCGTCAAAGGAATAATGAGGCAAGATCAGTACAAAGAAGTATTACAAAATCGGTTGATTCCGCAGCTCAGAGAATGGTTTCCAAATGGGGAACCATTAACTTTCATGCAAGATGGAGCTCCCTGCCACACTGCTCGGTCTGTTAAAGCTTTTTTGGCAGAAAAAAATATCCCTCTGTTGGATTGGCTCTGATATGAACCCCATTGAAAATGTGTGAGAGCTGATGAAAAGAGAAGTGGCTAAAGATGTGATTACCAACAAAACCCAGCTCCTAGAAAAGATTATTCGTGTGTGGAATCATCATCCTCAAATGCAGGAGACAGTACAATCTTGCATTGATAGCATGCCGCGCAGAATTAAAGCTTTGATAGCGGCTAAAGGTGGCTCAACTAAATATTGACTTTTACTAACATTAATTTCACTTTTCTTTAAAACTTAATAAACTTATGCTTTTCTAAATTAATGCTGTTTTATTTATGTCAAATAAATAGGTAATTGATTGGATAATATAAAAATAAAAAACAAATCAATTTAAAATAATAAAACGGTACAATATCACTCGGTAATTAATATTTTACATGAAATTTTGCAGTGCGTCTAATAATTTGGCTAGGGACTGTATATACATAATAATAACTTTAGTGTGACTTTTTTGATTTTCCTTTGAACGTTTTCTTTTAATTTAATAATTATTATTCATTTTTCTAAGCATTAGCGCCTAATTTAAATAAAAAAGTAATGAAATTAGATTTTGTTTACTGTTTGTAACGAATTTCGGATGTAGCGAACCATTTTTAATGATTTTTTGGAGTTCGTTATAAACAGATTTCAGTGTGTATATATATATATATATATATATATATATATATATATATATATATATATATATATATATATATATATATATATATATAATTTAATACTTTATGCAATAGTCCAGTCAAAATACGATTTTGAGGTGAAATCGTCGGATACTGCTACTTTTTTTTTAAATACTCGACGCGACGAGTACATTAACGAAAAAATATTGCTAACGCCGAAAAATTGCGGCAACACTCTTAAAAATGGGACAATTGGCCCGTTTTTGGATTTTTAGCTTATTTTTGCAATTTTATCATAAAAAAAAACGAAAAATTTAAGGGGCTATGGATGTCACTTGAACCTTCTGATCGGGAGAAATGAGCCGTTTTTGTCGTTTTTTCTCTTGTCATTTTTTATGATAAAATAGGTGTACTTGCAAACTGTCCGCTACTTTTTTTTAGTTAACTCTGCAGATATGTTCTATGGACATTACTTTAACATAATTGATCCAAATATTTTTTTACATATTAGATATATTTTTGCTCATAATATTGATAAATTTTATCGATTCACGTTTTTTTCTTCTGACGAATTTTGTAACAACTTTTTTTTAGTATACTATTACCTTACCTAAAATGTCAGAAAATGTTCCTTGGTCCCTAAACTTTCATTTGAGGTACTTAAGAACTCATTTTAACAATTTAGGCCCAAATTTTAGTTCTTTAATTTGTTTAATTCAAATTTACGATTTCTTATTTAATTATTTTTTCTTGAGTTTTATAATATTTTTAGTAACCAAAGTTATTTTTAATTATTATACACGTTACTGTACATGTTGAGTGGCTGAGGAAGTCATTTGGTCCATTTAGACTGAAAAAACTGATCATTTTACTTTCAATTTTATGCTTTTTCTGTTTCAAATTTATAGTTATTTTTAAACAATTAATTTTTGTTTATTATATTTGCCGTAACGAAGATCATTTTTATTACTTATAAAATTATTACCATATGTCTTACAAGGAGAGGCCAGAGCATTTCGTTGGATGAAACTTGGCGGTTTCACCGATATATTAAGAACCTCATTTTATGTTTTATCTCATAGGGTTTTTTTTTTAAAGAAAATTAATTTTATTAGCTTCATAATGTTCCGAATAGTAATATTTCTACTCAGTATATATCACCACTACACCAAACACTTTATTTTTGCACTCGAAGCGCGTTTCGCTAACCATGTGAGCTTCATCAGGAGCGATAATTGACTTGTCGATCATCGCTCAGTAGTGTCATTGTGCCAAAGTTTCCCCATTCCCAACATAGTAATATTTCTGTTAAATAAAAAATATATTGCTACAACAATTTAAATATAATTTATTATTTTATTTAACTAGTTAAACTTGTACTTTATAATGTTTAATAATTTAATGGTTATATATAAAATTATCAAAATACAAAAGTTTATTATTGGTTAATTTATTTTTTATTTGTATAAAAATCGTATTAAATAATATTACATAAAAAAAACCGGTCAAGTGCAAGTTGAACTTGCACAATTAATGTTCCGTACGTTGATTGTTTTTAAAATAAAAAATTTTGTTAGGGTGGTATAAAATGATCAGTGACTTCACAAAACACGCCCCAAATGAGTTTTCAACAAAGTTTGTTTCCAATCTTTACTGAAAACTGGTGACCTTGAAATTTTGTTTTTTTTTTTGTATATACCAAATAAATTATTAAAGATAATGCACTCGTGATAATTTTCGTTCAATCTATACCCCGTGGAGAATATTCCAGAGTTTTTTCAAAATTTTTTGATCAGTACTTTTCGAGATAATGTAGGGGACAGCGATTGTTTAAAAGTAATACGAAGAAAAGTGTGCGCAAGTATTACATTATATATATATATATATATATATATATATATATATATATATATATATATATATATATATATATATATATATATATATATATTTTACTCGTGTTTTCACAAGCTTTCATTTGACACCACACTCGATGACCTAGTAAAAAAAATTTTTTTTCACTTCCGATTTCACCCCTCAAAACGAACCCCTTAAGTCAAAATTTATGTTACGGTGGTATAAAATGATCAGTTACTTCACAAAACACACCCCAAATGAGTTTTCAACAAAGTTTGTTTCCAATCATTACTGAAATCTGATGACCTTGAAATTTTTGTTTTTTTTTATTTACCATATAAATTATTAAAGGAAATGCACTCGTGATAATTTTCGTTCAATCTACACCCCGTGGAAAATATTCCAGAATTTTTTCGAAATTTTTTGATAAGTAGTTTTCGAGATAAGGCCCGGGACAGCGATTTTTTCGCGAATTTTAAAAAAATAATACAAAGAAAAGGACGCGCAAGTATAATATTATATATATATTTTTTACTCGTGTTTTCACAAGCTTTTATTTGACACCACACTCGATGACCTAGTAAAAAAAATTTTTTTTCTCTTCCGACTTGACCCCCGAAAACTAACCCCTTAAGTCAAAATTTAATTCTCAAAACTACATGGCTCTGATGAGGCCATCAATTCTTATATTATTACCAAATTTCACCTTTCTATGTCAAATAGTTTCGGAGAAAATCGGGTGTGACAGACAGACAGACACCGAAGTGATCTTATAAGTGTTCCGTACGGAACACTAAAAATATATGACGTACAGCCTAAATGGACCAAATGACTTCTTCAGCCACTCAACATGTACAATAACCTATATATAAATAATCAAAAATAACTTTGGTAACTGAAAATATTATAGAACTCAAGAAATGATGATTTTTTAAAAAGAAATCGTAAATTTGCATTAAAAAAATTAAATTTGAGAAAAAATGGCCAATTTCTCGGGTTTAAATTGTGTAAATGAGTTCTTAAGTACCTCAAATGAAAGTTCAGAGACTAAGGAACATTTCCTGCTAGGTAAGGTAGTAGTATACTGAAAAAAGTTGTAAAAAAAAAATTGTCAGAGGAAAAAAACGTGAATCGGTAAAATTTATCAATATTATGAGAAGTAAAAAATATAACTAATATGTAAAAAATGGTTAAAATTATGTTTGAATCAATTAAGATAATGTCCATGGAATATTTTCAGAGTTAAATTAGCTTACAGTTTGCTATTTAATCATAAAAAATGACAAAAGAAAAAAAACGACAAAAACGGACAATTTCTCTCGACCAGAAAGTTCACATGCATCCTTAGCCCCTTAAATTTTTAGCAGTCACAATATGTTTTCCTTAATGTACTCTTCCAGACGAGTATTTAAAAAAAAAGTAGAAGTATCCGACGATTTCTGTTGGTCTGTTTTGGTCGTATTCCTACTGAACTATAAGTAATGTAACAATAATATATTATTGGTACGTGATCTAACAGTTTAATCAGCTCGGCTACACCGGTTAGATCCTTCTTTTTCAAGGTCTAAGAAATTAAATGTTAAAAAAGAATTGGATAAAATAGTTTCGTTTGCAACTTCTATTATTGCCAATTTTTCATTAAATCCCTTATTAAAAAAATTCAGGTATTTTTATTTATTATTATTATTTTTGTCATTTAACACACTTCTTCAATTAGTTATAAAGCTAAACTCGTCGGTCCTCGACAAGAGTAGATGCTTATATTCTTCTTCTTCTGGAAGTATCATATCAGATATGGACGTAGGCAACCCCCTCGCCTTTTTCTTTTTTAAGTGTTCTACAGACAAAGGGGACCTACAGTTCCGAACGGCCAAAGTGAGAAGGCTTTACTAAGCACGACACTACGGGTGGCTTGCCACTGACTTCTCGAGAGAGGTGACCGCCACTATGTATTGTTTTTTTTAATCTATCCAAACCTTTCTGCTTTAGTTTTTGCCCCCCTTGGCGCAAAAGTAATTGAGGACTTCGGGAAAATATATTAATAATAATTTTCTCGCCGTTGTCCCCCACTTTTCCTCTGAACCATGTTTTGGTAGATCATCAATATTTTTTCACTGAGACTATCGATTCACCCACTTGCTGAATATTTAGCAGCCGCTGTAGGCGTCATTTTTTTGAGTATACAGGGTACTCAAAAAAGTGTTTTATATTATATATGTTTCTTTAAATGGAACATCCTATTTTCTAATTTATTTTTAAATTCTGCGTAAAATTTTCTATAACTTTTTTATTAATAATGTTATATACCTAAACCTAGTAGTTTTTCTAATATTTCATTTTTAGTGTTCCGTACGGAACACTTATAAGATCACTTCGGTGTCTGTCTGTCTGTCTGTCTGTCACACCCGATTTTCTCCGAAACTATTTGACATAGAAAGGTGAAATTTGGTAATAATATAGGAATTGATGGCCCCATCAGAGCCATGTAGTTTTGAGAGTTAAATTTTGACTTAAGAGGAGTGAAGTCAGAGGTGAAAAAAAAATTTTTTTACTAGGTCATCGAGTGTGGTGTCAAATGAAAGCTTGTGAAAATACGAGTAAAAAATATATATATAATATTATATTTGCACGCACTTTTCTTTGTATTATTTTTAAAAATTCGCGAAAAATCGCTGTCCCGGGCCTTATCTCGAAAAGTACTTATCAAAAAATTTCGAAAAAAACTCTGGAATATTCTCCACGAAGTGTAGATTGAACGAAAATTATCACGAGTGCATTACCTTTAATAATTTGTATGGTATATAAAAAAAAACAAAAATTTCAAGGTCATCAAATTTCAATAAAGATTGGAAACAACCTTTGTTGAAAACTCATTTGGGGTGTGTTTTGTGAAGTCACTGATCATTTTATACCACCGTAACATAAATTTTGACTTAAGGGGTTCGTTTTGAGGGGTGAAATCGGAAGCGAAAAAAAAATTTTTTTTACTAGGTCATCGAGTGTGGTGTCAAATGAAAGCTTGTGAAAACACGAGTAAAATATATATATATATATATATATATATATATATATATATATATATATATATATATATATATATATATATATATATATATAATGTAACACTTGTGCACACTTTTCTTCGTATTACTTTTAAAAAATCGCTGTCCCCTACCTTATCTCGAAAAGTACTGATCAAAAAATTTTGAAAAAATTCTGGAATATTCTCCACGGGGTATAGATTGAACGAAAATTATCACGAGTGCGTTACCTTTAATAATTTATTTGGTATATAAAAAAAAAAAATTTCAAGGTCACCAGTTTTCAGTAAAGATTGGAAACAAACTTTGTTGAAAACTCATTTGGGGTGTGTTTTGTGAAGTCACTGATCATTTTATACCACCCTAACACAAAATTTTATTTTAAAAACAATCAATGTACGGAACACTAATTGTGCAAGTTCAACTTGCACTTGACCGGCTTTTTTTTTTAAATACTAGTTTTCAATTTGTAAAAAATTGCCAGTAGAGCCATTGTTTCGAAAGGTGGAATACTCATAATTGATACAAACGTTCTATAAAGATGAAAAAAAAGATATATATATATATATATATATATATATATATATATATATATATATATATATATATATAAACAAATTTGAGTTGGATGCTACAGGGTATTCAAAATAAATTTATGCATTTCGATTATTTTAAATTGAGAAACCTCAAATTTATTAAATGGCACACTCTATATATTATTATTTTTTCTGATAGATTTTACAAAACCCTCCAACTTTTATTAGATATGTCATATACCTACTTCTAATAGTTTTCTATTGATTTTGAATTTTACCCTTGTTTTTAATACAATTACGCTATTGTGAAAACATAAACAAATAGTTAATAATAATTTTAATATAGATTAACTTATCTAATGATTAATTATTATGACGTAATAAATGTTCAAAAATATGCCCGTCTACTTGAATACACATGTTTAGTCGTTTTACTATATTTTCCTTCACTTTCCTTAGCATAAAGGGCGTTATTGTCCTGCACACATCCCGTATCCTATTTTCCATATCTACTGGTGTTGTAGGGGGATTCACATAAACACGATTTTTAATGTAGCCCTACAAAAAGAGGTCTAAAGATCTTAAGTCACATGATGGAGGGGACCACTGAATGAATCCATCCCTACCAATGCATTTTTGTGGGTAACGATCGTTTAAAAATTCCCGAACTTCCCGGTGGTAATGAGCAGAAGCTCGGTCTTGTTGAATTTGTTCCCTTTCAAAGTCATCAACTTCTTCAAAAAGCTGGAGTAATTCGTTTTTCAAAAAATTTAATATTTCACACCATACATTAAGCGACCAATGGTTTTGGTTTTGAACTTCCCGGACCCAAAATGGATTAACTGTTGAATAATAATGCATGTTATGGCTGTCAATTGCTCCATTACTGCGAAAAGTAGCTTCATCAGAAAACATTTTAGATAAAAAATTTGGATCGGCCTCTGTTGCTCCATTTATGGTGGTACAAGAGCTTACTCGTCGTTCAAAATCACGGTCTTGAAGTTTTTGGTGTAGTTCCATATGAAAGGGATGATACTTGTATTTTCTCGTGGTGCGATTAGTCGTAGATTGGGATGTGTCAGATAAGTCAGCTAGTTGATTCTGCTGATCTGGAGACATGTCAAAATTTAACAATGCCTACCTTTTGTTTTGGCTTGGCAACTATGATGTTGTAGCGTAAGTAAGTAAAACAAGGGTAAAAATTGAAAAATTCAAAATAATTCGAAAACTATTAGAAATAGATATATGACATACTTATTAAAAGTTGGAGGGGTTTGTAAAATCTAACAGTCGAAATGCACAAATTTATTTTGAACACCCTGTAGCATCTAACTCAAATTTCTTTACCTATATCATTTTTTCATCTCTATAGAACGCTTGTACCAATTACGAGTAGTTCACCTTCAGAAACAATGGCGCTACTGACAATTTTTTACAAAACTGAAAACTAGTATTTTTTTTAAAAAAATTGAAATATTAGAAAAACTACTAGGTTTAGGTATATACCATTATTAATAAAAAAGTTTAAAAATTTTACGCAAAATTTAAAAACAAATTAGAAAATAAGATGTTCTATTTAAAAAAAACATATGTTATATCGGCCACAGTTTTTTGAAGTACCCTGTATACTAAAAATAATTTTAAACTGTGCACCTTAACATTCCCTAAAACATTTTTTCGTCATTCCCGAAACCAATGAGATAATGAACTTTACTCTATCGTTGACCCACCCTGTACAATAATATTGTAAAGGTTTTGTCACAGTAAACATACTACAGTAGCGAAACTGAGCTCCAATTTGGTGACAAAATTTTGACGGCGCATGTGTCGACGGGTCCTTTTTCAAAATGGCCGCTCAGTGTTTACATCCGATCTCGGTATGTGTCTTTGGAAATGTATTGTCCATCGTTTCTTGATGTGATTGCAATTTATATGAATATAAAGACAGAAGGAAGAGAGAATTTGTAGAAAAAGAGAATTAAAAACGTTTGTAACTGAAGAGAATCGAAAAGGTTGAGAAACAATTTATATAATCATGAGGAAAGGAGGTTATTGTTGTGCCGTTGAGAATTGCAATATTCCATATAATTATTTTCGCAAATTATTTGCTCGAGTCACACTTTTTTATGCTCTAAAATTTGCAAATAAGAAATTTCTAACTCAATCAGGGTGCGCTGAGACTATTATTCTAAATCATAACTAAATTTAATTATGCTTTATTTGCATCACATGTAATCATCAATAGTATTATCCGTCAAAGTTTAAGTTGCTGCATTAATGATTTTTTTTGCAGTTCCTCTGTTTTTAGTTGAAACAATGATTTCATAGAAATCATGGTATGCGATTAAAGTTGTTGGAGTTGTTGATTATTTTAATAAACCTCTATTGCTTGCTTTCACAAGACAACTTTTCACTATCTTAAATGCATTTTTGAAAAAATACATATGCATAAAACAATATTATCATTACTAATGTATGTTTTGTTTAGACGTATTTGCTCAAGAGACGGCCTTCCAGGGAACCTTGATTGATTTAATAAAACGTTCGTATTGGTAGAGTGGTTTGGTCATTAAAGCTTGAAATTTATTTCTAAACTTAGTTCGGCTGGTTATTTAAAAATCCTGACGTGATTGCTCAATTCTGACCTCAGATTCGGTTTCAGCGTCCAAAAATACATATAGGTATAGTGATCTGTTCGGTAGTGAAAAACTTTTTTTGTGTGCCTGTGTCATTTTTTTATGATTAATAAATAATCCTCCAAATTCTGGTTTTTAGAAAGATTTATTTTTGTGTAAACTAATATTCAGTTAGTTAAAACTATTTATATTTGTGTAAATTATAAATAAAACATTTTTTTTTTTCTTAAAGGTGTATTTTCAAGAGGTTTCTAGTTTTCAATAACTTCATCTGTATTAATTGTTTGACACACCTTTTCTAATAATAAACCTGATAAATTTAACACTGTTTAATTGCAAGTACAATTAATACTCTGAAAGTGATTTTTTTTTTCTATTTTTCTCTATAAATTACATTGCTCCTTTTTCATGCCAATCTTTCAAAAGTTTCTGTGAATATATTGTAAGGAATACAGAACCTATAACAACATATTTATTATTTTCAAATTTTAGACAGTATATTTTATTTTCTTATAAGCTGGGTTTGAAAGTTTAAATATTAAGTGTCGTGTTGAGATCACAAAACCACTGGGGAATGGGATTATTGAAATAACTGATATAAATCGATTATTGAACCAAATATGCTATTAAAATAAGAAAAAAATTTAATGTGATTCCAAAGAAATTTTTGTAATATGATTTTGTCAGACGATGTGTGCCAAAGGGTAAAATATTCTCAAAATAAGTTCGTTAAATGGACAGTACACTTAATCGAAGTCCATTTTGATGGTAATTATGCCTACTATTAAAATTCTGAAGATTTAGTTACCTGTTATTAATATTCCTCCTATAAAGAACTTATTTCTATTGTTGTATACCATACTATAAATTAAACATAGTTATTTTCCTTTTAAACTGTAATTGACAATACTCAGTATATATGAGTCAATCATTTCTCCTAATGAAGCTAATATGGTTAGCGAAACGCGCGTCGAATGCAAAATTAAAGTGTTTGGTGTAGTGGTGATATATACTGAGTAGTGTCATTGTGCCAAAGATTCCACATTCCCAACATAGTTGTAATTGACAAGTGAGCTTGGTCATAACTAAGTATGGTATGTAAATATAATTAGGAAATTACTGTATTGACTCTTTGATGTAAATATTAATTCATTGTACATAAAAGCAAGCGTTAATTACGTTATCAAAAGGCAATACGGATAACACAAAAAGATATGGAACCTCTAAGAATCATTCACATAGAAAATAGAGGTCTATACATATACGTTCATAATTCATTAATAATATTATATTAACCTTTCTCGAAGTTACACAATATAGTTTTGTAGTTTAAGAAAAAATAAGTACCAAAAAACTAGATACAGTGTTTTTTAATTAACAAGAGATCTATCACATCAAACAACACAAAACTGCTTAGAAAAAAATGCTCTTATTTTAGATGTTGACAATATGTTTTTATTTCAGGGTACAAGAAAAATAGCATTAAGTATTACGTATGTTAAAATTAAATTAATTTAGTCCTTAAAAAACATCTTTAATCACAAATTTACTTGAAAAATGATGTAAATAAAACTTTAACCTCAAACAGTGACGTTTAACTTTGATAGACTTTTGAATTTTTGGATAAGGTTATTAAAAACTGAAGTTGAATATGAAGAATTCCATCAAATACCTTCCTATGAAGTTTTTCCCCTCTATTCATTTCTTTTCTAACAAAGTGCTCCTTTCTTTTTGTTTTTTTTTTTATTACTCATGCTGCATTAACTTTTATATTATTCATGCTGTATTAAATAACAAATCAAAAATTTTCAAACATTTCTATATCTATGATTTTGAATGATAAAACTTTTCACAACTTTATTTGTATTTCAAATCTCGCGCTGGTCCACTTTTAACATGGCGGATTGCCACGTGACCTTCTGAAAACGAACCCGATTTTTCCTATGCGGTTATTCTTGAGTTTCGCTACTGTATAGTGTGTTTACTGTGGTTTTGTGTGTTTACTGCAAGGTCATGAAAAATAATAAATTACGTCTATATATGTGCACAAACAAAATGTAATGCAATAATTTTATAAATTTAACACTATTATTTATGAAAATAAGGACAGTATGATAGTGCATTACCTATATTACATCTGTTGGAATACCAACAATAAAATTTATGTTAACATACATTTTTTATATAGTAAATGAACAGGTATTTACTTACCTTTTCTACACGGCTGATACATCGTTGCTTATATTTCAATCAATAATACTTTAAATTTAAAGCATCTTCAACTTAAAAGAACTGATGTTAAAATAGGCAGATAATATATAAAGTCAACTGGAAGACATCTGGCTACCTAAAACATTGTAATTTCAATAAACTGTGGTATTGTAATGTTCAACTGAAAAATTAATTTGACACGTACAAACGTTTTTTTTTTTTTTAAGATACTGTGTGGACTGAGTAATGACAATAATTTATTAAAACAATAGGTGTATAACTGAAGTTTATGTTTTTTATACTTTATATACACTGTGTTGAATTATTTTAATGTTGGTACAAGGTCATTTGAATTTTTATTTTCGAGTTTGAGAAATAATATTTAAATTTAAAAGTTAACTACGAAGTCAAAAGGAACTGATTCAGAAAATACTAGGATGGATCGAAAAGTTCGCTGCCTCACCAAAAAATAACACTGCGTTACAAATTTTAAAAAAAAATTAAGTACGCACTTAAATTTTTCCTGTTTATTTATTCATACACACCACTTATTAAGAATACATAAGTACTTTTTGTCTATCACGTACTGTTTTTTAGGTACGATAGTTAACAATTTTAAGTAAAATAATTAAGGAGTAAAGTACAGTGTACACGTAGCTTCATTAAATTATTCTATAATCCGAATAAAACTGCTAAAAAAACTTATTATTAATACATTTGGACACAACTAAATATAAAATATATGGTAAAAAGTTTATATTGTACATTAAAAGTTAAAAATATTTAACTTTTTCTCTTATGTTGGGAAATATCTTCTCGTTTTAAAAGCCAGCAGTAATCTCTCAACATAGCTACGTCCCAACGACCTTGAAACCGTTCCTCAAGCATTTTCACATCCTGATGAAATCGTTCCCCTTGGTCATCACTCACTGCTGCAAGATTTGACGAAAAAAAAGAGAAATGGGAATGGAGGAAATGAATTTTTAATGACATTCGGCAACCCATCTTTTTGTATGCTCTTAACAAATCGTTCACTTAGAGTTCTGCATTCTCGGCTCTATGATTTTTTAAAAAACCTTTT
Source organism: Pachyrhynchus sulphureomaculatus (assembly GCA_019049505.1). Taxonomy (NCBI): domain Eukaryota; kingdom Metazoa; phylum Arthropoda; class Insecta; order Coleoptera; family Curculionidae; genus Pachyrhynchus; species Pachyrhynchus sulphureomaculatus. The sequence continues at coordinate 215,905,987 of CM032456.1, read as the reverse complement.
ATCACGGCTTTTAATAATGTCCATGCGCATAGTTCTTCGTCATTTAGTGTTTGATCAAATTTGTTGTTTTTCATTAATAGGCGTATTTGTGACCCAATAAAAATACCTTCTTTCAACTTTGCGTCACTTAATCTTGGAAAAATAGATTTTAAATATAAAAATCCTTCGCCATTTTTATCCATCGCTTTCACAAAATTCTTCATTAAGCCGAGTTTTATGTATAGAGGAGGTAAAATGACGTCTTCGGGGTTGATTAAAGGCAAGTATTTTACATTTGACTTCCCGCACACAAATTCCGTTCGTTTTGGCCAGTCTTTGATCAAATAGTGCTTATACTCTACTGTCCCACATGCAAAGGAAGCAGCAGTACTTAGTAAATCCACCTTGCAAACCAAGTAACATAGCTATTACTTTGAGGTCAGCCTACACTTTCCACTCAAAATTTTTGTATTTAATTAAATCCAATATTGATTTCATATTTTCGTATGTCTCTTTTAAAACAGAGCCAAGCCAAGCCACTGGTATTGACGGATATTTATTACTATTATGAAGTAAAACCACCTTCAGACTTGTTTTCGAACCATCAATAAAAAGACGCCATTCATTTGTATCATAGGGAATTTCTAACTCACCCATCAAAGATACAATGTCATTACAAAAACATATGTTTTCTGAACTAGAGTAAAAAGTTGCCATTTCTTTACTTCGTTTTCGTTGTACAGATATTTTTGTATCTGGTGCCAACAAGTGCCATTCCTGTAGTTTTGATCCAAGTAATTCGGCTTGTCTAACAGACAAATTCCAGTCCCGTATCAAATCATTTAATTCCCGTTGTTGAATTAAATGCGGTTAGCATAGATCACTTGAAGAGGGTAAAAAGTCTGGATCTTGGTTGTCAACTTCCATGTCTTGTCCATCGTTATTTTCATCGCTTTATATATATCTTCAGTTTGATTTTTCTTAGGAGGCAAAGGAGGAGTCATGTCTTCACTATATGGTATTCGTTTTGATACAGAATTCACAGAAGGGTACGCGATATTATGCTTAATTTTCTTTGAAAATCCTCGTACATCAGTCATGCAGAAGTAGCAATCGTTAAAATGATTACTAGGTTCGCGCCACACAGTCGGTACTGCAAATGGCATAGATGTTTTGTTTCCGTTCAACCACGACAGGAGAGTAGCATAACATGATACACAAAACAGTTGCGGAATCCAGGGTTGATCTTGATATACAGTACGTCCAAAATATAGAAAATACACAATACATACTTTTTCAGATATTTTTTTTCCTTGAGACTTGAGAATATACTGTCCACACACGTAACGAAACTTGTTTGGTGAAGTTTTGCACTGATGGCGACTACTTTTTTCAGTATTCATCTTTAAAACTGTATTATTACGGTCTTAATCAGGTAATCTCAAAGAAACTAACAAGAAATGAACATATCCTCTTAATAGATCACACAGGGGAACAGCTGTTTTGGTGTCGAGGTTTTTTGAGCTGATTCTATATCAATTTGATGTCCTGAATTCAAATAACGTATTCATTTGTACCTAGGAGCTCAAATTTTTAAGATATACAATTTTAGAGAAATATAAGTTACATTATTGTAACTCAAATCCGTAAGTGTAGAAAACAAAAGTAGATACGAAATTTTTATTTTAGTTATACAAAATACAATATTATGTCGTACTTACAAACAAAAAAAAAAACATTGAAGAAATGAAATAGTCACTCAACACTTGGAAAGCTTCTTTTCCGCGACATTCTTGAATGTTTTTTTAAACAGTCCCTTTTTAAACTCCAGCAGTAATCTGCCATCATGTGCATGTCCCATCTTCCTTGGTAGCGGTCCTCCATAACTTTAATCTTTCACCTTGTTCCTCACTCATGTCTCCAAAATTTTCTGGAAAACGGTCTAAGTGGCTGTGTAAATAGTGTATTTTAATACTCATATTGCACCCTAAGGATTTGAAACTATTAAGCATCTTGTTAACCATTTCAACATAGTTTTGAGCTTTATGTTTGCCTAGAAAATTTTCTACAACTGCAACAAATGATGCCCAAGCTTCTCGTTCAACTCGATTCATTGAATTTATGAAGGCAGGATCCTTAATTAATTGTCTTATTTGTGGGCCGTCAAATATCCCTGCTTTGAGTTTTTCTGTGCTCAACTGATGCATTTTTACCCCTATATATGCAAAACAAGACCCATTCTTATCAAGAGCCTTTACAAATTGCTTCATTAAGCCCAACTTTATATGTAACGGAGGAAGTATGATTTTTTCTCTTTCAACCAAAGCGTCGTTAATGACATTCTTTTCCCCAACGTCCATGTTTTCTCTCTGAGGCCAATCTTTTCTAACTCAGTGGTGTGTTTTGTCCCTACTATCCCAGAGGCACAAGAAACACGGATATTTCGTGTAACCACTTTGCTGCCCAAGAAGAAAGTTTACCATTTTTAAGTCTACACAAATCATCCATTGATGTTCGTAATACTTTATCTTCTGCAAGACCAAAGCTATGGTATTATATTCTTCTTTCAGTTTCGTTGAGTGAGCTAGTGGTATTGAACCATATTTATTCCCATTATGTAGAAGGGCACATTTTAAACTTCGCTTTGAACTGTCAATAAATAGGCGCCAATCATCTGGAATATATTCAGAAAGTCCCATTTCTTTCATGAGTCCCCTAATTTCGTGACAAAATACAAGATTGTCTTCTTGAGAAAAGAATGGTAGCAGATCTTTTTCTCTTGTACGGTAAAAGGTAATTTTGGTTCCTTGTTCCAGTAAATTTTTGTCGTTCAACCTAGAAGCCAGTACTTCAGAAGCTTTTTTCGATAAATTGAGATCCCTGGTGAGATCATTTAATTCATTTTGATGGAAGCGTTGAGGAACTGATGACGTCCCCTCATAGTCACTGTTAGTTTCATTAGCATCAGAATTTTTATTAGCATCAGAAGAGCGATCAGAGGGAAAATATTCGTCATCAGAGATATGTGGTAGCTGATGAATGTTGGAATCGGTATTTCATCTGAGTGCAGGATAGGGCGTATTGCCGAGTCTAAATTGGGATAAGTCCACTTACTGCAGTTATTTCGATTGATTCCATTAGTATTTACTAAACAGAAATAACAATCATTGAAGTGGTTTTTTGGTTCTCTCCAAACCATTGGTACGCCGAATTTTAGACATTTTCTTTTCCCGGTAGTCCACTGCCGTAAATGCTCTGTACAAGTTTTACATACGAGATGCGGGGCCCACGTTTTGTCCTGATCACCAAGCTTAACTCCAAAGTATCCAAGATACGCTCGCTTTACAAAGTCAGTAATAGTTTGTCTGTTTTGTTGAAACATGTATTCTCCGCATATATAGCAAAACACATCAGGTTGATTTACACAACTTCTTCTTGAACTGGAACCTGAACTCATTTTAATTCTGTTCAATAACACAAAAACACTCTTTTCTTAACATAAAATAACACGCCGAATTCGATCTACTCTCATTAGTAAGAACGCACAAACTGACGAGACTTACCCGAGTTAGGTGATTAAAAGGGTCAGTTCAGGTACCTGATAGGCAATGGTTCCACTATTTATAGATTTACCTGGAATTTACTCAATTACAGACTGACAATAAAACCATTGTACCTACATTATTGAATATATAATAATTTTAGAACTCTCATAAATGAATATACTGAATAAAAACCACATTGGTAGATAAGTTGATGTATCTAAAAAAGTAGATCTGATAGAGAAAAACGGATTGCATGTATAGATTTAGCGTCCCAAATATAGTTAAAATCAGCTCTAAAATCCCAGGCACCAAAACAAAAATATTTTTTTGTTGCCCTGTGTTATCTAGCGATTACATTTATTAATATGAACAATATGAGGGTAGGTTAAGAAAAGGTTATCGGTGTGTACCTTAAAAACAAGACGTGATAGAAATAAAATACATCCACTCCTTACATACTATAACTAATAGGAAACTATAATAGCAATCAGTTTTTCGGGTACCAAAATCATGTCACGTAGTGTAATTATAATATTTTTATTATGGTACCCTCAATAAGTTCATACTTTCTTTGGTTGTCACAGTGTAGAATTTTGTTGCTGTAGAATTTGTAGTTTTTAGGTTAGAACGAGTTTAGGTGTAGCGTTTTTATAAAAATGGAAAAAATTGAACAACGTGAAGCGTCATCAAGTACATGTTTAAAAAAAGATTAACACCAAAGGAGATCCACTATGATATGAAAACAACACTAGAGGAAACTGCTCCGACATATACCACTGTGAAAAAATGGGTTGCAGAATTTAAACGTGGACGAGAGAGCATCGAAGATAACCCTCGCTCCGGCCGGCCCACGGCGTCCACGACTGAAGAAAACATCGGCAAAGTGTGTGATGTCATATTGAAAGACCGTAGATTAACTATCAGGGAGATTGCAGATACTATAGGCATCTCGTATGAACAAACACAAAACATCATTGCCAACGAACTCGGATTTTCTAAGGTTTCCGCTAGGTAGGTCCCCTGACTACTTTCAGTTGAACAAAAACCGAATTCGACTCACGATTTCTCGCGACTGTTTGGAGATGTTTGAGGCTGATCCGCAAGATTTTCTTAACAAGTTTGTGTCAATGGACGAAACCTAGGTTCACCACTACACTCCGGAGTCAAAACAATAATCCAAGCAGTGGAAAAAATTTGGTGAACCGACCCCAAAGAAAGCGAAGCCAATTCTGTCGGCTGGAAAAGTGATAACGTCAGTTTTTTGGGATGCTAAAGATATTATTATGGTGGACTACCTTCCGAAAGGCGAAACAATAAACTCGATTTACTCTTGCACCCTTTTGCCTTGTTTACGTCAAGAAATTAAAGATAAACGCCCAGGATTACTGAAGAAGAAAGTTTTGTTCCATCAGGACCACTCTCGCGTTCACACGTCTGTTGAGTCTATGGCTTAAATTCGCGATTTTAGTTTCGAATTGCTGCCTCACCGGCTTATTCTCTTGATTTGGCACCTTCGGACTTTCATCTGTTTCCAAACCTAAAAAACACATCGACGCGACGGCCAGAAATTTTCTTCAAATAAAGAACTCGAAGCTGTAGTTAACCAATATTTTGAAGACCTTGAGGAATCTTTTTTTCAAACAGGTGTGGAAGCTTTGGAAAGCAGATGGAAGAAGTGCATAGAGCTAGGTGGAGATTACGTCGAAAAATAAAAATAGTTTTTTTATTTTGTTTTCTTGACTAGGCCGCGAACTTTTTAATCCATCCTCGTATATTGAGAAAAATCGAAAATAAGGAATAAAACTTTAAAATAAAGAACGTTTTAAATTTTCTATGAAACTGAACTATTATTTTTCGATATTCGGGACATTATATTACTTCATTCGCACATTTTTACTCATTCTTTTAGGAAACTTATCGACAACCGTGCCCCTTTTCCTTCAGTAATCCCCCTTGCCTCTAAATGAAAATTTAATGATTTTAGTCGTTATGTATATATAGAGAAATTTTTATTAATTTAAAAAATAACATCAGAATGTTAGTAGTTTCAGTATTTGACCGGATTTTTAACGTCTTTTCTTTTAAACTAGCATATTTATATTAATGGATGGCAATGGATTAACTGTCGATCAATATATGCTTCCCAAAATGAAATTATTCTTAGTATGCATTGTTCAGATTACTTACTGCATTGTCAACACTTTTATTCTCGGTGGCTTTTAAAGCCTCCATGCTCCTCCTTCTTAATCAATGTTTATGGTTGTTTCTGCAGATCTACAGCACCTTCGACGGCATACTATCATTCATTTTAGAACCAGAAAGCTTATTACCCGACTTCTTTTATAAATTTATGTTGAAAGAGAACTATTAGAAGTTTAACATTTTCGTTTATTTTGAAATTTGCCTTATTGCTTTTAGTATAAACAGATGCTTTTATCATTTTTACAAATTTTAGAACTGAAACGAATTCGAAATGTAAACGAAGAATCCCTCGCTGATGAAATAGAAATATTACGACTAGAAGATCAAGAAAATTTAAGACAAGGGGCTACGTGGAATATACCAAAAGTATTAAGAACCAAATCTCTTTTATTACCTCTCCTGTTAGTTTGTTCCTTACAAGCTGGCCAACAACTTAGTGGAGTTAACGCGGTACGTTAATGTGAATGAAATAAAATGGTATGCATATGTTATACAAAAGAAAAATAAAATTTATTTATTATATCTTGATTTATATTAAATTGTAAAAGATGAGTGCCTGTGGGCAATGTGCTCAAATCGCCATTAAATGAAGGTCGGAAAAAAAATGAGGATTTGTTTTGGTAAAGTAATTTTTCAAATCTGCTCAATAACAGACGATAGTTTTTTGAGGCTTATCCTGTAATAATTTTTAGGGTAAAAAGTAAACAATACGTTTGTAAAAATTCATCTGTATCGATAACTTTTGTATGAAGTCGTGATATCCAAACCAACTATTTCCTGCCTTCTGTAACCTTGTAGTTCAACTACTATTATTATTATTATTTTAATTTTAGGTATTTTATTACTCCTCAACTATTTTTAAAAGCGCAGGACTATCAACTACCAGCAGCGAATTAGCAACGATTGGTGCCGGATGTTGCAATATATTTATGGCAATGGTATCTGTTCAAACCATGTCATACTTTAGAAGACGTACAATTCTTCAAATTAGTTTAATTACCGCTACATGCTTCCTTATTTTGTTGGGCATATCTATAAGTTATATGGTAAGTTATGGTTGATTTAATATACAATAACAAATATCTACTTTTATCAACAATCAGTTTGTAATTATTTTCACAAATCACAACTCAAGGACTGCATACAAGATCTTACTGAAACTAGAAAGGTATTTATTCTGGAAAAAGAATGTCATCAATCTGAAATACTCCAATTTATTTGATTTTATCATCTCGGGTTCACTCAGCTGCAGGAACATAATACTTACCTACGACATTACGGTATTATGCCGAATAACTTTCAATCAATATGGCGAATTAAAATTAATTCTTGGGTTTTTGGTATGTTGCTTGATTGAACACTAAAGAGCACTGTTTATACCGAGAACTTGAGAACTCTTTCATAACGAGTAATTTTAAAACTCCCTTTTCTCGATATAGGAAATTACGTTTATATGATTTCGGTTAAAACAGCCACGGTTCCAACGAGCACTCCCGCATATATTAGAGATGTTTCTTACTCGCATACAGCGAGCATTTCCACATTACTTAGAATGCCATTGCCACCAAAAACAGTTCGATTGCGCACTAGTTAACGACAAAGAATACAGACAGTTCATAGTGTTCGGGCGTAAAGAAAAATATTTTGTGAATCATAGATTTTTAGCTCAGGTCCTGTTCAAGTATTGGGGAACAATGTGAGGTATAAAACGGAATTCGTTTTCCTTTGCGGCAAATTAAAAAAATTGTCGCACTTTTAAAATGTGCAAAATCTAATGTCGTTAGCTACAAAAATAATCGATTCTCTAGTTCGACAGTGGCAACAATATGGGTACAAAGAGATTTAATGTTGGAAGCTGCATCAAGTAACGTTAACCTAAAACAACTAAGACAATCTGTAGGACAAGGCTGTATGGAAATGGTGTGTGGTGTAGAGAAGTTAAAATGTACCAATCAGTGGTTTAAAGTTGCAAGAAATAGCCGAGTGTTTGGCAAATCTTCTTTTAACTGCAGGTACCAGTACGGAAATCAATGGAGGAGGCGGTATTTTTTTTTATGGGTCTAGCACACGTGCTGCAGGAAGTCTCTAAAGCGCTCCAGGAGCGGCATGTGTGCATAAAAATTGGAATATAAAATAATTTATATTACCGAATGGATCGACCCCTAAAAAAAACAATACAACATTAAGGGGGACAGTCTAGCTACGAACTTACGGTTGGAAACTGTTTGACCTAGTATTCTAATGGGATGTTAAGGGAATGATACCTTCCATAAAGATGAAACGGTACTGTTTTATAAACTAATCTGACAAAACTCTAAAATTTAAGAGTGAATCGTGTAGTAGTGAGAAACTATCCAAAGAACGGTTAACAGTTTTTGTGTGTGCAAACATGAGTGATACAGAAATCTATTCGTTATTGGAAAGGCGAGATCTCCACGATGTTTTAAAAATTGCAACAACCTTTCCGTAAAATACGAAACAAATCGACGAGCTCGGTTGAGATTTGAATGTTTCTATGCAGTCCCACTGCTGCTTGGAATTATGTGTCTGAAAAACAAACACGCAGGTTTTGAGAATGACAGATTTGAATCAGAAAACCACTTGTCACTTGCCGAATGGTTATTATTGCAAAAGTCAAATTATGGCAGCAATGATGAAAATAGTATCAATGACTTTGAAGGTACGGATTTCGGTACCTACGTTGAAGCAGATTGTAGAATTGTCACTAATGATACCACCAATGATTGTGACATTGTTAAAACGGTTAACGTGTTAACGATGTTTCTACTGCACTGGTGACCATCGATGATGACGCACCAACACCACCAACTATTCCTAGAGTTCAATCAACGATGTCCGTCTTTAGACAGCGTATCATTAAACGTATTTTAATGAAGCTAGATACCATACAAGTTTCTCACGCTGACGGAATACCTGCCATAGTATTCAAAAAATGCGAATCTAACCTACAGAAAGGGAATATTTCCTTTCTGCTAGAAATGCGCTACAGTTCAGCCGATACCCAAAAAAGCAAAAAAACTACCGACCAGTTGCACTGCTGTCAATAATGCTAAGTTATGGAAAAGGCTATCAATCACCATCTTCTAAAATATCTGGAAGGATTTAATATTATTATCAATCATCAATAAAACTTTCGTAAGCTAAGATCAACACGTTTAGAACAACGCACCTTGGAGAATCTCGAGCAGTTGCACTTGTATTTGGCATGTATCTGAAAAGTTTTGTTTATGGGTTTCGTGTTTCCTCAGGGAGCGTTCTTTACAAGTCGTAGTCGACTGATATCTTTCTATTATCGGTGTGCCTCAACGTTCGAAACTGTCTCCTACTCTCTTTCTCATTTACATTAACGATCTGCTTGAGACGACCAGGAATCCAATGTATAGTACGCTTATCTCTTCATTCACTTTAAATATCGAATATCGGTTTCTCATGCAAATATCCGCAGACAGCAGGAAGTCGTTCAATTTAACAAAAACCTGGAAGAAATCCTATTTTGGGGTGACAGTAACCAAGTAGAATGTAATCCTACAAAAACCCAGGCAACATGGACGAAATAATAAGAAAAGTGTGGACCATGAAGGATATAAAATGGGAGACAATGAGACTGACGAGCATCAGTGCCATAAGCACGTGTGTTGTTGAGCTGTTTTTAGTGTTCCGTACGGAAAACTTATAAGATCACTTCGGTGTCTGTCTGTCTGTCACACCCGATTTTCTCCGAAACTGTTTGACATAGAAAGGTGAAATTTGGTAATAATATAGGAATTGATGGTCTCATCAGAACCATATAGTTTTGAGAATTAAATTTTGACTTAAGGGGTTAGTGTTGGGGGGTGAAGTCGGAAGTGAAAAAAAAATTTTTTTTACTAGGTCGCCGAGTGTGGTGTCAAATGAAAGCTTGTGAAAACACGAGTAAAAATATATATATATATATATATATATATATATATATATATATATATATAATATTATACTTGCGCGCACTTTTCTTTGTATTATTTTTAAAAATTCGCGAAAAATCGCTGTCCCGGGCCTTATCTCGAAAAGTACTTATCAAAAAATTTCGAAAAAATTCTGGACTATTCTCCATGGGGTGTAGATTGAACGAAAATTATCACGAGTGCATTACCTTTAATAATTTATATGCTATATAAAAAAAACAAAAATTTCAAGGTCATCAGATTTCAGTAAAGATTGGAAACAAACTTTGTTGAAAACTCATTTGGGGTGTATTTTGTGAAGTCACTGATCATTCTGTAACAAAATTTTTTTATTTTAAAAGCAATCAACGTACGGAACACTAATTGCGCAAGTTCAACTTGCACTTGACCGGTTTTTTTTTATTTACATTGTATATACGATACGATCTTATTTTAAAAAATTATATAAAAAAGAAAATGTATGAAAATATTGTTATAATTAGTTTTCTTTTTAGGAAACGTACCACTGGATGGCCTATTTATGTATTATTGGAGTACTAGGATACGTTTTGTGCTACGGTTTAGGATTGGGACCGATACCATATTTTGTTGGTTCAGAGCTTTTTGAAGTTGGTCCTAGATCAAGCGCCATGGCTTTAGGAAGCATGGCTAATTGGGCAGGAAACTTTGTTATTGGCCTTACTTTTCCTACAATGGCTTTATGTCTTGGTGCTGCTTCGTTTTTTATTTTTGCTCTCTGTCCTATTGCTCTGTTTATTTTTGTAAGGTAAGCATAATATCAGTGGCAATCTGACTAAACTGGTAAATTAAAAATTCATATATTGAGATGGACAATGATACTGGGCAAAAGTCGAGGCAAACCAATTGTTTTTATATATATATATATATATATATATATATATATATATATATATATATATATATATGAGTATATATGCACTCTGCCAAATAAGACAGTATAGCATAAAATATTTTAATATAAGAAATTATAAATGTTGTTGTCTCGTGTTGGCTTGAATATATATATATATATATATATATATATATATATATATATATATATATATATATATATATATATATATATATATATATATATATATATATATATATATATATATATATATATATATATATATATATATATATATATATATATAACACATGGGCTGAAAAGTCCCGGGCCTAACAAAGAAAACACGGTTTTTTTTTGGTTCAAAATTAGCTTTATTCATCAACGTAATCTCCATCAAGAGCAACGCAATCATTCCAGCGCCGCTCTAACAATGGCCAAACACTGCTCAGAATCATCAACACGTTCTTGTTTTTGATAAACAGTGAGCAAACGCGGCACCCACTTTGAACAGAGCTTTCTCATAGTCAAATGCTCATGCAATATAAAGCCAACACGTTCTTTTGATATCTTTACGATGTCAGCTAACTCACGCAACTTCACTTTTCGATCATTCAAAACGATTTTATGGATTTTTTTGATGTTTTCTGGTGTTACCGCCTCATTTGGACGTCCACTGCGTTCTGCATCATCGGTGTCTCTACGACCACGTTTGAAGTCAGCAAACCAACGTTTTATTGTTGTTTCTGATGGAGCGGAGTCCCCATAACACTTTTCAAGCCATTGCTTCGCTTGAACGGTATTTTTTCCCATCAAGAAGCAGTGTAAAATTAAAACACGAAATTGTTTTTGATCCATTGTTTTGAAAATAACAAAAGTAGCGTCACTCTTAGCACAATAACTCACAAACTAATGAATAGAATATCATGAAATTTTAACAGCTGTCTTTTGAAGGTTAGTATTAACTGAAAAAAAGGTGACTGCAATAAAACTAGCGCCATCTATGTGTTAGGCCCGGGACTTTTCAGCCCATGTATATATATATATATATATATATATATATATATATATATATATATATATATATATATATATGGCGTTGGTGAAGCAACCAAAGGCGAATTGAAAGATCCTCACTTTGGAAGTTCCCAAAAGTGTTCTCTGTATTTGCTAGATCTTCCCAAGACACGTTTCGCCGTCTCATGGCTCATCAGCTGGGCTAGGTTCAGCAAATACAAAGAACACTATTTCAGACCTTATTCGGGTACTAACGGAAAACCATACAAAATAGAGATATTTGTGTCTGTATGACCCTGTTTAAATTCAGCATACCAGTAAATGATAAATGATTTTCCAGGGGCAGAGTGCCCGTAACGCTTATCAAGCCATTGCTTTGCTTGAACAATATTTTTTCCCATCAAAAAACAGTGTTTAATTAACACACAAATTTCGATTTTTTTCCATTATTTTGATAATAAAGTAGCGCCACTAAAACCACTGTAACTTGTAAACTAATCGTCGAAATGTCATGAAATTTTGACACGTATCATTTGAAGGTTGGTACCTCCTAAAAATCATATGGATTTCTGAAAAGGGTGACATCTATGTGTCAGACCAAAAACTTCAGTCTACGTGTTAACTAATAACATATATGAACTATTTATATATTATTTGTTTAAATGTTTTTACCGAATATTAAGTACAGTTTTCTTTGTAGACGATACCTTCCAGAAACCAAGGGAAAAGATTCATGTGAAGTATCTCGTCTTGTTGCGAATGGGTTTTCGTCAAAACCCTTTATTTCAAAAAGTGTTGTGCCAGCTAATAACTACGAATTGAAGAATCTCAGTGAGAAAACACATTTATAGTACAAAAGACCATAAGGAAAAAAACAACTTTATAGTAAAATTTAACTGCACATTACTGCTGCCTTCCAGATTCAGCCTAAAATCAACAATATGTGTTCACTTTACCTGTAGGTAAAGTATAAAATGCTATACTTTCATTAGGGTAGTTCACTCGTAAATCCACTTTTCTTAAGAATTTGAAATTGAAATATGATGGTGCACATAATTAACATGCAATAGGCCAATGAAGTAAAAAAAGGCATAGTTTCGTGTAAATCTTAAGAACCAGTCTTACAAATTTTATAAAAAACTAATATTTAGTAAAAAAAATTAGAGAAATTTTGAAATAAAAATATTTTTTTTTATCGATATAAATATTTAAAATTGATATTTTTTAAAAAGAATAACCGCGTAGTGAGGGACAGATATTACAATTTGACAACGCTGTATATCGTCATACTTTACGCACCAACATTCTAATGGCATTTAAAGTGGTTAACTTCTAAAAAGAAATTCATTTGTAAGTTAAATAATTTATTGAATAAACACAATATATTTATCAGCTTTATCTTTAGTCATCAAATAAAAATATTAAATGTATTAATTAAAAATTTGAATTTGTATCTTGATATTTATTATTTTTTCTTTAGTATTTAAAAGATTTATATTTAAACAAAAATAGTTATTGTAAAGCAACTGAAGATAGACAGAAGTCCATATTTCAGCAGTTTACTAGCTGCTCTCTTGTTCGTCAAATCCATCCTGAGACGCGTTTCGCCGTATCATGGCTCGTCAGTCAGGCTAGGATTGACAAACAAGAGAACGGAATCAACTGGTACTTATCTCAGAAGTTACTACTGTATATTTTCAGTTGCTTTTCAATAACTATATATGCCTGAGGAAGGATCCCTCGAAAAGCGCTGCTTGCTTTTAAGCGTTGACTGTGTCAACCACTCTGGCTCGAAAGCTGCTGTGTCAACTTTCGATGGAGTAATAGGTATGCGTACTTAATACAATTCTTTGTATCCTACCATTAAACAAAAATATGTTTGTAGGATCAATAATTTTTCGATAATATTTGATGTTGTTGTGTTGAAAGTATTATAAACTACTTGTAAAGTAATTAATTAAGTTATATAAGACTCGCGATTACACGTGGTTTCCCATTGCCTTTTCTACTAGATAATAATTGCACTATTCCTGTAGAACCCCAATTTATCATAAGAACTTTTTAGATCTTCCAAAAGATGCAATTTTCATCTTTTAATCATAAGATCTAAAATAACATTTTTGAATGGCATTAAAGATGGCAATATTACTTTTTCATGACGCACTCTTTATACGATCTGTAATTTGTCATTACGACCTAAACGTTTCTCATCAGTTATCTTTTCTAGTGAAATTCTCGAAATACTTTTTTTGCGTTTATTGATGAGCTTTTCCTTTGCAAATTAGCCTTTATGTCGCAACTGATTATAATCTAAAGGCATTTTTTATTTAATTATATTTTTAGTGTTCCGTACGGAACACTTATAAGATCACTTCGGTGTCTGTCTGTCTGTCCACACCCGATTTTCTCCGAAACTATTTGACATAGAAAGATGAAATTTGGTAGTAATATAGGAATTGACGGCCTCATCAGAGCCATGTAGTTTTGAGAATTAAATTTTGACTTAAGGGGTTAGTTTTGGGGGGTGAAGTCGGAAGTGAAAAAAAAAATTTTTTACTAGGTCATCGAGTGTGGTGTCAAATGAAAGCTTGTGAAAACAGGAGTAAAAAAAATATATATAATATTATACTTGCGCGCACTTTTCTTTGTATTATTATTAAAAATTCGCGAAAAATCGCTGTCCCGGGCCTTATCTCGAAAAGTACTTATCAAAAAATTTCGAAAAAATTCTGGAATATTCTCCACGGGGTGTAGATTGAACGAAAATTATCACGAGTGCATTACCTTTAATAATTTATATGGTATAAAAAAAAACAAAAATTTTAAGGTCATCAGATTTCAGTAAAGATTGGAAACAAACTTTGTTGGAAACACATTTGGGGTGTGTTTTGTTAAGTCACTGATCATTTTATACCACCGCAACATAAATTTTGACTTAAGGGGTTCGTTTTGAGGGGTGAAATCGGAAGTGAAAAAAATTTTTTTTTACTAGGTCATCGAGTTTGGTGTCAAATGAAAGCTTGTGAAAACACGAGTAAAAAATATATATATAATGTAATACTTGCGTACACTTTTCTTCGTATTACTTTTAAAAAATCGCTGTCCCCTACCTTATCTCCAAAAGTACTGATCAAAAAATTTTGAAAAAATTCCGGAATATTCTCCACGGTGTGTAGATTGAACGAAAATTATCACGAGTGCATTACCTTTAATAATTTATCTGGTATATAAAAAAAAACAAAATTTCTAGGTCACCGGTTTTCAGTAATGATTGGAAACAAACTTTGTTGAACACTCATTTGGGTGTGTTTTGTGAAGTCACTGATCATTTTATACCACCCTAACAAAATTTTTTATTTTAAAAACAATCAACGTACGGAACACTAATTGTGCAAGTTCAACTTGCACTTGACCAGTTTTTTTTTATTTTAAAACAGAAGTAATATGGTCCAAAGCGTAATCATACACAAAGTATAACAATATAAATATAACCTATTAAAACGTTACTTCCATAAAGTATTCAGTATACATATTGGCAGCATTGCCACATTTATTTCCATTAACCCAGATATGCCCAAAATAATTACAACTTATTTTTTTTATTATTTTAATGTTCAATGAGATTAAAATAGCAAATAAAACACATTTTTGTTCTTGCTGGACAGTTATGTATTTAAAAAATATGGTTTTGTAGCTGTACTATATATAGGACAATGGGCATATAACACAGGTTTACAAATTTTTAATTTGGAAAAATACCAAGAACGCCACATGCCTAGATAAGTTAATTGGGACCTCCTGAACACGAAACATGGCAGTTCATAATGCATGGCAGATTCATAAATATCATGGCGGGACAATGGACCAGCTTTCATTTAGACGCGCCATTGCTAATGTATTGTTAGTGCAGAACAAAAAAAAAATTGTGTATCAGAAAGGACATGCGTCAAAAAATCATAATTTAGAACTAAGGTATGACAGGTTGGACCATTTAGTGATATCGCAAAATAAACAAACAAAGTGTGCAGAATGTCATCAAAAAACGACAACCAGATGTTAAAAATGTGACATTGGGTTACACGTTAAATGTTTTTTATCTTATCATACTAAATAAATATTTTTTGGAGTGTATTACACTGGTTTACAGCCAAAAAATACCAAGAACGCCACATGCCTAAGATAAGTTAATTGGGACCTCCTGAACACGAAAAACGCTATAATTTTTTTTTTTTTTAAGTACCGTTTTTTAGATAACGGTACTTTTGTGTTTTTCGGTGTATGGTCCCACTCAAACCCTTATGGAGCCCAACCGAAAAGTCCGATCGAGATAAATGTCATACCGTTGGAAAGGCAACTAAATGCCTTTTCCGGCGGTATACTATAAATTTCTATGTGACAAGAAGTGGCTGAGTTTGCCTATTTTTTACGTTTTTTTCAAAATTTTTCATTTTTATTTGGTTTTTTTTTTCTACGTTATTGTAAAGATCTGGAATGTTTTATTTTTTTACCAAGTAGTTTATTTAATAACCAACATTTTAAACGTAATTTGAAAAAAAAAGGATGAAAAATAAAGTTTTTATTAAGGATTTTGTGGAACGACAATATTTTCATTTTCATTGCTCACACGCTATATTCGGCGTCCATCAGAATTTGAATCACTGTATACGTTGGTAGCCCTGACACACGCTATATTCGGCGTCTATCAGAATTTGAATCACTGTATACGTTGGTAGCCCTGACACACGCTATATTCGGCGTCCATCAGAATTTGAATCTGATCACAGTAAACAGTTTGGCTTTGTACGTGCAAAAAATAAAATGTGTTCAATCGATCCCAACAAATTTTGTTATGTTTGTGGAGTTCTTGTGAAAAAGAAATCACAGCATTTGATGCGAAAAATGAATACGAAAAATTTATCTGAAGCGTATAAGAAGTATTTCGGCTTTCGACCTGCGTCTCTGGACAAACCGTGGACACCGAATAATGCATGTAACAACTGCCGAACAATATTAAATAAAATTGGTAAGGGTCAAGAGTGTTTCTTCACATTTGGAAAGCCAATGCAATGGAGAAACCCGATCAGTCACACAACAGATTATTTCTGTTTAACGGAAAAGGCTGTCGGACGGAGAATTGAACCAGTTTATCCAGTTGTTAGCTCGGTGACGCTGCCAGTGCCGCACTCAGTATCGTGCCCCAAACCGCAGCTGATTGTAGCAGAGCCCACAAAAATACGAAAAAGAACAACAATAAGTGATTCATCAGATGAGTGCAGTGAATCAGAAATGCAATCAAATAAGAAACCCCATTTACTTACTCAGGCCGAGCTTAATGATTTGTGCCGAGATTTGTATTTGCCGAAATCGAAATTTGAATTACTTGCATCGCGATTGCAACAGTGGGGATATTGTGCTCCTCCTGAGACACGTGTTACATATTACCGTGATCGTAGCAAACAACTTGCAGTTTTTTTCGCAAAAACGGGAAACTTTTGTTTTTGTGCCAACATACGTGGTCTTTTCAATGCTCTCCAACAAAGTTATGACCCAGTGGAATGGCGTCTTTTTCTGGATGAAGGCAAGGATAGTTTGAAGGCAGTCTTGCTTCATAAAGGGAATACGAAACCATCAAATATATGGATATGGAAAATACATAAAGGAAACATATGAAGCAATGAAAGAACTTCTCGCTCTCATACAATATGACCAACATCAATGGAAAATTTGCTCTGATTTTAAATTAGTTGCCATACTATCTGGATTGCAAGGGGGCAATACGAAGTTTCCCTGTTTTCTATGTCTATGGGACAGCCGTGACCGTCAGAATCACTACATCCGAAAAGTTTGGCCCGAACGAAGTGGGCGTACGCACGGAGAGTACAATATTAAAAATGACCCACTCATTCCTCAGGAGAAGATAATACTTCCTCCACTACATATTAAGCTTGGGTTATTTACAAATATTGTGAAAACGTTGCCAAAAGACAGTCTTGCCATGAATTACCTTAAACAAAAATTTCCGAGAGCCACAGCGAGCAAAATTGAAGCTGGTATATTTGATGGACCTCAAATTCGGGCTCTGTACGGTGACCAAGCATTTAATGAGTGTTTAGGTCCAGCTCATTTGGAGGCATGGGAAGCATTCCAGGACATCGTTTACAACTTTTTGGGAAACTACAGAAGTCCTGATTACGCTGAGAAGATCGATACATTACTGCAAAAATTCAATGCCATTGGTAAGCGTTGAGTGAAAGCATGTATATCAAAAAGGCCGTTATCATTTGAAAATTATTTGAAATTTATTCTTTTTAACTTTTAGGTTCAAATATGACACCTAAACTACACTTTTTATTCAGTCATTTGGATATTTTCCCCATGAACTTGGGATCCGAAAGTGATGAGCAGGGTGAAAGATTTCACCAAGAAATGCAAGAAATCGAGAGACGTTACAAGGGCTGGTGGGATGAACAAATGATGGCAGACTATTGTTGGTTCCTCATTCGCGAAGATACATCCGAAAAAAAACGGAAAAATTCAAGTCACTCGTCAATTTAATTTAAATTTTTTTAATTTACGCCGAATATAGCGTGTGAGCAATGAAAATGAAAATATTGTCGTTCCACAAAATCCTTAATAAAAACTTTATTTTTCATCCTTTTTTTTCAAATTACGTTTAAAATGTTGGTTATTAAATAAACTACTTGGTAAAAAAATAAAACATTCCAGATCTTTACAATAACGTAGAAAAAAAACCAAATAAAAATGAAAAATTTTGAAAAAAACGTAAAAAATAGGCAAATTTTGAACTTTGAGGTGTTATAACTCAGCCACTTCTTGTCACATAGAAATTTATAGTATACCGCCGGAAAAGGCATTTAGTTGCCTTTCCAACGGTATGACATTTATCTCGATCGGACTTTTCGGTTGGGCTCCATAAGGGTTTGAGTGGGACCATACACCGAAAAACACAAAAGTACCGTTATCTAAAAAACGGTACTTAAAAAAAAAAACATAGCGTTTTTCGTGTTCAGGAGGTCCCAATTAACTTATCTAGGCATGTGGTGTTCTTGGTATTTTTTTGGCTGTAAACCAGTGTAATACACTCCAAAAAATATTTATTTAGTATGATAAGATAAAAAACATTTAACGTGTAACCCAATGTCACATTTTTAACATCTGGTTGTCGTTTTTTGATGACATCCTGCACACTTTGTTTGTTTATTTTGCGATATCACTAAATGGTCCAACCTGTCATACCTTAGTTCTAAATTATGATTTTTTGACGCATGTCCTTTCTGATACACAAATTTTTTTTTTGTTCTGCACTAACAATACATTAGCAATGGCGCGTCTAAATGAAAGCTGGTCCATTGTCCCGCCATGATATTTATGAATCTGCCATGCATTATGAACTGCCATGTCTACGCAATGAGCTATAAGAGAAAAATACCATTTCTTCCCTCTTATGGCGGTGCGATACAAACTTATGTTTTGGTCTGATCGGTCGACGCCTCCCATGCTCCTGTTGTATAACTTCATCACATGGGGTTGTTCCACTTGAATAAATTTTTTCTCCTTCTGAGAGTATCTTCTCACGAAATGTAACGGATTTACACCACCGGCATTAGAGCAAAAAGTAACTATGTTGTTATCATTCCATTTTACAAATATAATATTGTCATCCTTAATCTTTATATAGTCATGAGTTCCACATTTATACTTCTTCATGGTCTTTGAATCGTGCGATGTACTACAAAGAATACGATTTTCACGTATAGTTCCGGTCCCGAACATATCTTTTTCGTTCAAATATTCTAACAGAGGAACAGAGGAAAAAAAATTGTCAAAAAATAAATGGAACTTCAAATCCTTCCAATTTGACCTAAGAGCATCAGCGTATTCCAAAACAACAGCCGTTCCAACTCCAAGATCCTTATAAATTTGACTAATATTCGTGGAAGCTCCTTGATAAGGCTCGAACCAATTTATATAACCTTGGCGGGTAGTGCCAACCCATAATTTATAGGCATACCGTATTGGTTTACCCTGTATATATTGTTTACAACCATGTCTGCCTGTGTATGGAACCATGGCTTCATCTATACTATGCTCTACCTGTGTGTAAGCGTGTTCAATAAATTTCTTATTTAGATATGTAAAAATTGGTCTAACTTTCGCGAATTTATCAGACGTATCCAATTTATTATTATCATCTAGATGAATGTTTGACACAATAAATTCAAATTTGTTTCTGGATATTGCTTCAGATACTAATTCATTGTGTGAGTCTTTTGAACGTTCCCAAAACATTCGCCTTCTTGGAATCGGAATAACTCCACTTAGTAGAAGGACTCCTAAAAAACATTTTATTTCACAAATATCGACACGAGTTGCTTGATTTTTCTGTGAGGCGTATCGATTGGTTTCCTCTGCAATTTTTTCTACGAGTTCATGGTCAAAAAATAAAGAAAACAATTCAGTGGGAGAATACATAGGTCTATGAAAAACTTCGGGTTCTTCAACATGAACAACGTTGGTGGCTGAGTCCTCTTTCACGTATTGGTATTTCTTCTTCTTTTTTGTGGTTTTTAGAGTTGATTCTTTCCTTCTTATCAGTCTCGCTAAAGGGACCTCATCTTCGGACTCCCATTCTTGATCTTCTAAAACGTACTTTGCAGTAACTTCGACTTCGTTCTGCATTTGTGAGGCTGGTAAATTGTTTATGTCAACATTGTCCTCATCGCCGGAGTCCTCATCCGTCAAATTTTCCGTAGCATTGTTGGGAGGAAATAGAGTTATTGTATCTGCATTTATTTCGTTGTCTTCAATCATTGCGAGAGCTTCGTGTAAGGAGAACCCCCTACAAAAATTTCTTAAATAATGACGTAGGTAAACATTGGCAATACATTTTTGGTATGTGGCGAAAGACTTTAACAATTGTTTTGAATAATTATAACAATTTTTTAATTCTCTATGGAACCCAGATGTATTATAATTACTATAATATTGATAGTATTATATGTGCCCAATGTACTAAATATCGGACGCCTGTTTTTAATTACTAATAGACAAACAACTACTTGAAATCAACATGTTTATCATACAAAAATCAATTGCTTACATTGTTAGCTAACTAAACTTATCTATAAAATATCATTAGATAATTTAAAAATAGCCGAAACATAACCTACCTTACAAACTTCACGCCGAACTCGGCCATTCTCAGAAAACCAATAACTGACGCTTCGCAATAAACAAGATTTCTCTCTAGAAATATAATACCGTGCTATCACCAACGGCGCATAAGATCAAACTACCTAAAAATTCCACATACTGCGATATTTGCCGCCGATCGTCGCTAAGATTTGCCGAGTTTGAAGCGTACTACATATAGGTCATTGGGCATATCTGGGTTAAAACTGTGATTGTATTAGTGTGTGTCTGCATATGAAAGTTTCAGTCTGTCGAATAGTCTCCGACAAAAATAAAATACTCTGCCATTGAGTATTTTAAACTTTTTGTATTTACTGTCGGACTATACTTTTGGCTCTAATTGTCACGAGTGAACTACTTTAAGAGGTTACATCTACCCAACAGACGGGCAGGAAAAATAGGCTCTTTTTGGGAATTTTTTACACTTTACTATACAAGCAACAAAAAATCTGTTTTGAGGTGTTAATATATGCATAAGAATGTACAAAATATTTTTTTTTTATTTTATGGTATTGGGCAAAATGGCGGCGCACTAATATGCAGAACAGAGGCATCTGTTTTTTGGAGGTGGTCCGCGGCCAGCAGTAGAACAATTTTAATTCTTCATCTAGAGCAAACATACAATTTTTTTTATTATTTAGATTAATAGTGCTAGAGAAGTACACACGATTATTGACAAATATCAATTTTTCAAAAAATTATGGAAGTTTGAAAAAAAAAATTTCATTTTTCTTTATAAAAAAAGTAATTAATTAATCCTAATAATCGTGTGTACTTCCTTAGAGAATCTTATTAAAAAGCTGTAATTAAAAGCTCAAGTTAATCGGATGTAAATTGTTGGAGTATGCTGCCGGCGGATTTAAAAAACGTTGTTTCAAGAAAAACGCGTTTAAAGTGGATGCCATTTTTTTTACCTTTATTCTGCAATTCCAGGACCATAAAGCAGCTCTTCCAAGTCCAAATTTTGGTGCTCGGCCTCTTTCTTTTGAAACAATAAACACGGAAATAAAATTATTGAAAAATGCAGCAACGCAACGTAGCAAACACGTCTTTACGGACCGGCGTTCAACTTTTTGTTTAAGCTTCACCGCCGTACCGGTCCCCGCGTGTGTCCCGGCATTTGTTTATCGTTATCTTTTGTTTTGCATTATGCATCGCGAGTCGGCCTCTCCAGTTGCCTGGATGGTACTGTATGGCGTAAACAGAATGTGGAACAAAATAGGCATGGTAGTTAACGTATTAATAAAGACGTAATGATGCCAACTAGGCTTAATTTAAGAAAGTATTAGCCGTTAGTGATAGAATAAATCTACCAACTAAGCCAAATCACTCCAACAGGCTGCGTGCAAAGTAAACGCCTTTTCGTGTGCTACGACTTCTTTCAGAAATTAAGTACTAGGAGCTAAAAAAATTTTTCAATCTAACATAAGGTTTTTTTTAAGACTATAATACGTCTTTAAGCGATTTTTTCAAAAATTGCATGGATAAAACCCCTGAAAAGTGTTGGGCTGTGTTGATATATTTTATTTCTTGTCGGTCTTTTCACCGGCTGATTATTGAAAAAATAATAAAGTTTATAAATATATAGATTCTTTTAATTTAAACTATTCCTTTTGCTTTCCTTATTGTATTCAATTCATAAAACAACATAATCCGAGATTTTTGCTTTTTTTCAGGTTTTAGGGTTCCTAGATCACACGAAAAACATAAGCACTTATTTCCGTCAGTTTGTCGGTTTCTTGGCACGATAACTTTTGAACGAAATGAGACATCAATTTTAAACTTTATATACCAGGTGTACAAGTATGAAATGCGGATTTCAGACAACAGATGGTGCACCAATGCAGTTTGTGCTATAATGATTTGACACTGCGCCATTTTGTTGTGTCATCAACAAGTGTCAGACGCGCACGAGTGATAAATTGAAAAAGTGTGTGCATAGTGTTGTGGGTTCAATATGTCGAAATTTATACCGAACAAAGAGCATTGGCGGACAGCATTAATTTTTTGTTTTCAATTGAAGAAAACTGCTGTTGAATCATACCGATTACTTCGAGAAGGTTATGATGAACATGCTCCATCGCAAGATACGTGCGAACGATGATTTCGGCGTTTCAAAAGTGGTGACTTCGATGTTGCAGACAAGGAACGTGGAAAACCGCCAAAAAATACGAAGATGTGGAATTGCAGGCATTGTTGGACGAAGATGATTCGCAAAGACAAAAACAACTCGCTGAGCAATTGAGCGTTAGTCAATTATCGGCTACGAGAGATGGAAAAGATTCAGAAGACCGGTAGATGGGTACCACATGAGTTGAACGATAGGCAAATGGAAAAGCACAAAAACACGTGTGACATTTTGCTCGCTCGGTACAAAAAGAAGTCGTTTTTGCATCGTATAGTTACAGGGGATGAAAAGTGGATTTACTTTAAGAATCCCAAGAGCAAAAAATCATGGGTAGCTCCAAGCGCACCATCCACATCGTCCGCAAGACCGAATCGCTTTGGCAGAAAGACATTGCTCTGTGTTAGGTGGGACCAGAGGGGCGTGGTCTATTATGAGCTGTTAAAACCTGGGGAAACGGTTGATACTAAACGTTACCAACAACGATTGACCTATTGGAACCGTTTGCTGCTTGAAAAAAGACCAGAATACCGAAAGAGGCAACACAAAGTCATTTTTCTTTATGACAATACTCCATCACATACGGCAAAACCAGTTCGCGACACATTGGAAGCAGTCAGCTGGGAAGTTCTACCCCATGCGGCTTACTCACCAGACTTGGCTCCTTCTGATTACCACTTGTTTGCATCGATGGGTCACTTGCTGAGCAGCGCTTTGGTTCGTACGAAGATGTGAAAAAATGGCTCGATGAATGGTTCGCAGCAAAAGGGGAAGATTTTTACTGGCGTGGTATTCACAAATTGCCCGAAAGATGGGAAAAATATATAACAAGCGATGGAGCATACTTTGAATAAAGCACTTTTTATCATTCTTCCGAATTTAACATGTTTTTTTAGAAAAAAATCCGCATTTCATACTTGTACACCTGGTGTATATATATATATATATATATATATATATATATATACACGAGGCTGGTTTGAAAAGTCCGTGCAAAGTCCGAGAGATGGCACCACCGGCGCGTATCGAGGTCATGTTTAGTTAGTAGCATCTCTTGAATGAACGCACATCAAGTTTCAGCCATATTGGTCTATTTCTTTGTGTTTGGCATTCGTGTGAATCAAGGAAGTCGAGTGATTTTCAAGAAATGGACGAAAAAGAATTTCGTGTGGTGATTAAACATTACTTTATGAAAGGCAAAACGCCTCAGGAGACTAAAGAGAAGCTTGATAAACATTATGGTGACTCTGCACCTTCGATTAGCACAGTTTATAAGTTGTTTCAAAATTTTCGGACTGGCCATATGGGCACAAGTGACGCTGAACGTTCTGGACGGTCTGTGGAGGTTACGACTCCAGAAATCATTGATCAAATCCATGATATGGTGATGGATGACAGAAGAGTTAAGGTGCGTGAGATTGCTAGTGCTGTGGGCATCTCGACTGAACGGGTACATAATATTTTGCATAAACATTTGGACATGAGAAAGCTATCCGCAAGATTGGTGCCGCCATTGCTCACGCTTGACCAAAAACGGAATCGTGTGAAGTGTTGCAAGGATGGTTTGCAGCTGTTCCAGAAGAATCCGGAGGATTTTAAGCGTCGTTTCGTCACTGTGGATGAAACATGGATACATTACTATACTCCTGAGACCAAACAACAATCTAAACAATGGGTTACCAAGGGGGAATCTGCATCAAAAAAGGCGAAGACCGTTTCTTCGGCCGGAAAGGTTATGGCGACTGTTTTTTGGGATTCGCAAGGGATAATCCTCATCGACTATCTGGAAAAGGGTAAAACTATTACAGGTGAATATTATTCATCGTTATTGGACCGTTTGAAAACCGAGCTGCACGAAAAACGCCCGCGATTGGCCCACAAGAAAGTCCTTTTCCATCACGACAACGCACCAGCACACACCTCAGCAGTTGTGGTCGCAAAATTAATGGAAATAGGATTCCAACTCGTTTCACATCCCCCCTATTCTCCAGACTTGGCTCCCTCGGACTACTATTTGTTCCCCAATTTGAAGAAATGGCTGGCGGGACAAAGATTTATTCAAACGAGGAGGTGATTGCAGACACTAATGGATATTTTGCAGACTTGGACAAATCCTATTATTCGGAAGGGATCAACAAACTAGAACATCGTTGGACGAAGTGTATAAGCCTAAAAGGAGACTATGTCGAAAAATAAAAAAGGTTTACCCCAAACACATAAGTAGTTTTTATTTTTGCACGGACTTTTCAAACCAGCCTCGTATATATATATATATATATATATATATATATATATATATATATATATATATATATATATATATATATATATATATATATATATATATATATATATATATATATATATATATATATATTCCGGGTTTCAATCCGTTCGTCTAACAAAGAATGTACACGACGTTTCGCCAAAATCTCATTTGGCATTTTCAAGTGTTCTTGCTACTGCTGCTACTCGATACTGTGATATTGCTGTTGCTGCCGCTCGAAGTTAACTGCAGAACAGCGAAGCTAACAGTTAGCTCCGAGCGGCAGCAGCAACAGCGAGATCCCAGTATCGAGTAGCAGCAACAGCAAGAGCAGTTGAAAATGTCAAATGAGATTTTGGCGAAATGTCGAGCTAATTCTTTGAGAGACGAACGGATTGAAACCCGGAATTTTAATGTATTATATATCTATAATATATATAAAATGCAACATCTCTCTGTCTGTCTGTCCGTTAGTGACCTTATCACTGGAGAACCACTTATCTGATTTACGTACTTTTTTTTTAAAACATACATATGTTCTCTGGCCAGGTTATAGGCTATATTTTATTACGATAGGTAGCATAAGGAATGAGCAGTGACGATAATAGTGAATGAAGTCGGAAAAAAGTTTATCGCTAGCGCGTTCCCTTGCAATACACAGTCTAAACCATTAAATATGGAACAATATTATGTAGTAGAGAATATCTAGAATCTATAATATATATAAAATGCAATGTCTCTGTCTGTCTGTCTGTCCACTGGTGCGTTTATCACGCGAGAACCACTTATCCGATTTACGTCTTAAATTCATACATATATTCTTTGGCCAGGTTATATAATAATAATAATAATCTATCTATAATATATATAAAATGCAACGTCTCTCTATCTGTCTGTCTGTCCGTTAGTGCGTTTATCCCTCGAGAACCACTTATCCGATTTACGTGATTTTTTAAATTCATACATATGTTCTCTGACCAGGTTATAGGTATATATTTTATTACATCTATAATATATATAAAATGCAACGTATTCTGTCTGTCTGTTAGTGCGCTTATCACTGGAGAATCACTTATCCGATTTTCGTACTTTTTTTTTTTTAAACATACATATCTTCTCCGGCCAGGTTATAGGCTATATTTTATTACGATAGGTAGCATAAGGAATGAGCAGTGACAATAATAGTAAATGAAGTTGGACAAAGTTTGCCGCTAGCGCGTTCTCTTGCAATACACAGTCCAAACCATTAAATATGGAACAATATTATGTAGCAGAGAATATCTATAATATATATAAAATGCAATGTCTCTCTGTCCGTCTGTCTGTCTGTCTATCCGTCCGTTAGTGTGCTTATCACTGCAGAACTACTTATTCGATTTACGTGCTTTTTTTTAACCATACGTATGTTCTCTGGCCAGGTTATAGGCTACATTTTATTAGGTGACATAAGGAATAAGCAGTGACGATAATAGTGAATTAAGTCGGAGAAAAGTTTGCCGCTAGCGCGTTCTCTTGGAATACACTCCCTAAAGCATTAAATATGGAACAATATCATGTAGCAAAGAATACAATATATATAAAATGCAACGTCTCTCTGTCTGTCTGTCTGTCCGTTAGTGCGCTTATCACTCGAGAACCACTTATCCGATTTACGTGTTTTTATAAATTTATACATATGTTCTATATAATTCGATATAAGCATAGATAATGGGAGATAAGGTGAGATAATTGGAGATAAGGAGAAATAATGGGAGATAAGTCGAGATTAGCCTCGATAATGGGAGATAAGCAGAGATAAGTCTAAATAATGGGAGTTATGGTGAGATAATGGGAGATAAGGAGAAATAATGGGAGATAAGGAGAAATAATGGGAGATAAGGAGAAATAAGGAGAAATAATGGAGAAATAATGGGAGATAAGGAGAAATAATGGAGGAGATAAGTCGAGATAAGCCTAGATAATGGGAAATAAGGTGAGATAATGGGAGATAAGGAGAAATAATGGGAGATAAGTCGAGATAAGCCTAGATAATGGGAAATAAGGTGAGATAATGGGAGATAAGGAGAAATAATGGGAGATAAGGAGAAATAATGGGAGATGAGCAGAGATAAGCCTAGATAATGGAAATTATGTAGAGATAATGGGAAATAAGGAGAAATATTGGCAGATAAGGAGAAATAATGGGAGATATTTTATTACGTTGGGTAACATAAGGAATAAGCAGTGACGATAGTAGTGAATCAAGTCCACGCGAGCGGAGCCGCGGGCCCGTCTAGTATATATATATATATATATATATATATATATATATATATATATATATATATATATATATATATATATATATATATATATAAACTCCTGGACAAAATTAACCCAACAATCTTAAAGGCTATGCATATTTTGTTTCATTGTTCGTGACAGAAATCAAAACAATTCGGTTAGATTTATAGTTTTAAAGAAATTTTTAGAAGATAAACAATTTTCTGTAATAATGCAATAGATTTTCTTTAAAAGTAAACTTATATGTTGTTCCCTTTTTCAAAGTAATACGTTTTTGTGGTAGACTGTTTTATTTTTGACCCCGAAGAATTAGAAAAATGAATCGAACAAGGAATTTAACTGAACACGAGGTAGTGCGAGCCTCAGTTTTATTGGACGAGGGATATTGTTATAGTTATGTTGCCAATTTGTTAGGCAAACATCGTTCCACAATAAGTCGTATGGTAAGACGCTTGAATGAAGTAAGAACTTATTCTTCTAGAAGGCTAGGGCAAGGGCGAAAACGATGCACTAGCGACCTAGATGAACGTTTTATAAGACAATATACTTTAAGAAACAGGACTGTCACTAGTTCTATAATAAGAAACGAACTCGAAGCTGTTAGCAATGTCACAATTTCTTCTAAAACAGTTAGAAAACGGTTAAATGAAGCTGGATTAAACAGTAGGAGACCAGCCACTGCGCCCTTGCTTACTTGAGAGAACAGAGTTGCTAGGTTACGTTTTGCTCGAAATCACGAAAACTAGTCTGTGGATGATTGGAAACAAGTTTTCTTCACAGATGAAACTGGGGTTAGTCTCAAACATCCAGATGGCCGTGAGCGAGTATGGCGAAGACCAGGAGAGAGGTTTGCTCCTTGCAATATCTCTGCAAGGATTCCATTCACCGGTGGCTCTGTTATGTTCTGGGGTGGCATCTGCTTTGATGCAGAGTTAGTTCCTGTCCGTACGAGATCCATGAATGCTGACTACTATCTTGAGAATATTGTAATAGAACATGCCTTTCGGTCATTTTGTGGGGCCCAATTTCCTGTTTATACAAGACAACGCTCGACCTCACGTGGCTAGGGAGGTACTCGATTATCTTAATCAAGTTGATATACCTATTATGCAATGGCCACCAAAAAGCCCGGATCTGAATCCGATAAAACATGTATGGGATCACCTTAAGAAAAATGTGAAACGTCATATACCTGCACGTAGAAACCTGAGGGAATTTGAAAATGCAGTTATCACAGAATGGGAGCAAATTCCTCAAGATTTTATCCAAAATTTAATTAGAAGCATGCTTAGGCGCATAAACGCTGTCATCCGAAGTAGAGGAGGCAACACACGCTACTAGTGTCACAGTTACACCATTAATTTTACTACTAGTGTCCCAGTTTATTTTTTTCATTATTACATAATTTCAACGATTTTGTTATTAGGTCTTAAGAATAATTTTAATTCGAATCTTGTAGAGAAATTTGGTAGCTAATTCACTTTTAAAGTATCCGAATAAGTTTTTTTCTAACTTTTAGTGTAACCAATGTTCATAAAAAATTATTAAAATTAATTCATTATAGAGATTTGTATGATTTAATATATTGTTGCGTTAATTTTGTCCAGGAGTGTATATATATATATATATATATATATATATATATATATATATATATATATATATATATATGTATATATATATATATATATATATATATATATATATATATATATATATATGCATATGCATATATGCACACACACACATACACACAGTCAGTCAAAAGTCTCCATACTCCACCTGCTTTCTATACTATTTTTCTGTTATGTTTAACTAATTAATTGGAACTATAAGAAAACATGTTTAAATTAATATTTTAAACTTAACCAACGAGGATTGGTATTAAAAACAACTACGGAACATTTTATTTAGAAGTTACATCATTGTTATAAAAATGTAAAAAATGTTAAAAAGTCTCCATACACTTAACAAATACCAATAATAGTTTGATGGAGTTTAACGGAAAATAACAACTTCATTTAAACTAATATTTAGTGGGACCGCCGTTGGCCTTGATAATCTCCTGAAACCTTTTTGTCATGCTTGCAACCAGCTTTCTAGTAACTTCTGCTGGCACGTTCTCCCATTCGTTCAATTTTTTTTTCTGGTTTTTAATTCTTCTTTATTTAAATGCGAATGCGCCGCTTAAGTTCCTCCCATAAATGTTCGGAGGTGTATGAAGCTGCTGTTGCACATTATAGATTATCCTTTCATGCACCACAACGGCGGTATGTTTCTGATCATTGTGCTGTTGGAAAACTTATCTTTTTTCGAGTGCTAATTTTTGGACACTTTGGACTCTTAAATTGTCTCTCAAAATGTTCAGATAAACATGCTGATCCATGGTACCTTTAATAAAATGTAAATTTCTAAAACCTCCAGCGGACATGCATCCCTAAAGCAGAACACTGCCACCCCCTTGTCTCACCGTGCAACAAATGTTTTTAATATCGAATGCGGTATTCTTCTTTCTTCAAACTTTAGGTCTGCCATCAGACCTAAAAAGGTTAATTTTAGTTTCATCACTAAATATTATGAATTCCCAAAATTCAGGAGGTGTAGTAACGTATTCCCTAGCAAAAGCTAACCGCTTTTTACGATTAGCTTCCGAAATTAACGGCTTCTTCCTGGCTGCTGGAAAATAGTTCCAGTACTTTTTTTAATTTTGGTGAACTTTTCTTGGGATCTATAATTATTTATTTAACAATACTGGCCTCTTCACGTGAAGTCAGTTTCCTCGGACGACCGGAGCGTGGTCGAATTTTATAGGAACCTGTTAATTTATACTGTTTTACAATGTACTGAACAGTAGCATGCGACTTTTTATCAATTTTTCCTATATTTCTGTACGATTTTCCATCTTTCCACAAATCAATTATGATCTTTCGAACTTCAAATGGAATTTCGCAATTTCTCTCGCTCGTATTTAATACTATTTTAAAAACCCACTGCAAAATTGCTAGCAACAAGTGACAGATTATAAAGTATGGTCGAAAATGATTCATTTGTTTTCAGTTTAGCGAGCAATAGATAGCTCGATAAAATGCGGCTGATTATAACGTGTTTTTTTCATTGCAGTTCTTGAGTGTATGGAGACTTTTGACATTAATTTTGTTTATATTTTACAACTACGGAACATCATTGTTATAATGATGTTCCCTAGTTGTTTTTAATACTAATCCTCGTTGGTTCAGGTTAGTTTCAAATATTAATTTAAACTTGTTTTCTCATAGTTCCAATTAATTGAACATAACAGAAAAATAGTATAGAAAGCAGGTGGTATATATTTTTGGACTCACTATGCATATATATTAGGTAGTAAAATGAAGTAAGGTAAATGGCAATATGGCAATTCTAGGATCGAAATCAGTACTGGACCATTTAGTTTCATTCCTTAAAAGATCACGTGCAGAGTTACAGTTCAGAGCTCAGTGTGGTTACCGTTTGTGCGGTCGAAATACAAACGTGTAACGCGATTTCCAACATCATGGAAAAAATTGAGATTCGAACTGTGATAAAATTTTACTTTTTGAAAAAGAAAACGGCCACCGAAATAAAAATGAAGCTTGACAATGTGGCTTGCGAAAAGATCTAAAACCCAAGTCGGTATATTCATGTTTATAATATCCTGGAATCCCTTCGTAAAATCAGCATGAAGAAAGTCCAAGTGTTAACACTAAGTAAATCTTCCTGGTTTGCAGAGACTGCTGATATTGTGGGAAGGTAGCTGGTAGAAGTTTTCCCACAAAAGCAGCTATGACGTTTTTGTTTTATTTAAATTCAACTCATCACGAAATTGTAAATTGATTTCATTAAACATTTTAAACAGGTCGGTCAAATAAGCGATGTTATTTTTGGATGTAATCAGCGCTATTTTTCGTCTCTGTTTTCAAGGAAGTCCAGTACTGAGTCAAGTAGATTGAAAAAACGATTCAGACAAATACCTCTTGAGAGCCAACGAACTTCTGTGTGCAGCAACTACAAAGTTGGACAAATAACACAAGTCTGCAAAAAAAAAAATTGAGAGCTGTTTTTGTTTTTTTGCGTAATTCTTATATTTTTGGGTGTACTGAATGCGAAAATGACTTTCATTTGGTAATAGAACGTCACGTTTTCTGACAATGTAGGCATCTATGTTAAACAAGTTATCATCTTAAAAGATAAAAGACTAAAAAATTTTTTTTTAATTTATAATTGCTTAACAAAACTTATTTTTTTTATCTAAAATACATTCATTAGTAAGCACTAAACACATTTCTTTTTCCCAGTGAGACTCCTTTTGGTACATTTTCGCTTGTAGGAAGCATCTGGAAGGTCTCTCTGAAGCGTCCAACAGTAGTCTGCCATCATTGAGACGCTCCATCTTCCCTGGTATCTTTTTTCCATCTCCTTAATATCTTGGTGAAATCGTTCACCTTGCTTTTCACTCAGATCTCCTAAATTTTCTGGAAAGTAGTCGAGGTGGGAATGAAGAAAATGTACTTTTAAACTCATTAGGCAACCTAAAGCTTGAAATGCTTTTAACATTTTTTTGACGATTTTTGTTTGTAGTTAGGGTCTTTGTTATTGCCTAAAAATTTCTCTATGACCTCTTTAAAGGCAATCCACCCTTCTCTTTGAGGATCCGTCATGGTTGTGATGAATTGTGGATCAGCCATAAGCCGTCTAATATCTGGTCCAACGAAAACACCTTCCTTCAACTTTGCCTCCGAGAGGCCTGGAAACTTTGATATTAAGTATTTGAAGCAATTTCCATCTCTTGGAAGTGACTTTACAAATTGCTTCATCAATCCCAGCTTTATGTGAAGCGGTGGTAGAAGAACTTTATGAGGAGGCACCAAAGTTTCATGCAGGACGTTCTTTTCGTTAACTTTAAGCTCCCTCGGAGGCCAACACTTTTTGGTCCAGTGATTTGCTCGGTCTCTACTATCCCATAGACACAAAAAGCAAGGGAATTTGGTAAACCCAGATTGTTGTCCGAGCAACATGCCCAAGATTTTTAAATCACCGCACACTTGCCAACCGTGGTCTTTATATTTTAATTTGCAAAGAACCAATTCCAAGTTCTTGTAGGTTTCCTTGAGGTGTACGGAATGACCGACAGGAATGGAAGCATAGAAACCGCCATTGTGAAGCAGAACTGCTTTAAGGCTTCTTTTTGAAGAATCTATGAAAATACGCTACTGTGCTGGGTAGTATGAGATCTTAAATGTATCCATCAAACCTTCAATATTGGTACAATAAACCAACTCGTCCTCTTGGGCAAAGTAGGAAGTGAACTGCTTTTCTCGATATCTAAACCAGGAGGAAGACACTCCCGGCAAAAGTAAGTTCCTGCTTTTGAGCCTTGATCCAAGCAACTCAGCAGCGTTTTTGGGAAGATTCAAGTCTCTTACCAAATCATTTAGCTCGCCCTGGGATAACAATTTCGGACTGCTATCATCTTCAAATTGAAAACTTGACTTGTCATCGGGTTCCGGTACAGCACCATCTTCGTCAGAACTTGGAATCTCTTCCAAGGTAGCAGGGGCCTTGGGCACTGGTATTTCGGTCCCATTGAATTATACCCTTTCACATTACACGAACAAAAGTAACAATCATCACTATGGTTCTTTTGCTCGCGCCATACCATAGGAATCGCTTATCGGAAAGCTTTTTTCTTGCCCTTAAACTAATTTCGAAGATCTTCAACACATCGTTTGCAGACTTTATGAGGTGCCCAAACTTTATCCTGATCTCCAAGTTTTAAGCCAAAATACGTGAAGTATGCTTATTTTACAAAGTCCATAATCTTAAGTTGTTGCTTTAATATCATATATTTGATACAAATATAACAGAAACTGTCAGACGAATTCACACACTTCCGCACAGATGACATTGCACTATATTGAACCAAGATCTATAAAACAATGACGAGTTAACACGTAATTGTACCGGGCCACTTTCTACACTATCGGATCGCGCACGTTCTGGTTACAACGTTAATGTTTGTTAATTTAGCTCACACAGGGCGTTCTTTATTTAGAAAGTAATGATAGTTATGGCCTGTATACATTTAAAAACAGTAATCAAAATATAATTGTACCTATTTATTTATGACTTCAAGTTAGCCCAAAAAAACCTTTTTTATAATAAAATTTTTCGTTCTGTAAAAAACCTGACGTTCTGGAATTTTTTGAGTATTTTTTTAGTTTTCAGAACACCTAAATACATAGAAATCAGTTGAAAACATCCAGACAGCATTTTTGTTGCAGACCTGTGTAATCTGTCATGCAATGAATATAATAACGTAATGAAGCGATGTATTCAGGCGTTCATTCTGATTTTTGGCGATCAAATGCTGACGATGAATAACACAATGTACAGCAAGTACATTTGGTACTACTTGTTTTAAATCCGCTATGAAATCCTTATGACGCCCCGTCATTGCTGGAGCACCATTAGTAGCAATTGACAAAATATTACAAATAAGAATTTCTTCCTTCTGAAAAAACTTGTTCATGGTATTAAATATCAATTCTTCCTTTGTATCGGGTTCCAAATTTTTGTTAATAATAACTCCTGACAAATTTTTTCTTCTTTTATGAATACAACGTATGATAAAAGCATTGCTTCGTTATTTGGTAGTTGATCCATTCGAGTTGAATGGAAAATTTGCAAGTCTTTAAATAATTGTATAACGATATTTCAACGTCTTCAGCCATTTCATCTATTTTTCTTGCATCGAATTATTACTAAGAGGAATTTTTCTGATGATATTTGACGGTGTCTCATGATGATGAACAGTTTTTACTACCTCTTCGACTGCCGGCAAGATTAGTTCTTGGCTAATTGTGTGTGGTTTTCCCGCTTTTGTGACTAATAATGAAATACTATAAATAAATAAAATATATAAGCATTTATTTCCTTTTCGACTGATGCAGATGTACAATATAGCACACATAGTATAGGATACATCAAAAACAATTAAAAATACATGTAACATATAAACGTAAAAAAATAGTAATCATTACATTATTCACATCTGGGTAACAACAATCTTAACCTATATAAAGAACTTATTCAATGAGTAATGTGCTATCTCTAGGTGATTTAAACTTACTTAGAGATGAGATTCCCGTTAGTTTTTTTGGAAGTTTATTGTATATCCGAATCAACATACATTGCGGACCATTATTACTAGCTGACAACCTACATAGGGGGCTTGTGAAGTTTGTCTGCTTGCCGAGTGTTGTAAGAATGAATATTACTACGGACCGTGAATTTTTCAATATATCTTTTAACAAACACAGCGCTGCAAAAAAATATATATTCCATAGCAAGTCAAAGTATTATAATTAATAAATAGGTTCCTACAAGATGTCCTTGGTGGGGCTTTAGCCATAATTTTCACTATATTTTTTTCAAACAAATAACTGTTGAATAGGTACAGTATTACCCCAACATATAATTCCGTAAGATAATCTAGAATATACTTGGCCATAGTATAAAGTAAGAAGTGTAGTGTCTTTGACTATTGGTCTCAGTTGTCTAAAGAGATACGCTAATGAATTTAATTTTTTACATATTTCTAATATATGTGCTTCCCATGTTAGTTTGTAGTCTAATTTTACTCCTAAAAAGTTTATTTGGTCTATTTGAGCCACAGATATTTTATTTGGGAATTGAATAAGTGAGCTCTCATACCGGGTTACGAGCTTAGGGATAAACTGTACTATTTTGGATTTAGCGAAATTTAATTTTATTTTCTACATGTAGGATTTTTAACGTATCATCAAAATTATGGGATTCGTTTATTATATGGGTTGCGTAATGTGAATTGTTCTTATTTTTTAAATAATTATGTTTATGTTCTTTAATACGAGTTTCAAAAGATCTACCAGTTTGTCCTACGTAGGTTTTAATACAAGATCCACAATTTAATAAATAAACTCCTGATTTTAAGGATTTCTTACATTTGGTTTTGTTATTCAAAATTATACTCCCTAAGGAATTACTGGTTTTGAATGCTATTTTATTGTTCTTTTTTATTAAATGTTTGGAAATTGTTCTAGTTATTTTTCCTGTGTATGTGAGTGTACTAAATTTTCCTTTTTTGTCATTAATTGTGGGATAAATTAGAGAGATTGCTTGTTTAAATGATTTCTTATTTAAGATATTATCTATAATGTTGGGGTCATATCTATTATTAATTGCTGTTTGTTTGATTATGTTGAATTCTTTGTTAAAATTAGTTTTAGTCATAGGGATATGTAACAATCTATGTATGAAAGAATTAAAAGCTGCCATTTTGTGAGTATAAGAGTGGGATGAACCATTGTGTACAACTGTGTCAGTATGTTGAAGGTTTGTGAAAAATCGAGAAATCGTGTTGATTGTTCACTTTTGATATAGATATGTCTAAGACATTTATAGAGTTATCGGTTTCTAATTCTAAGGTGAATTTAATATTAGGATGCAAATTATTTAGGAAGTTAAGGAGGATTGTTAGTTGTCTGTTTGTTCCCGTGAAACGGGATATTTTAGATTTACCTACGACGTACTTGGATCAAAACTATTTTGAATTCAACGATAACTTTTATACATCTAAAGAAGGTCTAATAATGGGTAATCCTTTAAGCCCTTTACTAGCGGAAATTTTCATGGATCATTTAGAACTAAAAATTCATCAAAACGCGGTAAGCAAAAATATTGTTTACTGGTATAGATATGTTGACGATATCATTTCCTGTTTCACGGGAACAGATAGACAACTAACAATCCTCCTTAACTCCCTAAATAATTTGCACCCTTATACTAAATTCACCTTAGAATTAGAAACCAATAACTCTATAAATTTCTTAGACATATCTATATCAAAAGTGAACAATAAACACGATTTCTCGATTTTTCACCAACCTTCACATATTGACACAGTCATACACAATAGTTCATCCCACCCTTATACTCATAAAATGGCAGCTTTTAACTCTTTCATACATAGATTGTTACATATCCCTATGACTAAAACTAATTTTAGCAAAGAATTCAACATAATCAAACAAATAGCAATTAATAATGGATATGACCCCAACAACAACAAATATCTTGAATAAAAAATTGTTTAAACAAGCAATCTCTCTAATTTATCCCACAATTAATGACAAAAAAGGAAAATTTAGTACACTCATCTACACAGGGAACATAACTAGAACAATTTCCAAACATTTAATAAAAAAGGACAATAAAATAGCATTCCTTAGGGAGTATAATTTTGAATAACAAAACCAAATCTAAGAAATCCTTAAAATCAGGAATTTATTTATTAAATTGTGGATCTTGTACTAAAACCTACGTAGGACAAACTTTTGAAACTCGCATTAAAGAACATAAACATAGTTATTTAAAATCTGAGAACAATTCACATTACGCAACCCATATAATAAACGAATCCCGTAATTTTGATGAAACGTTAAAAATCCTACATGTAGAAAATAAATCTAAAAAATAAATTTGCTTGAATGTCTTTAAATTAACAAACGGAAAAACCGCAATCTATTATTAAACGAACAGGTAGACTTAAACCATTCACCCTTACTTAATCTTTATTAGTTCTCTGAAATAGTACCACAGATTTGCATTTTTAGAATAATTCTGTCTGTAAATAATATAATAAAATGATTAACATAATCTCAGGTAACTAAGGATAGTTTTAAGCACTATATAACCAGGAATACTACCAAATATTTTTCTTTCTTATTTACTTCTGAAGAAGCCAACAATTGTCAAGTGACTTTAAATGTATTGGAAATTAAAACATAGTGCTGTTCTTAGTGTTCCGTACGGAACACTTATAAGATCACTTCGGTGTCTGTCTGTCACACCCGAAAACTATTTGACATAGAAAGGTGAAATTTGGTAATAATATAGGAATTGATGGCCTCATCAAAGCCATGTAGTTTTGAGAATTAAATTTTGACTTAAGGGGTTAGTTTTGGGGGGTGAAGTCAGAAGTGAAAAATAAAATTTTTTTACTAGATCATCGAGTGTGGTGTCAAATGAAAGCTTGTGAAAACACGAGTAAAAAATATATATAATATTATACTCACGCGCACTTTTCTTTGTATTATTTTTAAAAATTCGCGAAAAATCGCTGTCCCGGGCCTTATCTCGAAAAGTACTTACCAAAAAATTTCGAAAAAATTCTGGAATATTCTCCATGGGGTGTAGATTGAAAGAAAATTATCACGAGTGCATTACCTTTAATAATTTATATGGTATATAAAAAAAAAAACAAAAATTTCAAGGTCATCAGATTTCAGTAAAGATTGGAAACAAACTTTGTTGAAAACACATTTGGGGTGTATTTTGTGAAGTCACTGATCATTTTATACCTCTGTAATAAATTTTTTTTATTTTAAAAGCAATCAACGTACGGAACACTAATTGCGCAAGTTTAACTTGCACTTTTTATATAATTTTATTATGAATTTCCAACAAGTATCGGCTAACACAATCAAAGACGTAGGTAATCATTGATTTGTAAGATAGTGCGTAAATCCATATTTCAAATACTCAATACTGTATTGCCGGCATTTCTTCTGCTAGGCGGGATTATAATATACAATATCATGTGCGGATTAATTGCCTACACACCCGGGTTAGGACGTCAAGAGAAATGCGCAGGGGCGCGATGGAGATAATATGCAAATGGGGGCTGTTGATCGACAGAAAGTGCCGCTCAAGTTATCCAGTCCTGTCACAGGACGCATGGTGGTCGTATTAAGAGACA
Organism: Pachyrhynchus sulphureomaculatus; assembly: GCA_019049505.1. Taxonomy (NCBI): domain Eukaryota; kingdom Metazoa; phylum Arthropoda; class Insecta; order Coleoptera; family Curculionidae; genus Pachyrhynchus; species Pachyrhynchus sulphureomaculatus. Next base: position 215,867,729 of record CM032456.1, on the reverse strand, counting down.
CGACGCCGTATCTGTTGCAGTGGTGGAGGGCCTCAAACAAAATGGATTGAACTTTGAACCTAGGATCAATACACTTCAGGGTATACGAAAACCAGACATAGTGGCGTTCAAAATCAGATCCGCTGTTGTAACTGACTCACAGGTCGTTAGCGGATCATGATCTATCAACAGCACACAGGAGGAAAATTTCATACTATCGAAACAACCTAGACGTCTTCCGAACATTTCCAAAGATTGCGGGATCGATAGCCACAATATCCGCTTCTCCTAGTGCATCCACTTTCTTGAAAGGACATCTGGTCTGTTGAGTCTGCAGACTTCCTGATGGGTCTGGGGCTTCCTAGCGATCTCCTGGCTAATATTACTACCCGGGTGCTGCAAGGGAGTTCCACCAACTGGAACCGGTGGAACAAAATTACGACTTATGTTCGTGTTGATCGAGAATGAAATACCCGGGTTGGTGTCGAGTGATCAGCCGCAGGACCCGAGTTCAACATATCCCGCACAATGACTTGTGGGGTTGAATACGTAAATGTCTCTTCCTGTGAATGGATTAACGAGATTCCCACTGTACCTACCCACTCTCGGTCGATACTTTGTAAGAACCGAACGTTAAAATCTTGGTGCTCTGATAAAATCAGTATTATAAAGTTAAAAGTTGTTTGTTTTCTTTCGTTTCAACATAGCGGATACGCCAAAATACTATAGTGCCGCGTGCGAAATCTCGTCGTGGTAACACCAAAGGCAACGGAGTTTTTCGAATTTAAAAAGGCAAATTTGTGCGATAACCATAACTAAACCGCGGGTGGAATAACTAACCTAACAGCTAACTTAAAAACAATTTTTTAGTCATTTAAGACCAAAATAAAATAAAAACTATATGTAGTGTAAGACATTAAAGCTTATTTTGGGGGCTTTTCCCTAAGCTGGGAGATCAGCAAGCTTTTCCTTAAGCTTAATGGACGATATCAAACACGAAAGGATTAAATTATTGGACTTCAATAGATTGTAAGTGGACTTTGATTAGTATTTAGGAATAAGTTAAGACATTTTAGATATAGCTGACCTTAAATAGTACGTATTTGGGCCTTAATAGCTTTGTCCTAACTTAAATACGGAATAAAAGAAGAAATAGACAATTGTAGTATAAATTCAAATAAAATAGTAAATAGACATAAGTTTTCTAATAAAATACTGGGCATGCGAGTGACAAAGCGAGTGGAGGTGTAAAGGTCATTTTTGCAAAAACCTCACTAGTGTGCAAGATAAGAAAAAATAGACTACTCGCATGACAACTCGCACGAGTGACCGTGCGAGTGGCAGGAAATTGACTAAAACGGACGCTGGTGGTATTTTTTCTCGGTGCGAGTGGGCATGCGAGTTGAGGGCGAGTGAGCCAGATATCGCAAAACCCAATAAAAACAACAGACTGACAGTAACGCATATAAAATCGGTCGGCTCTCGAAGTGCGAGTGACGGGCGAATCGCCTAAAAACAAAAAACAATATGGCGAGCGATCGTGAAAAAGACAAAAAACGATATAGGGAATCTTTTTACGGAAGAGATCTAGCGCAAGAAGAAAAGGACGCCTTGGAAAAAGGAGGTATACCAAGAAGGGACTCCCTACTCAGATCCCCAGAACATAAACGAGCAAGACAAATAATGACGAACGTAGAAAAACAGGCAGGACTCATTATACAGGACGCAATGACTAACGTACAGGAGATGCTGAACAAATCGCTAAAGGAAATTGAGGGTACAAACGAGGATGAGGAAATAGAAGATGAAAATATGGAAGGGGGACAATCACAGGACGTAAAAGACAAGGACACAATCAATAAAATCATCGAAGCAAAACAAGCCATCATAAAAGCCACTACCCGGTATTCCGGTGGGAAAATCCAATTCAATAGGGAGGACCAGGTAGTGGTAAGAGAACAAATTGAACTGCTGACGGACATACTCATCACACTAATAGGACAAACAAACGTAAAACAACAGGACAAAGAAAAGGATCTGAAAGATATCAAGGATACATTAACAAGACAAAATAGAGACATACAAATATTGACACAAGACATACAGAAGATCAAACAAATAAGACAAAACAAAGAAAAGACAAAGAGTACACATAAAAAACAACACACGACAGAACAGAATACAGGGACGGATAGGGATACTGAACAGGGAGTAGAATCCACCGAAAACCAGGGCGATGATGAATCGGACACAGACAAAGATTGGACACTAGCAAAACGAAGAAGGATAAGCAGACTACAGACAAATAAGACGTACGCTGAAATAGCGACAAGACAGGATAACAAGGGATGGACTACGCCAGAGAGGAGAGACGCACTAACATCAGTGGTATCGGTAAACGATATAACAGAACCGAGGGAAACCTTGATGAAGGTTAAAGAAATAATACGGCAGGACGCAACTCAACAGGGGGGGATAAAGAACATTATACCAATAGAGGGAGGTAAGCTGATACTGAACTTTAAAGACAAAGAACAAAGAGACGCCATAAACAACAGACTAAGGACAAATACAGACATCAAACTTACGACGAGAGAGACAGCCAAACCAAAATTAAGAATTACGGGCATTACTAAAGGATACGAAAACGAGGAACTACTAAAAATGATCACAGACGAAAACGAGGACATAAGGGACAAATTTGGTGACAGACTAACAAAAAATACTAGAATTTTGACAAGACGACAATGTAGAAATCAATACAAAGAAAACATTGTTTTAGAAACAGACACAGACATTTTTAAGTATATAGTGAAAAAAGGGCAAATATATTTAGACCTGACTACTGTACATGCAGAGGAAAGTGTGAGCGTGGCCCTGTGTTACCAATGTCACAAATACGGCCACGTTCACAAGTTCTGCAAAGACAAACAGACTTGCCACGTATGTGGGGGACAACACAAAGGGGAGGACTGCAAACGGACGGTACCAAACTGTATGAACTGCGCACTAGCAGGGATTGACAAAAAGGACAGACAACACACAGCACGTGACAGAAACTGCCCGATATATATACGCAAGGAAAGACAAGCCAGACAAAACGTAGAATACGGACAAACAGCGAACTGACATGGAACTAAAAATAATACAAATTAACTTAGACAGGGGAAGACAAGCACGAACACTATTACACAAAAAATTAACTGACGAGGACATAGACGTAGCACTAATACAGGAGCCGTACTCTGGAAGCTGGACAACTGGAGAACAGCTGGACAACTACGCTATACATAAACTTTCGAATAAATCGAAGGCAGAGATATGGACAAAGACAAACATCACATCAACAATGACAATAAAGGAACTGACAACGGACAACTTTATAACCATACAACTGACAAACGAACAAGAACAAAGGATATACCTAACATCACTGTATGACGAACCAGGGGGGGACAGGAACAAAAGACTAATGGAACTGGACGAACGAATTAAAACTCATAATATAACGAAACACCTAATTGCAGCAGACACCAATGCGCATAATGAAATATGGGGTGGGAACAGCACAGACACAAGAGGGGAGCAGCTTTTAGAATGGACAACGACAAACGGATACGACATCGAAAACAAAGAAACGGAAGGACCGACTTTTCAAGGACCGCGGGGCAGTAGTTACATTGACATGACTATAACAAAAAACGGACAAATCAAGGACTGGACAATACTGACAGACGAAACACTGAGTGGACACAAATACATCGTATATAACTTAAACGAACAAACGAACAAGAAGATATGGAGAAACGACTATAACAACACTGACTGGAAACGATACATTGAACAAATAAAATTGAAAGTACAACATAAAACATGGACATCCAGCGATAAACAGACACTAGAGACAAACGCGAAAGAATTACAAGACATACTGAAGGACATAACAAATAAATTCATTAAAAAAGTAAAAATAGAAGACGAACAACAAGACTGGTGGACACAAGACCTACAAAATCAAAGACAAACACTACGCAGGAGGAGGAGAGAAGTTCAACAAGAGACAGACGAACAAAGTAGAAGACAAAAAGAAGAACGATATAAGACATTAAGAAACAAATACAAACGTGACATAAAAGAAAGAAAACTCGAACACATAAAAGAAAAAATACTCAACTTAACAGACAACAATCCATGGGACAAGGTTTGGAAATTCCTGAAAAAACCAACAACACTAGAAGGACAAACAAACATACAAAAAGACGATGGAACATACACAAAGGACGAAAACGAAAAACATGCCTACCTCCTGGACAAATATTTTCCACGGGATAGAGAAGACGAAGACAACGCACAAATGAAACTAATAAGACGACGAAAACAAAAAGACAACCAACAGACAGAACCCGAAATCACAATAGACGAAATAAAAGACATAGTAAAAACAATGAAGAACGGAAAGGCAACTGCCGAGGACAGGATACCCAACGAAGCACTGACATACATACTACAAGCATGCGGACAGGAATACAAGACAATACTCGACGATTGCATACGACTGGGACTATTCCCTAAATGTTGGAAGGCGGCGAACGTGGTCTGGGTCCCTAAAAAGGATGGGACACCCAGACCCATAAGTCTACTTCCAACATTGGGGAAGATACTGGACAGACTGATTAACAGACGACTACAACACCAACTAGAAATGAAACGAAAAATCGACCAAAGACAATACGGATTTCGGGAAGGCATGGGGACCATAGACGCGCTACAGAACCTGACAAACATTATACAGACAAACAAGGACAGGAATAGACATCAATTATTAGTGACACTGGATTTGACTAACGCCTTTAACAGCGCATGGAAACCGTACGTGGTCAGGGAGTTGGATCGGGCAGAAGTTTCCGACCCAATTAGGGACATATGCAAAAACTTTCTTGAAGAACGCACTGTCAAAGCAGGCATAATAAACAAAAATATGGAGAAAGGATGCCCCTAGGGATCTAGTTTAGGTCCAACTCTCTGGCTGCTGGTGATGCAAGGATGGTTTAGGACAATGGACGAAACGAACAGACAATGGAAAACGACTCAGGCACAAAAACTAGACAAAGACATACAATACATAGACAACCTTATGGACATACAAGCATACGCGGACGATCAGATCATTATCATAAACGGGAATTCGGTCAGACAAATAGAACAGAAATGGGTAACATGTTGGGAGGGATGCGTGAATTGGCAAACTGAGGCTGCAGTTAGGTATAATAAAACAAAAACAGAATCTTTATTTATAAATAAGACAAACGTACTAAGACCGCCGACAATTAGACTAAACGAACTGACGATACAACACAAGGACCACATCAAATACCTGGGGTTACATATAGACAGGAAACAGAATTACATAACACACATGAAAGAGACACGAAAAAAAATAGGACAAATAACGACAAAAATAAACGGACTGGTAACTAGGACATGGGGAAACGACAAAGACATACTGACACAAATCATGAAAATGGTATTAACACCAGCGGCGCTGTATGCAAGCACCATATGGGGATGCAAGGGGGACACGACAATAACAAAAAGACATCTAAACGCGACAATGAGACCTATACAATTAAGGATAAACAGAGCATACAAAACGACACCGAACGCAGCACTGGACGTACTGACTGGACAGCCACCGCTCTGGATAAAGGCAAAGACAGAATACTTGACATACCAACGCTACAAGACCGACATAGAACGAGACAAATTAAAAACAATTGACAAACCATACCCGGCACTAAGACACACCTTACGAGAAAACGACCGACATACCACACAAAACAAGATATACGTAGACGCGACATCACACCAAGACGGAAAAACGGGCGTTGGACTCTTTGTAACAAGGGCCAACGCACCGAATTATGACATTACTATAAGACTACCGGACAATACCAACATACACAGGCAGAATTGATGGCAATTAAATTAGCCATCTTGGAAGCAAACAAAACTAACATGGACGAACTGACGATAAGCACGGACAGGAAACACGCCATACCATTAATATACGACAGACAGATAAAAACAAGACTGATCGGACATATAACACAGTTACTAACGGACAGAAAACAGACAGGAAAAAAGACATACATTATTTGGGAGAGGGGACATACGACTGAGAACTTCGGTAACAACAGAGCACACGGACTGGCGGAGACAGCGACGAGACGAGAAGACATAGAAGACGCAGACGGACTCTACCCTGCTACTAATAAAAAACATAGAAAACGAATTAAGTTAGAAACAACCCTACAGACGTGGCAATTGACTTGGGACAACGACAACACAGGACGAGAACTGCACAGGGTATGCAGGGACGTAGGACTTGACAGATTACCACTGACACACAAAGCGACACAACTAGTAACAGGACATGGAAACATAGGAGCGTACTTACACCGATTTAACCTACAACAAACGACAGGACACTGTACATGCGACGGACAATCGACAGAGGACATTAACCATATTAAGACATACTGCACACTAACGGATAGACAAGACATACGGAGACGAATACAGACGAAATACGGGGATTTAAACATAGAACTGAGAAGGGGGGGAAAGATACAGGACGTTGAAATTCAAAAAATAAATGAATGGGCGGAGCAGGCCATTCGAGATTAATCTCGGATGTACCTAATCCTGCCTATGGGAATCAAGAGCAATCTACGCTGTGTTATTTTTTTTAACCTTGGTATCACACAGGACACTGTGTAGGGACTAACATTAGGACAGTCAACCGGTCCTCTTTACCTTTGACAGTACTAACTCTTTTATAATTTAATTAGTCTAACTTGGCTTTTTGTTATATGGACAGCACGCTATTTTGTTGTAAAAATTGCTTTTACTAATGTTCTTAGGATAACGATTGTTTTTCTGGGAAAAGATTACTTGAAATTTTAACAATATTTCTTATTTTGTTTTATATAATTATTATAACATGATCTTTGTAACATAGGAAACAATTTTAATTTAATTTAATTTTAGGATGTTAACTGTACTATAGGAAAATAAAGGAAACAGGAGTACTCTTTCCCCGCTTCGGTGCTCACGTCGAGTGCGGGGTCAGCAATGGCACCGCGCTCGACGTGGGCATTGGAGAAGCGGAGATGGGATGGGTTCCCCTGAGAGTGGTTTCGTTAGACAGTGGGTGAAGATTATAACTCAAATCAAGGACGCAAGGCTGATACTGCAAAGTGGGAAGCCAATATATCTTCAATGTACCTACCCACTCGAACAACAATCTTCGATTGATTCGGACGTGTATTTTCGTAGTGTTACGGATAATCTGATTTAAAGGCGGTTAAATGCGCGAGTCGTCGCGGCGGTGACCGTAAGGGTCACGAAGTAATTAAATAAAAAAGCCGGGTTAATTCGTTAACCGGAACTAAACCGAAGATGGGTAAACTGACTCAATATTAAAACAGTAAATAATTTTTTGAATAAGTTTAACAATAAGTGTTGTGTAAAAAAACGATTTGCAAAGGATAGGATCATAGACAAAGGCGTGATGGGAGCTTTTCCCTAAGCTTAGACAATAAGCTCTTCCTTAAAAGCTTTAATGGTAAACCTAAACTAAATCATTCGAAGGGCAAGGAGGCGAATTAAACTCCGTAAGTGGAAGTAGCTTTACATATTGGGGCTTAACCGCTATTGCATATTGTATTTTGGGGCACTAACATTTGCCCTATAACATACAGAATAAAAAGAAGAAAAAGACAATTTCATTACATAGCTAAGTAAAAGGGTAAATAGACTTAAGAATTTTAACATTTACAGGACATGCGAGTGATAGGGCGAGTGAATGTGTAAGGGACCTTTTCTAAAAACCCTATTGGAGTGCAGTATAAGTGAAAACTCGCTACTCGCACGACGGCTCGTACGAGTGGCCGTGCGAGTGACGGGAAGTCATCTGAAACAAACTTTAGTGATATTTTCCTCTCGTGCGAGTGGGCGTGCTAGTGTCGGGCGAGTGGAGGAAAAGTTACAAAAACTACTAAAAACAGACTGACAACATTCATAAGGACTTGGACGGTTTGTTTGGAAGAGCGAGTGACGGGCGAGTCAGCATAAAATATAAGAAATCATGGCGAGCGACCGAGAAAAAGACAAGAAGCGCTACAGGGAATCCTTTTACGGAAGGGATTTCGCGCAAGAAGAGAAGGACGCATTAGAAAAAGGAGGAATACAAAGAAGGGACTTCCTGCTCAGATCCCCGGAACACAAAAGAGCAAGACAAATAATGACGAACGTTGAAAAACAAGCAGGACTCATATTACAGGACGCAATGACAAACGTACAGGACATACTAAACAAATCGCTGAAGGAAATTGAGGGTACAAACGAGAACGAGGAAATAGAAGGTGAAACTATAGAAGGGGACAATCACAGGATGAAAAAGACAAGGACATAATTAATAAAATCATTGATGCCAAACAGGCAATTATAAAGGCCACTACTCGGTACTCCAGTGGAAAAATTCAATTTAATCGGGAGGACCAGGTAGTGGTAAGAGAACAAATCGAATTACTTACGGACATACTTATCACACAACTAGGACAAACAAACCTAAAACAACAGGACAAAGAAAAGGATCTGAAAGAAATCAAGGAAACATTAACAAGACAAAATAGAGACATACAAATACTGACACAAGACATACAGAAGATCAAACAAACAAGACAAAATAAAGAAAAGACAAAGAGTACAAATAAAAAGCAACATACTACAGAGCAAAATACAGGGACGGATAGGGATACTGAACAGGGAGTAGAATCAACCGAAAATCAGGGTGATGATGATGAAACGGACACAGAAAAAGAATGGACATTAGCAAAACGAAGAAGGATAAGTAGATTACAGACAAATAAGACGTACGCTGAAATAACGACAAGACAAGATAACAAAGGATGGACTACGCCAGAAAGAAGAGATACATTAACATCAGTGGTATCGGTAAATGATGTAACGGAACCGAGGAAAATTCTGATGAAGGTAAAAGAAATAATACAGCAGGACGCAACTCAACGGGGGGGGATAAAGAACATTATACCAATACAAGGAGATAAGCTGATATTAAATTTTAAGGATAAAGAACAAAGAGATGTTATAAATAATAGACTAAGGACAAATACAGACATCAAACTTACGACGAGAGAGACAGCCAATCCAAAATTAATAATTACGGGTATTACTAAAGGATATGATAACGAGGAACTACTACAAATGATCACAGACGAAAATGAGGACATACGGGACAAATTTGGCGACAGACTAACAAAAAACACCAAAATTTTAACAAGACGGCAATGCAGAAATCAATATAAAGAAAATATTGTTTTGGAAACGGACATAGACATATTTAAATATATAGTTAAAAAAGGTCAAATTTATCTAGATCTTACCACAGTACATGCAGGGGAAAGTGTGAGCGTGGCATTGTGTTTCCAATGCCACAAGTACGGTCACGTTCACAAACACTGCAAAGACAAACAGACATGCCACGTATGTGGGGGACAACACAAAGGGGAGGACTGTAGACGGACGGTACCAAACTGCATGAACTGCGCACTAGCGGGGATTGACAAAAAGGACAGACAACACACAGCACGCGACAGAAACTGCCCGATATACATACGCAAGGAAAGACAAGCTAGACAAAACGTAGAATACGGACAAACAGCGAACTGACATGGAACTAAAAATAATACAAATCAACTTAGACAGGGGAAGACAAGCACGAACACTACTACACAAAAAATTAATCGACGACAATATAGACGTAGCACTAATACAAGAGCCATATTCTGGAAGCTGGACAACTGGAGAACAGTTGAACAACTATGAAATACATAAACATTCGAATAAATCGAAAGCAGAAATATGGACAAAGACAAACATTACATCAACAATGACAATAAAGGAACTGACAACGGACAACTTCATAACCATACAACTGACAAACGAACAAGAACAAAGGATATACCTAACATCACTATATGACGAACCAGGGGGGGACAGGAACAAAAGACTAATGGAACTGGACGAATTAATTAAAACTCATAATAATATAAGAAAACACCTAATTGCAGCGGACACCAATGCGCATAATGAAATATGGGGTGGGAACAACACGGATGTAAGAGGGGAGCAGCTTTTAGAATGGACAACGACAAACGGATACGACATCGAAAACAAAGAAACGGAAGGACCGACTTTTCAGGGACCGCGGGGCAGTAGTTACATTGACATGACTATAACAAAAAACGTACAAACTAAGGACTGGACAATACTGACGGACGAAACATTGAGCGGACACAAATACATCGTATTTGTGTCCGCTTAAACGAACAAACGAACAAGAAAAACAAGATGACATGGAGAAACGACTATAACAACACAGACTGGAAACGATACATAGAACAAATAAAACTGAAAGTACAACATAAAACATGGACATCTAGCGACAAACAGACACTGGAGACAAACGCGAATGAATTACAAGACATACTGAAGGACATAACAAATAAATACATAAAAAAAGTAAAAATAGAAGACGAACAACAAGACTGGTGGACATAAGACCTACAAAATCAAAGACAGACATTACGCAGGAGGAGGAGAGAAGCACAACAAGAGACAGACGAACAACGTAGAAGACAAAAAGAAGAACGATATAAGACATTAAGAAACAAATACAAACGTGACATAAAAGAAAGAAAACTCGAACACATAAAAGAAAAAATACTCAATTTAACAGACAACAATCCATGGGACAAGGTCTGGAAATTTCTGAAAAAACCAACAACACTAGAAGGACAAACAAACATACAAAAAGACGACGGAACATATACAAAGGACGAAAATGAAAAACACGCCTACCTCCTGGACAAATATTTTCCACGTGACAGAGAAGAAGAAGGCAACGTACAAATGAAACTAATAAGACAACGAAAACAAAAAGACAACCAAAAGACAGAACCCGAGATCACAATAGACGAAATAAAGGACATAGTAAAAGCGATGAAGAACGGAAAGGCAACAGCCGAGGACAGGATACCTAACGAAGCACTGACATACATACTACAAGCATGCGGACAGGAATACAAGACAATACTCGACGATTGCCTACGACTGGGACTATTCCCTAAATGTTGGAAGGCGGCGAATGTGGTCTGGATCCCTAAAAAGGATGGGACACCCAGACCCATAAGTCTACTCCCGACATTGGGGAAGATACTAGACAGACTGATTAACAGACGACTACAACACCAACTAGAAACGTAACGAAAAATCGACCAACGACAATACGGATTTCGGGAAGGTATGGGGACCATAGACGCGCTACATAACTTGACAGACATTACACAGACAAACAAGGACAGGAATAGACACCAATTACTAGTGACACTAGACTTGACTAACGCCTTTAACAGTGCATGGAAACCGTACGTGGTCAGGGAGTTGGATCGGGCAGAAGTCTCCGACGCAATTAGAGACATATGTAAAAACTTTCTCGAAGAACGTACTGTCAAAGCAGGCACGATAAATAAAATATATGGAGAAAGGATGCCCCCAGGGATCTAGTCTGGGTCCAACTCTTTGGCTGTTGGTGATGCAAGGATAGTTTAGGACAATGGACGAAACGAACAGACAATGGAAAACGACTCAGGCACAAAGACATACAATACATAGACAACCTTATGGACATACAAGCATACGCGGACGATCAAATTATTATTATAAACGGCAAATCAGTCAAACAAATAGAACAAAAATGGGTAACATGTTGGGAGGGATGTGTCAATTGGGAAGCTGAGTCTGCAGTTAGGTACAACACATCAAAAACGGAATATTTATTCATAAACAAGACAAACGTAATAAGACCGCCGACAATTAAACTAAACGAACTTACGATACAACACAAAGAACATATAAAATACTTGGGGCTACATATAGACAGGAAACAGAATTACATAACACACATGAAAGAGACAAGGAAAAAAATAGGACAAATAACGACAAAAATAAACGGACTGGTAACGAGGACATGGGGACACGACAAAGACATACTAACGCAAATAATGAAAATGGTACTAACACCAGCGGCGCTGTACGCAAGTACCATATGGGGATGCAAGGGGGACAAGACAATAGCAAAAAGACATCTAAACGCGACAATGAGACCAATACAGTTACGAATAAACAGAGCATACAAGACGACACCGAACGCAGCACTGGACGTATTGACTGGACAGCCACCGCTGTGGATAAAGGCAAAGACAGAATACTTGACATACCAACTTTACATACCAACTTTACAAGACTGACATAGAACGGGACAAATTAAAAACAAATGACAAACCATACCCGGCACTCAGACACACATTACGAGAAAACGACCGACATACCACACAAAACAAGATATACGTAGACGCGACATCACACCAAAATGGAAAAACGGGCGTTGGGCTCTATGTAACAAGGGCCAACGCACCGAATTACGAAACCAACATAAGAATACCGGACAATACTGACATACACACGGCGGAACTGATGGCAATTAAATTAGCCATCTTGGAAGCCAACAAGACTAACATGGACGAACTGACGATAAGTACGGACAGGAAACACGCCATACCATCAATATATGACAGACAGATAAAAACAAGACTTACTGAACATATAACACAGTTACTAACGGACAGAAAACAGACAGGAAAAAAGACGTACATTATTTGGGAGAGGGGACATACGACTGATAACTTCGGAAACTACAGAGCACACAAACTGGCGGAGACAGCGACGAGACGAGAAGACATAGAAGACGCAAACGAATTATACCCTGCTACCAACAAAAAGCAGAGGAAACGATTTAAGATAGAAACAACCCTACAGACGTGGCAAGAGACTTGGAACAACGACATTACAGGACGAGAACTGCATAAGGTATGCAGGGACGTAGGACTTGACAGATTACCACTGACACACAAAGCAACGCAACTAGCTACAGGACACGAAAATATAGGAGCGTACTTACATCGATTCAACTTACAACAAACCACAGGACATTGTACATGCGACGGACAATCGACAGAGGACATTAATCATATCAAAACATACTGCACACTAACGGATAGACAAGACATACGGAGACAAATACAGACGAAATACGGGGACTTAAACATAGAACTGAGAAGGGGGGGAAAGATACAGGACGTTGAAATTCAAAAAATAAATGAATGGGCGGAGCAGGCCATTCGAGATTAACTAGTACTAACTCCTTTATAATTAATCTAACTTGGCTTTTTGTTATATGGACAGCACGCTATTTTGTTTGTAAAAATTGCTTTTACTAATGTTCTTAGGATAACGATTGTTTTTTTGGGAAAAAATTACTTGAAATTTTAACAATATTTCTTATTTTGTTTTATATAATTATAATATTATAATATGATCTTTGTAACATAGAAAACAATTTTAATTTAATCTTAGGATGTTAACTGTACTATAGGAAAATAAAGGAAACAGGAGTACTCTTTCCCCGCTTCGGTGCTCACGTCGAGTGCGAGGTCAGTAATGGCACCGCGCTCGACGTGGGCATTGGAGAAGCGGAGATGGGATGGGTTCCCCTGAGAGTGGTTTCGTTAGACGGTGGGTGAAGATTATAACTCAAATCAAGGACGCAAGGCTGATACTGCAAAGTGGGGAGCCAATATATCTTCAATGTACCTACCTTCGAACTACTTTCGAACACTCGAACAACAATCTTCGATTGATTCGGACGTGTATTTTCGTAGTGTTACGGATAATCTGATTTAAAGGCGGTTAAAAGTAGAGATTTTTTTGTGCAAAACGGTAAGGTGGCGGCTTGAGGTTTCTGAGAAACAGTGCGCGAGTCGCCGCGGCGGTGACCGTAAGGGTCACGAAGTAATTAAATAAAAAAGCCGGATTAATTCGTTAACCGGAACTAAACCGAACTGACTCAATATTAAAACAGTAAGTAACTTTTTTGAATAAGGTTAACAATAAGTGTTGTGTAAAAAACGATTTGCAAAGGATAGGATTATAGACAAAGGCGTGATGGGAGCTTTTCCCTAAGCTTAGACAATAAGCTCTTCCTTAAAAGCTTTAATGGTAAACCTAAACTAAATCATTCGAAGGACAAGGAGGCGAATTAAACTCCGTAAGTGGAAGTAGCTTTACATATTGGGGCTTAACCGCTATTGCATATTGTATTTTGGGGCACTAACATTTGCCCTATAACATACAGAATAAAAAGAAGAAAAAGACAATTTCATTACATAGCTAAGTAAAAGGGTAAATAGACTTAAGAATTTTAACATCTATAGGACAGGCGAGTGATAGGGCGAGTGAATGTGTAAGGGACCTTTTCTAAAAACCCTATTGGAGTGCAGTATAAGTCAAAACTCGCTACTCGCACGACGACTCGTACGAGTGACCGTGCGAGTGACGGGAAATCATCTGAAACAAACTTTGGTGATATTTTCCTCTCGTGCGAGTGGGCGTGCTAGTGTCGGGCGAGTGGAGGAAAAGTTACAAAAACTACTAAAAACAGACTGCCAACATTCATAAGGACTTGGACGGTTTGTTTGGGAGCGCGAGTGACGGGCGAGTCAGCATAAAACATAAGAAATCATGGCGAGCGACCGAGAAAAAGACAAGCAGCGCTACAGGGAAATCTTTTACGGAAGGGATTTCGCGCAAGAAGAGAAGGACGCTTTAGAAAAAGGAGGAATACAAAGAAGGGACTCCCTGCTCAGATCCCCGGAACACAAAAGAGCAAGACAAATAATGACGAAGGTTGAAAAACAAGCAGGACTCATATTACAGGACGCAATGACGAACGTACAGGACATACTAAACAAATCGCTGAAGGAAATTGAGGGTACAAACGAGGACGAGGAAATAGAAGTTGAAACTATAGAAGGGGGACAATCACAGGACGAAAAAGACAAGGACATAATTAATAAAATCATTGAGGCCAAACAGGCAATTATAAAGGCCACTACCCGGTACTCCAGCGGAAAAATTCAATTTAATCGGGAGGACCCGGTAGTGGTAAGAGAACAAATCGAATTACTTACGGACATACTTATCACACTACTAGGACAAACAAACTTAAAACAACAGGACAAAGATAAGGATCTGAAAGAAATCAAGGAAACATTAACAAGACAAAATAGAGACATACAAATACTGACACAAGACATACAGAAGATCAAACAAACAAGACAAAACAAAGAGAAGACAAAGAGTACAAATAAAAAGCAACATACGACAGAGCAAAATACAGGAACGGACAGGGATACTGAACAGGGAGTAGAGTCAACCGAAAATCAGGGTGATGTTGACGAAACGGACACAGAAAAAGAATGGACATTAGCAAAACGAAGAAGGATAAGTAGATTACAGACAAATAAGACGAAAACTCTGATGAAGGTAAAATAAATAATACAGCAGGACGCAACTCAACAGGGGGGGATAAAGAACATAATACCAATACAAGGAGGTAAGCTGATATTAAATTTTAAGGATAAAGAACAAAGAGATGCCATAAACAATAGACTAAGGACAAATACAGACATCAAACTTACGACGAGAGAGACAGCCAAACCAAAATTAAGAATTACGGGTATTACTAAAGGATATGATAACGAGGAACTACTACAAATGATCACAGACGAAAATGAGGACATACGGGACAAATTTGGCGACAGACTAACAAAAAAACACCAGAATTTTAACAAGACGGCAATGCAGAAATCAATATAAAGAAAATATTGTTTTGGAAACGGACATAGACATATTTAAATATATAGTTAAAAAAGGTCAAATTTATCTAGATCTTACCACAGTACATGCAGAGGAAAGTGTGAGCGTGGCATTGTGTTTCCAATGCCACAAGTACGGCCACGTTCACAAACACTGCAAAGACAAACAGACATGCCACGTATGTGGGGGACAACACAAAGGGGAGGACTGTAAACGGACGGTACCAAAATGCATGAACTGCGCACTAGCGGGGATTGACAAAAAGGACAGACAACACACAGCACGCGACAGAAACTGCCCGATATACATACGCAAGGAAAGACAAGCTAGACAAAATGTAGAATACGGACAAATAGCGAACTGACATGGAACTAAAAATAATACAAATTAACTTAGACAGGGGAAGACAAGCACGAACACTACTACACAAAAAATTAATTGACGACAATATAGACGTAGCACTAATACAAGAGCCAAATTCTGGAAGCTGGACAACTGGAGAACAGTTGGACAACTATGAAATACACAAACATTCGAATAAATCGAAAGCAGAAATATGGACAAAGACAAACATTACATCAACAATGACAATAAAGGAACTGACAACGGACAACTTTATAACCATACAACTGACAAACGAACAAGAACAAAGGATATACCTAACATCACTATATGACGAACCAGGGGGGGACAGGAACAAAAGACTAATGGAACTGGACGAACTAATTAAAACTCACAATATAACAAAACACCTAATTGCAGCAGACACCAATGCGCATAATGAAATATGGGGTGGGAACAACACAGATGTAAGAGGGGAGTAGCTTTTAGAATGGACAACGACAAACTGATACGACATCGAAAACAAGGAAACGGAAGGACCGACTTTTCAGGGACCGAGGGGCAGTAGTTACATTGACATGACTATAACAAAAAACGTACA